>JASWHU010000547.1:0-51733 GCA_030819815.1 Strix occidentalis | reverse complement strand
CCTCCTCTCTCCTTTTCCTCTCCCTCCTCTCTATTACTTCTCTCTCTTTCTCCTCTCTCTTCCTCCTCTCTCTTCCTCCTCTCTCTTCCTCCGCTCTCATCCTCCTCTCTCTTCCTCCTCTCTCTTCCTTCTCTTTCCTCCTCCTCTCTCCTCCTCCTCTCTCTTCCTCCTCTCTCGTCCTCCTCTCTCCTCCTCCACTCTATTCCTCCTCTCTCCTCCTCCTCTCTCTTCCTCCTATCTCCTCCTTCTCTCTCTTCCTCCTCTCTCTTCCTCCTCTCCCTTCCTTCTCTCTCCTCCTCCTCTCTCCTCTTACACTCTCTTCTACTCTCTTTTCCTCCTTTCTCTTACTCCTCTCTCCTCTTCCTCTCTATTCCTCCTCTCTCTTCCTCCTCTCTCTTCCTTCTCTCTCATCCTCCTATCTCCTCCTAATCTCTCTTCCTCCGCTATCTTCCTCCTTTCTCTTACTCCTCTCTTCTCCTCCTCTCTCATCCTCCTCTCTCTTCCTCCTGTCTCCACTTCCTCTCTCTTCCTCCTCTTTCTTACTCCAGTCTCTTCCTCCTCTCTCTTCCTCCTGTCTCTTCCTCCTCTCACTTCCTCCTCTCTCTTCCTCATCTCTCTTACTCCTCTCTCTTCCTTCTCTCTCCTCCTCCTCTCTCCTCCTCCCCTCTACTATTCCTCTCTCTTCCTCCTGTGTCTTCCTCCTGTCTCTTCCTCCTCTCTCTCCCTCCTGTCTCTTCCTCTACTCTCTTCCTCCTCTCTCTTCCTCCTCTCACTTCCTCCTCTATCTTCCTCCTCTCTCTTCCTCCTCTCTCTTCCTCCTCTCTCTTCCTCCTCTCTCCTCCTCCTCTCTCTTCCTCCTATCTCCTCCTCCTCTCTCTTTCTCCTCTCTCTTCCTCTTCTCTCTTCCTTCACTCTCCTTCTTCTCTCTCTTCCTCCTCTCTCTTCCTCCTCTCCCTTCCGTCTCTCTCCTCCTCCTCTCTCCTCTTCCTGTCTTCTCTTCATCTCTCATCCTCCTCTCTCTTCCTCTTCTGTCTTCCTCCTCTCTGTTACTTCTCTCTCTTTCTCTTCACTCTTCATCTTCTCTCTTCCTTCTGTCTCCTCTTCCTCTCCCTTCTTCCTCTCTCTTCCTCCTCTCTCTTCCTCCTCTCTCCTCCTCCTCTCTCCTCCTACTCTCTCTTCCTCTTCTCTCCTCTTCCTTTCTCTTATTCCTCTCTCCTTCTCCTGTCTCATCCTCCTCTCTCTTCCTCCTTTATGCTCTTACTCCTCTCTCTTCCTACTCTCTCTTCCTCCTGTCTCTTCCTCCTCTCTCTTCCTCCTCTCTCTTCCTCCTGTATCTTCCTCCTCTCTCTTAGTCCTCTCTCTTCATCCTCTCTCTTCCTTCTCTCTCTTCCTTCTCTCTCCTCCTGCTCTCTCTTCCTCCTCTCTCTTCTACTCTCTCTTCCTCCTCTCTATTCGTCCTCTCTCGTCCTCCTCTCACTTCCTCCTCTCTCTTCCTCCTGTCTCTTCTTTCTCTCTCCTCCTCCTCTCTCTTCCTCCTCTCTCCTCCTCCTCTCTCTTCCTCCTCTCTCTTCCTCCTCTCTCTTCCTTGTCTCTCCTCCTCCTCTCTCTCCTCCTCACTCTTCCTGCTCTCTCTTCCTCCTCTCTCTTCCTCCTCTCTCCTCTTCCTCTCTCTTCCTCCACTCTCTTCCACTTCTCTCCTCCACCTCTCTCCTCTTCCTCTCTCTTCCTCCTCTCTCTTCCTCCTGTCTCTTCCTCCTCTCTCTTCCTCCTATCTCTTCCTCCTGTCTCTTCCTCCTCTCTCTTTCTACTCTCTCTTCCTCCTCTCTATTCGTCCTCTCTCGTCCTCCTCTCACTTCCTCCTCTCTCTTCCTCCTGTCTCTTCTTTCTCTCTCCTCCTCCTCTCTCTTCCTCCTCTCTCCTCCTCCTCTCTCTTCCTCCTCTCTCTTCCTCCTCTCTCTTCCTTGTCTCTCCTCCTCCTCTCTCTCCTCCTCACTCTTCCTGCTCTCTCTTCCTCCTCTCTCTTCCTCCTGTCTCTTCCTCCTCTCTCTTCCTCCTCTCTCTTCCTCCTCTCTCTTCCTTCTCTCTCCTCCTCCTCTCTCCTCCTCCTCTGTCCGCCTCCTCTCTCGTCCTCCTCTCACTTCCTCTTCTCTCCTCCTCCTCTCTCTTCCTCCTCTCTATTCCTCCTCTCTCTTCCTCCTCTCTCTTCCTCCTCTCACTTCCTCTTCTCTCCTCCTCCTCTCTCTTCCTCCTCTCTCCTCCTCCTCTCTCTTCCTCCTCTCTCCTCATCCTCTCTCTTCCTCCTCTCTCTTCCACTTCTCTCCTCCACCTCTCTCCTCTTCCTCTCTCTTCCTCCTCTCTCTTCCTCCTGTCTCTTACTCCTCTCTCTTCCTCCTATCTCTTCCTCCTCTCTCTTCCTCCTCTCTCTTCCTCCTCTCTCTTCCGTCTCTCTCCTCCTCCTCTCTCCTCTTCCTGTCTTCTCTTCCTCTCTCATCCTCCTCTCTCTTCCTCTTCTGTCTTCCTCCTCTCTGTTACTTCTCTCTCTTTCTCTTCTCTCTTCATCCTCTCTCTTCCTTCTGTCTCCTCTTCCTCTCTCTTCTGCCTCTCTCTTCCTCCTCTCTCTTCCTCCTCTCTCCTCCTCCTTTCTCTTATTCCTCTCTCCATCTCCTGTCTCATCCTCCTCTCTCTTCCTCCTTTATGCTCTTCCTCCTCTCTCCTCCTACTCTCTCTTCCTCCTGTCTCTTCCTCCTCTCTCTTCCTCCTGTCTCTTCCTCCTGTCTCTTCCTCCTCTCTCTTCCTCCTCTCTCTTCCTCCTCTGTCTTCCTTCTCTCTCTTCCTTCTCTCTCCTCCTTCTCTCTCTTCCTCCTCTCTCTTTCTCCTCTCTCTTCCTCCTCTGTATTCCTCCTCTCTCTTCCTCCTCTCACTTCCTCCTCTCTCTTCCTCCTGTCTCTTCTTTCTCTCTCCTCCTCCTCTCTCTTCCTCCTCTCTCCTCCTCCTCTCTCTTCCTCCTCTCTCTTCCTCCTCTCTCTTCCTTGTCTCTCCTCCTCCTCTCTCCTCCTCCTCACTCTTCCTGCTCTCTCTTCCTCCTCTCTCTTCCTCCTCTCTCCTCTTCCTCTCTCTTCCTCCACTCTCTTCCTCCTGTCTCTTCCTCCTCTCTCTTCCTCCTATCTCTTCCTCCTGTCTCTTCCTCCTCTCTCTTCCTCCTCTCTCTTCCTCCTCTCTCTTCCTTCTCTCTCCTCCTCCTCTCTCCTCCTCCTCTCTCTTCCTACTCTCTCTTCCTCTTCTCTCTTCATCCTCTCTCTTCCTCCTCTCTCTTCCTCCTATCTCCTTCTCCTCTCTCTTCCTCCTCTCTCCTCCTACTCTCTCTTCCTCCTCTCTCTTCCTCCTCTCTCCTCTTCCTCTCTCTTCCTCCTCTCTCTTCCTCCTGTCTCTTCCTCCTCTCTCTTCCTCCTATCTCTTCCTCCTGTCTCTTCCTGTTCTCTCTTCCTTCTCTCTCCTCCTCCTCTCTCCTCCTCCTCTCTCTTCCTCCTCTCTCTTCCTTCTCACTCCTCTTCCTCCCTCTTCCTCCTCTCTCTTCATCCTCTAACCTCTTCCTCCCTCTCCCTCCTCTCTCTTCCTCCTGTCTCCTCCTCCTCTCTCCTCTCTCTCATCCTCCTCTCTATTACTCCTCATTCTTCCTCCTCTCTCTTCCTCCTCTCTCTCCCTCCTGTCTCTTCCTCCTCTCTCTTCCTCCTCTCTCTTCCTCCTGTCACTTCCTCCTCTATCTTCCTCCTCTCTCTTCCTCCTCTCTCTTCCTCCTCTCTCTTCCTCCTCTCCCTTCCTTCTCTCTCCTTCTCCTCTCTCTTCCTCCTCTCTCTTCCTGCTCTCTCTTCCTCCTCTCTCTTCCTCCTCTCTCTTCCTTCTCTCTCCTCTCCCTCTCTCTTCCTCCTCTCTCTTCCTCCTCTCTCTTCATCCTCTAACCTCTTCCTCCCTCTCCCTCCTCTCTCTTCCTCCTGACTCCTCCTCCTCTCTCCTCTTCCTCTCTCATCCTCCTCTCTATTACTCCTCTTTCTTCCTCCTCTCTCTTCCTCCTCTCTCTTCCTCCTGTCTCTTCCTCCTCTCTCCTTTTCCTCACTCTTCCTCCTCTCTATTACTCCTGTCTCTTCCTCCTGTCTCTTCCTCCTCTCTCTTCCTCCTCTCTCCTTTTCCTCTTCCTCCTCTCTCATCCTCCTGTCTCTTCCTCCTCTCTCTCCCTCCTCTCTCTTCCTCCTCTCTCTTCCTCCTCTCTCTTCCTTCTCTTTCCTCCTCCTCTCTCCTCCTTCTCTCTCTTCCTCCTCTCTCTTCCTCCTCTCTCCTCCTCCACACTATTCCTCCTCTCTCCTCCTCCTCTCTCTTCCTCCTATCTCCTCCTCCTCTCTCTTTCTCCTCTCTCTTCCTCTTCTCTCTTCCTTCACTCTCCTTCTTCTCTCTCTTCCTCCTCTCTCTTCCTCCTCTCCCTTCCTTCTCTCTCCTCCTCCTCTCTCCTCCTACACTCTCTTCCTCCTCTCTCTTCCTCCTTTCTCTTACTCCTCTCTCCTCCTCCTCTCTCCTCTTCCTCTCTATTCCTCCTCTCTCCTCCTCCACTCTCTTCCTCCTCTCTATTCCTCCTCTCTCTTCCTCCTCTCTCTTCCTTCCCTCTCCTCCTCCTATCTCCTCCTAATCTCTCTTCCTCCTCTCTCTTCCTCCTTTCTCTTACTCCTCTCTTCTCCTCCTCTCTCATCCTCCTCTCTCTTCCTCCTGTCTCCACTTCCTCTCTCTTCCTCCTCTCTCTTACTCCAGTCTCTTCCTCCTCTCTCTTGCTCCTGTCTCTTCCTCCTCTCACTTCCTCCTCTCTCTTCCTCATCTCTCTTACTCCTCTCTTTTCCTTCTCTCTCCTCCTCCTCTCTCCTCCTCCCCTCTCCTCTTCCTCTCTCTTCCTCCTGTGTCTTCCTCCTGTCTCTTCCTCCTCTCTCACCCTCCTGTCTCTTCCTCCTCTTCTTCCTCCTCTCTCTTCCTCCTCTCACTTCCTCCTCTATCTTCCTCCTCTCTCTTCCACTTCTCTCTTCCTCCTCTCTCTTTCTCCTCTCCCTTCCTTCTCTCTCCTTCTCCTCTCACTTTCTCCTCTCTCTTCCTACTCTCTCTTCCTCATCTCTCCACTTCCTCTCTCTTCATCCTCTCTCTTACGCCTCTTTCTTCCTCCTCTCTCTTCCTCCTCTCTCTTCCTCCTCTCTCCTTCTCCTCTCTCCTCCTACTGTCTCTTACTCCTCTCTCTTACTCCTCTCACTTCCTTTTCTCTCTTCCTCCTCTCTCTTACTCCTCTCACTTCCTTTTCTCTCCTCCTCCTCTCTCCTCCTCCTCTCTCTTCCTCCTATCTCCTCCTTCTCTCTCCTCTTCCTCTCTCTTCCTGCACTCTCTTCCTCCTCTCTCTTCCTCCTTTCTCTTCCTCCTCTCTCTTACTCCTCTCGCTTTCTCCTCTCTCTTCCTCCTCTCTCTTCCTTCTCTCTCTTCCTCCTCTCTCTTCCTTCTCTCTCCTCCTCCTCTCTCTTGCTCCTCTCTCTTCCTCCTCTCTCTTCGTCCTCTCTCTTCCACCTCTCTCCTCCTCCTGTCACCTCCTACTCTCTCTTCCTCCTCTCTCTTCTTCCTTTCTCTTGCTCCTCTCTCTTTCTCCTGTCTCATCCTCCTCTCTCTTCCTACTATCTCTTCCTCCTCTCTCTTCCTCCTCTCACTTCCTTCTCTATCTTCCTCCTCTCTCTTCCTCCTCTCTCTTCCTCCTCTCTCTTCCTCCTCTCTCTTTCTTCTCTCTCTTCCTCCTCTATCCTCCACCTCTCTCTTCCACCTCTCTCTTCCTTCTCTCTCCTCCTCCTCTCTCTTCCTCCTCTCTCTTCCTCATGTCTCTTCCTACTCTCTCCTCTTCCTTTCTCTTACTCCTCTCTTCCTCCTCTCTCTTCCTTCTCTCTCCTCTTCCTCTCTCTTCCTCGTCTCTCTTCCTCGTCTTTCTTCCTCCTGTCTCTTCCTCTTCTCTCTTCCTCCTCTCTCTTCCTCCTCTCTCTTTCTCCTCTCTCCTCCTCCTCTCTCCTCCTCTCTCCTCCTCCTCTCTCTGCCTCCTCTTTCTTCCTCCTCTATCTTCCTCCTCTCTCTTCCTCATCTCTCCTCCTACTCTCTCCTCCTCCTCTCTCTTCCTCCTCTCTCCTCTTACTCTCTTCTTCCTCTCTCTTCCTCCTCTATCTTCCTCCTCTCTCTTCCTCCTCTCTCTTCCTCCTCTCTCTTCCTCCTCTCTCTTCCTCCTCTCTCTTCCTCCTCTCACATCCTCCTCTATCTTCCTCCTCTCTCTTCCTCCTCTCTCTTCCTCCTCTCTCTTCCTACACTCTCTTCGTTCTCTCTCCTCCTCCTCTCTCCTCCTCCTCTCTCTCCCTCCTCTCTCTTCGTTCTCTCTCCTCAACCTCTCTCTTCCTCCTCTCTCATTCTCCTCTCTCTTCCTCCTCTCTCCTCTTCCTCTCTCTTCCTCCTCTCTCTTCCTCCTCTCTCTTCCTCCTCTCTCTTCCTACTTTCTCTTACTCCTCTTCCCTTCTCTCTCATCCTCCTCTCTCTTCCTCCTGTCTCTTCCTCCTGTTTCTTCCTCTTCTCTCTTCCTCCTGTCTCTTCATCCTCTCTCTTCCTCCTCTCTCTTCCTCCTCTCACTTCCTCCTCTCTCTTCCTCCTCTCTCTTCCTCCACTCTCTTCGTTCTCTCTCCTCCTCCTCTCTCCTCCTACTCTCTCTCCCTCCTCTCTCTTCGTTCTCTCTCCTCAACCTCTCTCTTCCTCCTCTCTCATTCTCCTCTCTCTTCCTCCTCTCTCCTCTTCCTCTCTCTTCCTCCTCTCTCTTCCTCTTCTCTCCTACACCTCTCTCCTCTTCCTCTCTCTTCCTCCTCTCTCTTCCTCCTCTCTCTTCCTCCTCTCTCTTCCTACTTTCTCTTACTCCTCTTCCCTTCTCTCTCATCCTCCTCTCTCTTCCTCCTGTCTCTTCCTCCTGTTTCTTCCTCTTCTCTCTTCCTCCTGTCTCTTCATCCTCTCTCTTCCTCCTCTCTCTTCCTCCTCTCACTTCCTCCTCTATCTTCCTCCACTCTCTTCCTCCTCTCTCTTCCTCCTCTCTCTTCCTCCTCTCTCTTCCTTCTCTCTCCTCCTCCTCTCTCCTCCTACTCTCTCTTCCTCCTCTCTCCTCTTCCTCTCTCCTCTTCCTCTCTCTTCCTCCTCTCTCTTCCTCCTCTCTCTTCCTTCTCTCTCCTTCTCCTCCTTCCCCCTCCTCTCTATTCCTCCTCTCTCTTCCTCCTCTCTCTTCCTTCTCTCTGCTGTTCCTCTCTCTTCCTCCTCTCTCTTCCTCTTCTCTCCTCCACCTCTCTCCTCTTCCTCTCTCTTCCTCCTCTCTCTTCCTCCTATCTCTTCCTCCTCTCTCTTCCTCCTCTCTCTTCCTTCTCTCTCCTCTTCCTCTCTCTTACTCCTCTCTCTTCCTCCTCTCTCTTCCTCCTCTCTCCTCTTCCTCTCTATTCCTCCTCTCTCTTCCTCCTCTCTCTTCCTTCTCTCTCCTGTTCCTCTCTCTTCCTCCTCTTTCTTCCTCTTCTCTCCTCCACCTCTCTCCTCTTCCTCTCTCTTCCTCCCCTCTCTTCCTCCTCTCACTTCCTCCTCTTTCTTCCTCCTCTCACTTCCTCCTCTCTCTTCCTCCTCTCTCCTCCTCCTCTCTCCTCCTCTCTCCTATTCCTCTCTCTTCCTCCTCTCTCTTCCTTCTCCCTCCTCTTCCTCTCTCTTCCTCCTCTCCCTGCCTCCTCTTTCTTCCTCCTGTCTCTTCCTCCTCTCTCTGCCTCCTCTCTCTTCCTCCTCTCACTTCCTCCTCTATCTTCCTCCTCTCTCCTCCTCCTCTCTCTTCCTCCTCTCTCTTCCTCCTCTCTCCTCCTACTCTCTCCTCCTCCTCTCTCTTCCTCCTCTCTCCTCTTACTCTCTCTTCCTCCTCTCTCTTCCTCCTCTCTCTTCCTCCTCTCCTTTCCTTCTGTCTCCTCCTCCTGTCTCTTCCTCCTCTCTCTTCCTCCTCTCTCTTCCTCCTCTCTCCTCTTCCACACTCTTCCTCCCCTCTCTTCCTCCTCTCACTTCCTCCTCTCTCTTCCTCCTCTTTCATCTTCCTCTCTCTTCCTCCTCCCTCTTCCTCCTCTCTCTTCCTCCTCTCTCTTCCTCCTTTCTCTTACTCCTCTCTCCTTCTCCTCTCTCATCTTCCTCTCTCTTCCTCCTATCTCTTCCTCCTGTCTCTTCGTCGTCTCGCTTCCTCCTGTCTGTTCATCCTCTCTCTTCCTCCTCTCACTTCCTCCTCTCTCTTCCTCCTCTCTCTTCCTCCTCTCTCTTCCTCCTCTCTCTTCCTCGTCTCTCTTTCTTCTCTCTCCTCCTCCTCTATCCTCCATCTCTCTCTTCCTCCTCTCTCTTCCTTCTCTCTTCTCTTCCTCTCTCTTCCTCCTCACTCTTCCTCCCCTTTCTTCCTCCTGTCTCTTCCTCCTCTCTCTTCCTCCTCTCTCTTCCTCCTCTCACATCCTCCTCTATTTTCCTCCTTTCTCCTCCTCCTCTCTCTTCCTCCTCTCTCTACCTCCTCTCTCTTCCTCTTCTCTCTTCCTCCTCAATCATCTTCCTCTCTCTTCCTCCTCTCTCTTCCTCTTCTCTCCTCCACCTCTCTCCTCTTCCACTCTCTTCCTCCTCACTCTTCCTCCTCTCTCTTCCTCCTCTCACTTCCTCCTCTTTCTTCCTCCTCTCTCTTCCTCCTTTCTCTTCCTCCTCTCTCCTCCTCTCTCCTCCTCCTCTCTCCTCCTCTCTCTTCCTCCTCTCTCTTCCTTCTCTCTCCACTATCTCTTTCTTCCTCCTCTCTATTCCTCCTCGCTCTTCCTCCTCTCTCTTCGTCCTTTCCCTTACTCTTCTCTCCTTCTCCTCTCTCATCCTCCTCTCTCTTCCTCCTGTCTCTTCCTCCTGTTTCTTCCTCCTCTCTCTTCGTCCTGCCTCTTCCTCCTTCTCTTCCTCCTCTCTCTTTCTCCTCTCTCTTTCTCCTCTCTCTTCCTCCACTCTGTTCCTTCTCTCTCCTTCTCCTCTCTCCTCCTCCTCTCTCTTCTTCCTCTCTCTTACTCCTCTATCTTCCTGCTCTCTCTTCCTCATCTCACTTCCTCCTCTATCTTCCTCCTCTCTCTTCCTCCTCTCTCTTCCTCCTCGCTCTTCCTCCACTCTCTTACTTCTCTCTCCTCCTCCTCTCTCCTCCTCCTCTCTTCCCCTCCTCTCTCATCCTTCTCTCTCCTCTTACTCTCTTCCTCCTCTCACTTCCTCCTCTCACTTCCTCCTCTTTCTTCCTCCTCTCTCTTCCTCCTCTCTCCTCCTCCTCTCTCCTCCTCTCTCCTCCTCCTCTCTCTTCCTCCTCTCTCTTCCTTCTCCCTCCTCTTCCTCTCTCTTCCTCCTCTCTCTGCCTCCTCTTTCTTCCTCCTGTCTCTTCCTCCTCTCACTTCCTCCTCTATCTTCCTCCTCTCTCCTCCTCCTCTCTCTTCCTCCTCTCTCTTCCTCATCTCTCCTCCTACTCTCTCCTCCTCCTCTCTCTTCCTCCTCTCTCCTCTTACTCTCTTCTTCCTCTCTCTTCCTCCTCTTTCTTCCTCCTCTCTCTTCCTCCTGTCTCTTCATCCTCTCTCTTCCTCCTCTCTCTTCCTCTGCTCACTTCCTCCTCTATCTTCCTCCTCTCTCTTCCTCCTCTCTCTTCCTCCTCTCTCTTCCTCCTCTCTCTTCCTCCTCTCTCTTCCTCCTCTCACATCCTCCTCTATCTTCCTCCTCTTTCTTCCTCCTCTCTCTTCCTACTCTTTCTTCCTCCTGTCTCTTCGTCCTCGCTCTTCCTCCTCTCTCTTCGTCCTTTCCCTTACTCTTCTCTCCTTCTCCTCTCTCATCCTCCTCTCTCTTCCTCCTGTCTCTTCCTCCTGTTTCTTCCTCCTCTCTCTTCGTCCTGCCTCTTCCTCCTTCTCTTCCTCCTCTCTCTTTCTCCTCTCTCTTTCTGCTCTCTCTTCCCCCACACTCTTACTTCTCTCTCCTCCTCCTCTCTCCTCCTCCTCTCTTCCCCTCCTCTCTCATCCTTCTCTCTCCTCTTACTCTCTTCCTCCTCTCACTTCCTCCTCTCACTTCCTCCTCGTTCTTCCTCCTCTCTCTTCCTCCTCTCTCCTCCTCCTCTCTCCTCCTCTCTCCTCCTCCTCTCTCTTCCTCCTCTCTCTTCCTTCTCCCTCCTCTTCCTCTCTCTTCCTCCACTCCCTGCCTCCTATTTCTTCCTCCTGTCTCTTCCTCCTCTCTCTGCCTCCTCTCTCTTCCTCCTCTCTCTTCCTCCTCTCTCTTCCTCCTCTCTCTTCCTTCCCTCTCCTCCTCCTCTCTCCTCTTACTCTCTCTTCCTCCTCTCTCTTCCTCCTCTTTCTTCCTCCTCTCTCTTCCTCCTGTCTCTTCCTCCTCTCTCTTCCTCCTCTCTCTTCCTCCGCTCACTTCCTCCTCTATCTTCCTCCTCTCTCTTCCTCCTCTCTCTTCCTCCTCTCTCTTCCTATTCTCTCTTCCTCCTCTCACATCTTCCTCTATCTTCCTCCTCTCTCTTCCTCCTCTCTCTTCCTCCTCTCTCTTCCTCCTCTAACCTCTTCCTCCCTCTTCCTCCTCTCTCTTCCTCCTGTCTCCTCCTCCTCTCTCGTCTTCCTCTCTCATCCTCCTCTCTCTTCCTCCTTTCTCTTCCTTCTCTCTCCTCTTCCTCTCTCTTCCTCCTCTCTCTTACTCCTCTTTCTTCCTCCTCTCTCTTCCTCCTCTCTCTTCCTCCTGTCTCTTCCTCCTGTCTCTTCCTCATGTCTCTTCCACCTCTCACTTCCTCCTCTATGTTCCTCCTGTCTCTTCCTCCTGTCTCTTCCTCCTCTCTCTTCCTCCTCTCTCCTTTTCCTCTCCCTCCTCTCTATTACTCCTCTCTCTTTCTCCTCTCTCTTCCTCCTCTCTCTTCCTCCTCTCTCTTCCTCCTCTCTCTTCCTTCCCTTTCCTCCTCCTCTCTCCTCCTCCTCTCTCTTGCTCCTCTCTCTTCCTCCTCTCTCTTCCTACTCTCTCTTCCTTCTCTATCCTCCTCCTCTCTCTTCCTCCTCTCTCTTCCTCCTCTCTCCTCATCCTCTATATTCCTCCTCTCTCCTCCTCCACTCTCTTCCTCCTCTCTCTTCCTCCTCTCTCTTCCTCCTCTCTCCTCCTCCTCTCTCTTCCTCCTCTCTCTTCCTCCTCTCTCCTCCTCCTCTCTCTTCCTGCCCTCTCCTCTTCCTCTCTCTTCCTCCTGGGTCTTCCTCCTGTCTCTTCCTCCTCTCTCTCCCTCCTGTCTCTTCCTCCTCTCTCTTCCTCCTCTCTCTTCCTCCTCTCACTTCCTCCTCTATCTTCCTCCTCTCTCTTCCTCCTCTCTCTTCCTCCTCTCTCTTCCTCCTCTCCCTTCCTTCTCTCTCCTTCTCCTCTCTCTTTCTCCTCTCTCTTCCTTCTCTCTCTTCCTCCTCTCTCCACTTCCTCTCTCTTCCTCCTCTCTCTTACTCCTCTTTCTTCCTCATCTCTCTTCCTCCTCTCTCTTCCTCCTGTCTCTTCCTCCTGTCTCTTCCTCATGTCTCTTCCACCTCTCACTTCCTCCTCTATCTTCCTCCTCTCTCTTCCTCCTGTCTCCTCCTCCTCTCCCCTCCTCCTCTCTCTTCCTCCTCTCTCCACCTCCTCTCTCTTCCTCCTCTCTCTTCCTCCTCTCTCTTCCTCCTCTAACCTCTTCCTCCCTCTTCCTCCTCTCTCTTCCTCCTGTCTCCTCCTCCTCTCTCCTCTTCCTCTCTCATCCTCCTCTCTCTTCCTCCTTTCTCTTCCTTCTCTCTCCTCTTCCTCTCTCTTCCTCCTCTCTCTTACTCCTCTTTCTTCCTCCTCTCTCTTCCTCCTCTCTCTTCCTCCTGTCTCTTCATCCTGTCTCTTCCTCATGTCTTTTCCACCTCTCACTTCCTCCTCTATGTTCCTCCTCTCTCTTCCTCCTGTCTCTTCCTCCTCTCTCCTTTTCCTCTCCCTCCTCTCTATTACTTCTCTCTCTTTCTCCTCTCTCTTCCTCCTCTCTCTTCCTCCTCTCTCTTCCTCCGCTCTCATCCTCCTCTCTCTTCCTCCTCTCTCTTCCTTCTCTTTCCTCCTCCTCTCTCCTCCTCCTCCCTTTCCTCCTCTCTCGTCCTCCTCTCTCCTCCTCCACTCTATTCCTCCTCTCTCCTCCTCCTCTCTCTTCCTCCTATCTCCTCCTTCTCTCTCTTCCTCCTCTCTCTTCCTCCTCTCCCTTCCTTCTCTCTCCTCCTCCTCTCTCCTCTTACACTCTCTTCCTCCTCTCTCTTCCTCCTTTCTCTTACTCCTCTCTCCTCTTCCTCTCTATTCCTCCTCTCTCTTCCTCCTCTCTCTTCCTTCTCTCTCATCCTCCTATCTCCTCCTAATCTCTCTTCCTCCGCTATCTTCCTCCTTTCTCTTACTCCTCTCTTCTCCTCCTCTCTCATCCTCCTCTCTCTTCCTCCTGTCTCCACTTCCTCTCTCTTCCTCCTCTTTCTTACTCCAGTCTCTTCCTCCTCTCTCTTCCTCCTGTCTCTTCCTCCTCTCACTTCCTCCTCTCTCTTCCTCATCTCTCTTACTCCTCTCTCTTCCTTCTCTCTCCTCCTCCTCTCTCCTCCTCCCCTCTACTATTCCTCTCTCTTCCTCCTGTGTCTTCCTCCTGTCTCTTCCTCCTCTCTCTCCCTCCTGTCTCTTCCTCTACTCTCTTCCTCCTCTCTCTTCCTCCTCTCACTTCCTCCTCTATCTTCCTCCTCTCTCTTCCTCCTCTCTCTTCCTCCTCTCTCTTCCTCCTCTCCCTTCCTTCACTCTCCTTCTCCTCTCTCTTTCTCCTCTCTCTTCCTACTCTCTCTTCCTCGTCTCTCCACTTCCTCTCTCTTCATCCTCTCTCTTCATCCTCTAACCTCTTCCTCCCTCTTCCTCCTCTCTCTTCGTCCTGTATCCTCCTCCTCTCTCCTCTTCCTCTCTCATCCTCCTCTCTCTTACTCCTCTTTCTTCCTCCTCTCTCTTCCTCCTCTCTATTACTCCTGTCTCTTCCTCCTGTCTCTTCCTCCTCTCTCTTCCTCCTCTCTCCTTTTCCTCTTCCTCCTCTCTCATCATCCTGTCTCTTCCTCCTCTCTCTTCCTCCTCTCTCTTCCTCCTCTCTCTTCCTCCTCTCTCTTCCTCCTCTCTCTTCCTTCTCTTTCCTCCTCCTCTCTCCTCCTCCTCTCTCTTCCTCCTCTCTCTTCCTCCTCTCTCCTCCTCCACACTATTCCTCCTCTCTCCTCCTCCTCTCTCTTCCTCCTATCTCCTCCTCCTCTCTCTTTCTCCTCTCTCTTCCTCTTCTCTCTTCCTTCACTCTCCTCCTTCTCTCTCTTCCTCCTCTCTCTTCCTCCTCTCCCTTCCTTCTCTCTCCTCCTCCTCTCTCCTCCTACACTCTCTTCCTCCTCTCTCTTCCTCCTTTCTCTTACTCCTCTCTCCTCCTCCCCTCTCCTCTTCCTCTCTCTTCCTCCTGTGTCTTCCTCCTGTCTCTTCCTCCTCTCTCTCCCTCCTGTCTCTTCCTCCTCTCTCTTCCTCCTCTCTCTTCCTCCTCTCACTTCCTCCTCTATCTTCCTCCTCTCTCTTCCTCCACTCTCTTCCTCCTCTCTCTTCCTCCTCTCCCTTCCTTCTCTCTCCTTCTCCTCTCTCTTTCTCCTCTCTCTTCCTACTCTCTCTTCCTCGTCTCTCCACTTCCTCTCTCTTCCTCCTCTCTCTTTCTTATCTATCCTCTTCCTCTCTCTTCCTCCTCTCTCTTCCTCCTGTCTCCTCCTCCTCTCTCCTCTTCCTCTTTCATCCTCCTATCTCTTCCTCCTTTCTCTTCCTTCTCTCTCCTCTTCCTCTCTCTTCCTCCTCTCTCTTTCTCCACTCTCCTCCTCCTCTCTCCTCCTCCGCACTCCTCTTGCTCTCTCTTCTCCTGTCTCTTCCTTCTGTCTCTTCCTCCTCTCTCTTCCTCCTCTCTCTTCCTCCTCTCTCTTCCTCCTCTCTCTTCCTCCTCTATCTTCCTCCTCTCTCTTCCTCCTCTATCTTCCTTCTCTCTCCTTCTCCTCTCTCTTTCTCCTGTCTCTTCCTACACTCTCTTCCTTCTCTCTCCTCTTCCTCTCTCTTCCTCCTCTCTCTTCCTTCTCTTTCTTCCTCCTCTCTCTTCCTCCTCTCTCTTACTTCTCTTTCCTCCTCCTCTCTCCTCCTCCTCTCTCTTCCTCCTCTCTCGTCCTCCTCTCTCCTCCTCCACTCTATTCCTCCTCTCTCCTCCTCCTCTCTCTTCCTCCTATCTCCTCCTTCTCTCTCTTCCTCCTCTCTCTTCCTCCTCTCCCTTCCTTCTCTCTCCTCCTCCTCTCTCCTCTTACACTCTCTTCCTCCTCTCTCTTCCTCCTTTCTCTTACTCCTCTCTCCTCTTCCTCTCTATTCCTCCTCTCTCCTCCTCCACTCTCTTCCTCCTCTCTATTCCTCCTCTCTCTTCCTCCTCTCTCTTCCTTCTCTCTCATCCTCCTATCTCCTCCTAATCTCTCTTCCTCCACTATCTTCCTCCTTTCTCTTACTCCTCTCTTCTCCTCCTCTCTCTTCCTCCTCTCTCTTCCTCCTCTCTCCTTTTCCTCTTCCTCCTCTCTCATCATCCTGTCTCTTCCTCCTCTCTCTTCCTCCTCTCTCTTCCTCCTCTCTCTTCCTCCTCTCTCTTCCTTCTCTTTCCTCCTCCTCTCTCCTCCTCCTCTCTCTTCCTCCTCTCTCTTCCTCCTCTCTCCTCCTCCACACTATTCCTCCTCTCTCCTCCTCCTCTCTCTTCCTCCTATCTCCTCCTCCTCTCTCTTTCTCCTCTCTCTTCCTCTTCTCTCTTCCTTCACTCTCCTCCTTCTCTCTCTTCCTCCTCTCTCTTCCTCCTCTCCCTTCCTTCTCTCTCCTCCTCCTCTCTCCTCCTACACTCTCTTCCTCCTCTCTCTTCCTCCTTTCTCTTACTCCTCTCTTTTCCTCCTCTCTCCTCTTCCTCTCTATTCCTCCTCTCTCCTCCTCCACTCTCTTCCTCCTCTCTATTCCTCCTCTCTCTTCCTCCTCTCTCTTCCTTCTCTCTCCTCCTCCTATCTCCTCCTAATCTCTCTTCCTCCTCTCTCTTCCTCCTTTCTCTTACTCCTCTCTTCTCCTCCTCTCTCATCCTCCTCTCTCTTCCTCCTGTCTCCACTTCCTCTCTCTTCCTACTCTCTTACTCCAGTCTCTTCCTCCTCTCTCTTCCTCCTGTCTCTTCCTCCTCTCACTTCCTCCTCTCTCTTCCTCATCTCTCCTACTACTCTCTTTTCCTTCTCTCTCCTCCTCCTCTCTCCTCCTCCCCTCTCCTCTTCCTCTCTCTTCCTCCTGTGTCTTCCTCCTGTCTCTTCCTCCTCTCTCTCCCTCCTGTCTCTTCCTCCTCTCTCTTCCTCCTCTCTCTTCCTCCTCTCCCTTCCTTCTCTCTCCTTCTCCTCTCTCTTTCTCCTCTCTCTTCCTACACTCTCTTCCTCGTCTCTCCACTTCCTCTCTCTTCCTGTCTCTCTTTCTTATCTATCCTCTTCCTCTCTCTTCCTCCTCTCTCTTCCTCCTCTCTCTTCCTCCTCTAACCTCTTCCTCCGTCTTCCTACTCTCTCTTCCTCCTGTCTCCTCCTCCTCTCTCCTCTTCCTCTCTCATCCTCCTCTCTCCTCCTCCTTTCTCTTCCTTCTCTCTCCTCTTCCTCTCTATTCCTCCTCTCTCTTACTCCTCTTTCTTCCTCCTCTCTCTTCCTCCTATCTCTTCCTCCTCTCTCTTCCTCCTGTCTCTTCCTCCTGTTTCTTCCTCCTCTCTCTTCCTCCTGTCTCTTCGTCCTCTCTCCTCCTACTCTCTCTTCCTCCTCTCTCTTACTCCTCTCTCCTCTTCCTCTCTCTTCCTCCTCTCTCTTCCTCCTGTCTCTTCCTCCTCTCTCTTCCTCCTATCTCTTCCTCCTGTCTCTTCCTGCTCTCTCTTCCTTCTCTCTCCTCCTCCTCTCTCCTCCTCCTCTCTCTTCCTCCTCTCTCTTCCTTCTCTCTCCTCTTCCTCCCTCTTCCTCCTCTCTCTTCCTCCTCTCTCTTCCTCCTCTCTCCTCCTCCTCTCTCTTCCTCCTCTCTCTTCCTCCTCTCTCTTCCTCCTCTCTCTTCCTTCTCTCTCCTCCTCCTCTCTCCTCCTCCTCTCTCTTCCTCCTCTCTCTTCCTTCTCTCTCCTCTTCCTCTCTCTTCCTCCTCTCTCTTCCTCCTCTCTCTTCCTTCTCTCTCCTCCTCCTCTCTCCGCCTCCTCTCTCTTCCTCCTCACTCTTCCTCCTCTCTCTTCCTCCTGTCTCTTCCTCCTCTCTCCTCCTCCTCTCTCTTAATCCTATCTCTTCCTCCTCTCTCTTCCTCCTGTCTCTTCTTCCTCTCTCTTCCTCCTCTCTCTTCCTCCACTCTCTTCCTCCTGTCTCTTCCTCCTCTCTCTTCCTCCTATCTCTTCCTCTTCTCTCATACTCCTCTCTCTTCCTTCTCTCTCCTCCTCCTCTCTCTTCCTCCTCTCTATTCCTCCTCTCTCTTCCTCCTCTCTCTTCCTCCTCTCACTTCCTCTTCTCTCCTCCTCCTCTCTCTTCCTCCTCTCTCTTCCTCCACTCTCTTCCTCCTGTCTCTTCCTCCTCTCTCTTCCTCCTATCTCTTCCTCTTCTCTCATACTCCTCTCTCTTCCTTCTCTCTCCTCCTCCTCTCTCTTCCTCTTCTATATTCCTCCTCTCTCTTCCTCCTCTCTCTTCCTCCTCTCACTTCCTCTTCTCTCCTCCTCCTCTCTCTTCCTCCTCTCTCCTCCTCCTCTCCCTTTCTCCTCTCTCCTCTTCCTCTCTCTTCCTCCACTCTCTTCCACTTCTCTCCTCCACCCCTCTCCTCTTCCTCTCTCTTCCTCCTCTCTCTTCCTCCTGTCTCTTCCTCCTCTCTCTTCCTCCTCTCTCTTCCTCCTCTCTCTTCCGTCTCTCTCCTCCTCCTCTCTCCTCTTCCTGTCTTCTCTTCCTCTCTCATCCTTCTCTCTCTTCCTCTTCTGTCTTCCTCCTCTCTGTTACTTCACTCTCTTTCTCTTCACTCTTCATCTTCTCTCTTCCTTCTGTCTCCTCTTCCTCTCTCTTCTTCCTCTCTCTTCCTCCTCTCTCTTCCTCCTCTCTCCTCCTCCTCTCTCCTCCTACTCTCTCTTCCTCCTCTCTCCTCTTCCTTACTCTTATTCCTCTCTCCTTCTCCTGTCTCATCCTCCTCTCTCTTCCTCCTTTCTCTTCCTCCGCTCTCTTCCTCCTGTCTCTTCATCCTCTCTTTTCCTCCTCTCTCTTCCTCCTCTCTCTTCCTCCTCTCTCTTCCTCCTCTCTTTTCGTCCTCTCTCCTCCTCCTGTCTCTTCCTCCTCTCTCTTCCTTCTCTCTCCTCTTCCTCTCTCTTCCTCCTCTCTCTTCCTCCACTCTATTACTCCTGTCTCTTCCTCCTCTCTCTTCCTCCTCTCTCCTCTTCCTCTCTATTCCTCCACTCTATTACTCCTGTCTCTTCCTTCTCTCTCTTCCTCCTGTTTCCTCTTCCTCTCTCTTCCTCCTCTCTCTTCCTTCTCTCTCCTCCTCCTCTCTCCTCCTCCTCTCTCTTCCTACTCTCTCTTCCTTCTCTCTCCTCCTCCTCTCTCTTCCTCCTCTCTCTTCCTTCTCTCTCCTCTTCCTCTCTTCCTCCTCTCTCTTCCTACTCTCTCTTCCTCTTCTCTCTTCATCCTCTCTCTTCCTCCTCTCTCTTACTCCTATCTCCTTCTCCTCTCTCTTCCTCCTCTCTCCTCCTACTCTCTCTTCCTCCTCTCTCTTCCTCCTCTCTCCTCTTCCTCTCTCTTCCTCCTCTCTCTTCCTCCTGTCTCTTCCTCCTCTCTCTTCCTCCTATCTGTTCCTCCTGTCTCTTCCTGCTCTCTCTTCCTTCTCTCTCCTCTTCCTCCCTCTTCCTCCTCTCTCTTCCTCCTCTCTCTTCCTCCTCTCTCCTCCTCCTCTCTCTTCCTCCTCTCTCTTCCTCCTCTCTCTTCCTCCTCTCTCTTCCTTCTCTCTCCTCTTCATCTCTCTTCCTCCTCTCTCTTCCTCCTCTCTCTTCCTTCTCTCTCCTCCTCCTCTCTCTTCCTCCTGTCTCTTCTTCCTCTCTCTTCCTCCTCTCTCTTCCTCCACTCTCTTCCTCCTGTCTCTTCCTCCTCTCTCTTCCTCCTATCTCTTCCTCTTCTCTCATACTCCTCTCTCTTCCTTCTCTCTCCTACTCCTCTCTCTTCCTCCTCTCTATTCCTCCTCTCTCTTCCTCCTCTCTCTTCCTCCTCTCACTTCCTCTTCTCTCCTCCTCCTCTCTCTTCCTCCTCTCTCTTCCTCCACTCTCTTCCTCCTGTCTCTTCGTCCTCTCTCCTCCTACTCTCTCTTCCTCCTCTCTCTTACTCCTCTCTCCTCTTCCTCTCTCTTCCTCCTCTCTCTTCCTCCTGTCTCTTCCTCCTCTCTCTTCCTCCTATCTCTTCCTCCTGTCTCTTCCTGCTCTCTCTTCCTTCTCTCTCCTCCTCCTCTCTCCTCCTCCTCTCTCTTCCTCCTCTCTCTACCTTCTCTCTCCTCTTCCTCCCTCTTCCTCCTCTCTCTTCCTCCTCTCTCTTCCTCCTCTGTCTTCCTCCTCTCTCTTACTTCTCTCTCTTCCTCCTCTCTCTTCCTCCTCTCTCTTCCTTCTCTCTCCTCCTCCTCTCTCCTCCTCCTCTCTCTTCCTCCTCTCTCTTCCTTCTCTCTCCTCTTCCTCTCTCTTCCTCCTCTCTTCCTCCTCTCTCTTCCTTCTCTCTCCTCCTCCTCTCTCCGCCTCCTCTCTCTTCCTCCTCACTCTTCCTCCTCTCTCTTCCTCCTGTCTCTTCCTCCTCTCTCCTCCTCCTCTCTCTTAATCCTATCTCTTCCTCCTCTCTCTTCCTCCTGTCTCTTCTTCCTCTCTCTTCCTCCTCTCTCTTCCTCCACTCTCTTCCTCCTGTCTCTTCCTCCTCTCTCTTCCTCCTATCTCTTCCTCTTCTCTCATACTCCTCTCTCTTCCTTCTCTCTCCTCCTCCTCTCTCTTCCTCCTCTCTATTCCTCCTCTCTCTTCCTCCTCTCTCTTCCTCCTCTCACTTCCTCTTCTCTCCTCCTCCTCTCTCTTCCTCCTCTCTCTTCCTCCACTCTCTTCCTCCTGTCTCTTCCTCCTCTCTCTTCCTCCTATCTCTTCCTCTTCTCTCATACTCCTCTCTCTTCCTTCTCTCTCCTCCTCCTCTCTCTTCCTCTTCTATATTCCTCCTCTCTCTTCCTCCTCTCTCTTCCTCCTCTCACTTCCTCTTCTCTCCTCCTCCTCTCTCTTCCTCCTCTCTCCTCCTCCTCTCCCTTTCTCCTCTCTCCTCTTCCTCTCTCTTCCTCCACTCTCTTCCACTTCTCTCCTCCACCCCTCTCCTCTTCCTCTCTCTTCCTCCTCTCTCTTCCTCCTGTCTCTTCCTCCTCTCTCTTCCTCCTCTCTCTTCCTCCAGTCTCTTCCTCCTCTCTCTTCCTCCTCTCTCTTCCTCCTCTCTCTTCCGTCTCTCTCCTCCTCCTCTCTCCTCTTCCTGTCTTCTCTTCCTCTCTCATCCTTCTCTCTCTTCCTCTTCTGTCTTCCTCCTCTCTGTTACTTCACTCTCTTTCTCTTCACTCTTCATCTTCTCTCTTCCTTCTGTCTCCTCTTCCTCTCTCTTCTTCCTCTCTCTTCCTCCTCTCTCTTCCTCCTCTCTCCTCCTCCTCTCTCCTCCTACTCTCTCTTCCTCCTCTCTCCTCTTCCTTACTCTTATTCCTCTCTCCTTCTCCTGTCTCATCCTCCTCTCTCTTCCTCCTTTCTCTTCCTCCGCTCTCTTCCTCCTGTCTCTTCATCCTCTCTTTTCCTCCTCTCTCTTCCTCCTCTCTCTTCCTCCTCTCTCTTCCTCCTCTCTTTTCCTCCTCTCTCCTCCTCCTGTCTCTTCCTCCTCTCTCTTCCTTCTCTCTCCTCTTCCTCTCTCTTCCTCCTCTCTCTTCCTCCACTCTATTACTCCTGTCTCTTCCTCCTCTCTCTTCCTCCTCTCTCCTCTTCCTCTCTATTCCTCCACTCTATTACTCCTGTCTCTTCCTTCTCTCTCTTCCTCCTGTTTCCTCTTCCTCTCTCTTCCTCCTCTCTCTTCCTTCTCTCTCCTCCTCCTCTCTCCTCCTCCTCTCTCTTCCTACTCTCTCTTCCTTCTCTCTCCTCCTCCTCTCTCTTCCTCCTCTCTCTTCCTTCTCTCTCCTCTTCCTCTCTCTTCCTCCTCTCTCTTCCTACTCTCTCTTCCTCTTCTCTCTTCATCCTCTCTCTTCCTCCTCTCTCTTCCTCCTATCTCCTTCTCCTCTCTCTTCCTCCTCTCTCCTCCTACTCTCTCTTCCTCCTCTCTCTTCCTCCTCTCTCCTCTTCCTCCCTCTTCCTCCTCTCTCTTCCTCCTCTCTCTTCCTCCTCTCTCCTCCTCCTCTCTCTTCCTCCTCTCTCTTCCTCCTCTCTCTTCATCCTCTCTCTTCCTTCTCTCTCCTCAAACCTCTCTCCTCCTCCTCTCTCTTCCTCCTCTCTCTTCCTTCTATCTCCTCTTCATCTCTCTTCCTCCTCTCTCTTCCTCCTCTCTCTTCCTTCTCTCTCTTCCTCCACTCTCTTCCTCCTGTCTCTTCCTCCTCTCTCTTCCTCCTATCTCTTCCTCTTCTCTCATACTCCTCTCTCTTCCTTCTCTCTCCTCCTCCTCTCTCTTCCTCTTCTATATTCCTCCTCTCTCTTCCTCCTCTCTCTTCCTCCTCTCACTTCCTCTTCTCTCCTCCTCCTCTCTCTTCCTCCTCTCTCCTCCTCCTCTCCCTTTCTCCTCTCTCCTCTTCCTCTCTCTTCCTCCACTCTCTTCCACTTCTCTCCTCCACCCCTCTCCTCTTCCTCTCTCTTCCTCCTCTCTCTTCCTCCTGTCTCTTCCTCCTCTCTCTTCCTCCTCTCTCTTCCTCCAGTCTCTTCCTCCTCTCTCTTCCTCTCTCTCTTCCTCCTCTCTCTTCCGTCTCTCTCCTCCTCCTCTCTCCTCTTCCTGTCTTCTCTTCCTCTCTCATCCTTCTCTCTCTTCCTCTTCTGTCTTCCTCCTCTCTGTTACTTCACTCTCTTTCTCTTCACTCTTCATCTTCTCTCTTCCTTCTGTCTCCTCTTCCTCTCTCTTCTTCCTCTCTCTTCCTCCTCTCTCTTCCTCCTCTCTCCTCCTCCTCTCTCCTCCTACTCTCTCTTCCTCCTCTCTCCTCTTCCTTACTCTTATTCCTCTCTCCTTCTCCTGTCTCATCCTCCTCTCTCTTCCTCCTTTCTCTTCCTCCGCTCTCTTCCTCCTGTCTCTTCATCCTCTCTTTTCCTCCTCTCTCTTCCTCCTCTCTCTTCCTCCTCTCTCTTCCTCCTCTCTTTTCCTCCTCTCTCCTCCTCCTGTCTCTTCCTCCTCTCTCTTCCTTCTCTCTCCTCTTCCTCTCTCTTCCTCCTCTCTCTTCCTCCACTCTATTACTCCTGTCTCTTCCTCCTCTCTCTTCCTCCTCTCTCCTCTTCCTCTCTATTCCTCCACTCTATTACTCCTGTCTCTTCCTTCTCTCTCTTCCTCCTGTTTCCTCTTCCTCTCTCTTCCTCCTCTCTCTTCCTTCTCTCTCCTCCTCCTCTCTCCTCCTCCTCTCTCTTCCTACTCTCTCTTCCTTCTCTCTCCTCCTCCTCTCTCTTCCTCCTCTCTCTTCCTTCTCTCTCCTCTTCCTCTCTCTTCCTCCTCTCTCTTCCTACTCTCTCTTCCTCTTCTCTCTTCATCCTCTCTCTTCCTCCTCTCTCTTCCTCCTATCTCCTTCTCCTCTCTCTTCCTCCTCTCTCCTCCTACTCTCTCTTCCTCCTCTCTCTTCCTCCTCTCTCCTCTTCCTCCCTCTTCCTCCTCTCTCTTCCTCCTCTCTCTTCCTCCTCTCTCCTCCTCCTCTCTCTTCCTCCTCTCTCTTCCTCCTCTCTCTTCATCCTCTCTCTTCCTTCTCTCTCCTCAAACCTCTCTCCTCCTCCTCTCTCTTCCTCCTCTCTCTTCCTTCTATCTCCTCTTCATCTCTCTTCCTCCTCTCTCTTCCTCCTCTCTCTTCCTTCTCTCTCCTCCTCCTCTCTCTTCCTCCTGTCTCTTCTTCCTCTCTCTTCCTCCTCTCTCTTCCTCCACTCTCTTCCTCCTGTCTCTTCCTCCTCTCTCTTCCTCCTATCTCTTCCTCTTCTCTCATACTCCTCTCTCTTCCTTCTCTCTCCTACTCCTCTCTCTTCCTCCTCTCTATTCCTCCTCTCTCTTCCTCCTCTCTCTTCCTCCTCTCACTTCCTCTTCTCTCCTCCTCCTCTCTCTTCCTCCTCTCTCTTCCTCCACTCTCTTCCTCCTGTCTCTTCCTCCTCTCTCTTCCTCTTATCTCTTCCTCTTCTCTCATACTCCTCTCTCTTCCTTCTCTCTCCTCCTCCTCTCTCTACCTCCTCTCTATTCCTCCTCTCTCTTCCTCCTCTCTCTTCCTCCTCTCACTTCCTCTTCTCTCCTCCTCCTCTCTCTTCCTCCTCTCTCCTCCTCCTCTCTCTTCCTCCTCTCTCCTCTTCCTCTCTCTTCCTCCTCTCTCTTCCACTTCTCTCCTCCACCCCTCTCCTCTTCCTCTCTCTTCCTCCTCTCTCTTCCTCCTGTCTCTTCCTCCTCTCTCTTCCTCCTATCTCTTCCTCCAGTCTCTTCCTCCTCTCTCTTCCTCCTCTCTCTTCCTCCTCTCCCTTCCGTCTCTCTCCTCCTCCTCTCTCCTCTTCCTGTCTTCTCTTCATCTCTCATCCTCCTCTCTCTTCCTCTTCTGTCTTCCTCCTCTCTGTTACTTCTCTCTCTTTCTCTTCACTCTTCATCTTCTCTCTTCCTTCTGTCTCCTCTTCCTCTCCCTTCTTCCTCTCTCTTCCTCCTCTCTCTTCCTCCTCTCTCCTCCTCCTCTCTCCTCCTACTCTCTCTTCCTCCTCTCTCCTCTTCCTTTCTCTTATTCCTCTCTCCTTCTCCTGTCTCATCCTCCTCTCTCTTCCTCCTTTATGCTCTTACTCCTCTCTCTTCCTACTCTCTCTTCCTCCTGTCTCTTCCTCCTCTCTCTTCCTACTCTCTCTTCCTCCTGTCTCTTCCTCCTCTCTCTTAGTCCTCTCTCTTCATCCTCTCTCTTCCTTCTCTCTCTTCCTTCTCTCTCCTCCTGCTCTCTCTTCCTCCTCTCTCTTTCTACTCTCTCTTCCTCCTCTCTATTCGTCCTCTCTCGTCCTCCTCTCACTTCCTCCTCTCTCTTCCTCCTGTCTCTTCTTTCTCTCTCCTCCTCCTCTCTCTTCCTCCTCTCTCCTCCTCCTCTCTCTTCCTCCTCTCTCTTCCTCCTCTCTCTTAATGTCTCTCCTCCTCCTCTCTCTCCTCCTCACTCTTCCTGCTCTCTCTTCCTCCTCTCTCTTCCTCCTCTCTCCTCTTCCTCTCTCTTCCTCCACTCTCTTCCACTTCTCTCCTCCACCTCTCTCCTCTTCCTCACTCTTCCTCCTCTCTCTTCCTCCTGTCTCTTCCTCCTCTCTCTTCCTCCTATCTCTTCCTCCTGTCTCTTCCTCCTCTCTCTTTCTACTCTCTCTTCCTCCTCTCTATTCGTCCTCTCTCGTCCTCCTCTCACTTCCTCCTCTCTCTTCCTCCTGTCTCTTCTTTCTCTCTCCTCCTCCTCTCTCTTCCTCCTCTCTCCTCCTCCTCTCTCTTCCTCCTCTCTCTTCCTCCTCTCTCTTCCTTGTCTCTCCTCCTCCTCTCTCTCCTCCTCACTCTTCCTGCTCTCTCTTCCTCCTCTCTCTTCCTCCTCTCTCCTCTTCCTCTCTCTTCCTCCACTCTCTTCCACTTCTCTCCTCCACCTCTCTCCTCTTCCTCTCTCTTCCTCCTCTCTCTTCCTCCTGTCTCTTCCTCCTCTCTCTTCCTCCTATCTCTTCCTCCTGTCTCTTCCTCCTCTCTCTTCCTCCTCTCTCTTCCTCCTCTCTCTTCCTTCTCTCTCCTCCTCCTCTCTCCTCCTCCTCTGTCCTCCTCCTCTCTCGTCCTCCTCTCACTTCCTCTTCTCTCCTCCTCCTCTCTCTTCCTCCTCTCTCTCTTCCTCCTCTCTCCTCCTCCTCTCTCTTCCTCCTCTCTCCTCATCCTCTCTCTTCCTCCTCTCTCTTCCACTTCTCTCCTCCACCTCTCTCCTCTTCCTCTCTCTTCCTCCTCTCTCTTCCTCCTGTCTCTTACTCCTGTCTCTTCCTCCTATCTCTTCCTCCTCTCTCTTCCTCCTCTCTCTTCCTCCTCTCTCTTCCGTCTCTCTCCTCCTCCTCTCTCCTCTTCCTCTCTTCTCTTCCTCTCTCATCCTCCTCTCTCTTCCTCTTCTGTCTTCCTCCTCTCTGTTACTTCTTTCTCTTTCTCTTCTCTCTTCATCCTCTCTCTTCCTTCTGTCTCCTCTTCCTCTCTCTTCTGCCTCTCTCTTCCTCCTCTCTCTTCCTCCTCTCTCCTCCTCCTCTCTCCTCCTACTCTCTCTTCCTCCTCTCTCTTCCTCCTTTCTCTTATTCCTCTCTCCATCTCCTGTCTCATCCTCCTCTCTCTTCCTCCTTTATGCTCTTCCTCCTCTCTCCTCCTACTCTCTCTTCCTCCTGTCTCTTCCTCCTCTCTCTTCCTCCTGTCTCTTCCTCCTGTCTCTTCCTCCTCTCTCTTCCTCCTCTCTCTTCCTCCTCTGTCTTCCTTCTCTCTCTTCCTTCTCTCTCCTCCTTCTCTCTCTTCCTCCTCTCTCTTTCTCCTCTCTCTTCCTCCTCTGTATTCCTCCTCTCTCTTCCTCCTCTCACTTCCTCCTCTCTCTTCCTCCTGTCTCTTCTTTCTCTCTCCTCCTCCTCTCTCTTCCTCCTCTCTCCTCCTCCTCTCTCTTCCTCCTCTCTCTTCCTCCTCTCTCTTCCTTGTCTCTCCTCCTCCTCTCTCCTCCTCCTCACTCTTCCTGCTCTCTCTTCCTCCTCTCTCTTCCTCCTCTCTCCTCTTCCTCTCTCTTCCTCCACTCTCTTCCTCCTGTCTCTTCCTCCTCTCTCTTCCTCCTATCTCTTCCTCCTGTCTCTTCCTCCTCTCTCTTCCTCCTCTCTCTTCCTCCTCTCTCTTCCTTCTCTCTCCTCCTCCTCTCTCCTCCTCCTCTCTCTTCCTACTCTCTCTTCCTCTTCTCTCTTCATCCTCTCTCTTCCTCCTCTCTCTTCCTCCTATCTCCTTCTCCTCTCTCTTCCTCCTCTCTCCTCCTACTCTCTCTTCCTCCTCTCTCTTCCTCCTCTCTCCTCTTCCTCTCTCTTCCTCCTCTCTCTTCCTCCTGTCTCTTCCTCCTCTCTCTTCCTCCTATCTCTTCCTCCTGTCTCTTCCTGTTCTCTCTTCCTTCTCTCTCCTCCTCCTCTCTCCTCCTCCTCTCTCTTCCTCCTCTCTCTTCCTTCTCACTCCTCTTCCTCCCTCTTCCTTCTCTCTCCTCCTCCTCTCTCCTCCTCCTCTCTCTTCCTCCTCTCTCTTCCTTCTCTCTCCTCTTCATCTCTCTTCCTCCTCTCTCTTCCTCCTCTCTCTTCCTTCTCCCTCCTCCTCCTCTCTCCGCCTCCTCTCTCTTCCTCCTCACTCTTCCTCCTGTCTCTTCCTCCTCTCTCCTCCTCCTCTCTCTTAATCCAATCTCTTCCTCCTCTCTCTTCCTCCTGTCTCTTCTTCCTCTCTCTTCCTCCTCTCTCTTCCTCCACTCTCTTCCTCCTGTCTCTTCCTCCTCTCTCTTCCTCCTATCTCTTCCTCTTCTCTCATACTCCTCTCTCTTCCTTCTCTCTCCTCCTCCTCTCTCTACCTCCTCTCTATTCCTCCTCTCTCTTCCTCCTCTCTCTTCCTCCTCTCACTTCCTCTTCTCTCCTCCTCCTCTCTCTTCCTCCTCTCTCCTCCTCCTCTCTCTTCCTCCTCTCTCCTCTTCCTCTCTCTTCCTCCTCTCTCTTCCACTTCTCTCCTCCACCCCTCTCGTCTTCCTCTCTCTTCCTCCTCACTCTTCCTCCTGTCTCTTCCTCCTCTCTCTTCCTCCTATCTCTTCCTCCAGTCTCTTCCTCCTCTCTCTTCCTCCTCTCTCTTCCTCCTCTCTCTTCCGTCTCTCTCCTCCTCCTCTCTCCTCTTCCTGTCTTCTCTTCCTCTCTCATTCTCCTCTCTCTTCCTCTTCTGTCTTCCTCCTCTCTGTTACTTCTCTCTCTTTCTCTTCACTCTTCATCTTCTCTCTTCCTTCTGTCTCCTCTTCCTCTCTCTTCTTCCTCTCTCTTCCTCCTCTCTCTTCCTCCTCTCTCCTCCTCCTCTCTCCTCCTACTCTCTCTTCCTCCTCTCTCCTCTTCCTATCTCTTATTCCTCTCTCCTTCTCCTGTCTCATCCTCCTCTCTCTTCCTCCTTTATGCTCTTACTCCTCTGTCTTCCTACTCTCTCTTCCTCCTGTCTCTTCCTCCTCTCTCTTCCTCCTCTCTCTTCCTCCTGTCTCTTCCTCCTCTCTCTTAGTCCTCTCTCTTCCTCTTCTCTCTTCCGTCTCTCTCCTCCTCCTCTCTCCTCTTCCTGTCTTCTCTTCCTCTCTCATCCTCCTCTCTCTTCCTCTTCTGTCTTCCTCCTCTCTGTTACTTCTCTCTCTTTCTCTTCACTCTTCATCTTCTCTCTTCCTTCTGTCTCCTCTTCCTCTCTCTTCTTCCTCTCTCTTCCTCCTCTCTCTTCCTCCTCTCTCCTCCTCCTCTCTCCTCCTACTCTCTCTTCCTCCTCTCTCCTCTTCCTTTCTCTTATTCCTCTCTCCTTCTCCTGTCTCATCCTCCTCTCTCTTCCTCCTTTATGCTCTTACTCCTCTCTCTTCCTCCTCTCTCTTCCTCCTGTCTCTTCCTCCTCTCTCTTAGTCCTCTCTCTTCATCCTCTCTCTTCCTTCTCTCTCTTCCTCCTCTCTCTTTCTACTCTCTCTTCCTCCGGTCTCTTCCTCCTCTCTCTTCCTCCTCTCTCTTCCTCCTCTCTCTTCCTTCTCTCTCCTCCTCCTCTCTCCTCCTCCTCTCTCTTCCTACTCTCTCTTCCTCTTCTCTCTTCATCCTCTCTCTTCCTCCTCTCTCTTCCTCCTATCTCCTTCTCCTCTCTCCTCCTCCTCACTCTTCCTGCTCTCTCTTCCTCCTCTCTCTTCCTCCTCTCTCCTCTTCCTCTCTCTTCCTCCACTCTCTTCCTCCTGTCTCTTCCTCCTCTCTCTTCCTCCTATCTCTTCCTCCTGTCTCTTCCTCCTCTCTCTTCCTACTCTCTTTTCCTCTTCTCTCTTCATCCTGACTCTTCCTCCTCTCTCTTCCTCCTATCTCCTTCTCCTCTCTCTTCCTCCTCTCTCTTCCACTTCTCTCCTCCACCTCTCTCCTCTTCCTCTCTCTTCCTCCTCTCTCTTCCACCTGTCTCTTACTCCTCTCTCTTCCTCCTATCTCTTCCTCCTCTCTCTTCCTCCTCTCTCTTCCTCTTCTCTCTTCCGTCTCTCTCCTCCTCCTCTCTCCTCTTCCTGTCTTCTCTTCCTCTCTCATCCTCCTCTCTCTTCCTCTTCTGTCTTCCTCCTCTCTGTTACTTCTCTCTCTTTCTCTTCTCTCTTCATCCTCTCTCTTCCTTCTGTCTCCTCTTCCTCTCTCTTCTGCCTCTCTCTTCCTCCTCTCTCTTCCTCCTCTCCCCTCCTCCTCTCTCCTCCTACTCTCTCTTCCTCCTCTCTCTTCCTCCTTTCTCTTATTCCTCTCTCCTTCTCCTGTCTCATCCTCCTCTCTCTTCCTCCTTTATGCTCTTCCTCCTCTCTCTTCCTACTCTCTCTTCCTCCTGTCTCTTCCTCCTCTCTCTTCCTCCTGTCTCTTCCTCCTGTCTCTTCCTCCTCTCTCTTCCTCCTCTGTCTTCCTTCTCTCTCTTCCTTCTCTCTCTTCCTGCTCTCTCTTCCTCCTCTCTCTTTCTCCTCTCTCTTCCTCCTCTGTATTCCTCCTCTCTCTTCCTCCTCTCACTTCCTCCTCTCTCTTCCTCCTGTCTCTTCTTTCTCTCTCCTCCTCCTCTCTCTTCCTCCTCTCTCCTCCTCCTCTCTCTTCCTCCTCTCTCTTCCTCCTCTCTCTTCCTTGTCTCTCCTCCTCCTCTCTCGTCCTGCTCACTCTTCCTGCTCTCTCTTCCTCCTCTCTCTTCCTCCTTTCTCCTCTTCCTCTCTCTTCCTCCACTCTCTTCCTCCTGTCTCTTCCTCCTCTCTCTTCCTCCTATCTCTTCCTCTTCTCTCATACTCCTCTCTCTTCCTTCTCTCTCCTCCTCCTCTCTCTTCCTCCTCTCTATTCCTCCTCTCTCTTCCTCCTCTCTCTTCCTCCTCTCACTTCCTCTTCTCTCCTCCTCCTCTCTCTTCCTCCTCTCTCCTCCTCCTCTCTCTTCCTCCTCTCTCCTCTTCCTCTCTCTTCCTCTTCTCTCTTCCACTTCTCTCCTCCACATCTCTCCTCTTCCTCTCTCTTCCTCCTCTCTCTTCCTCCTGTCTCTTACTCCTCTCTCTTCCTCCTATCTCTTCCTCCTCTCTCTTCCTCCTCTCTATTCCTCCTCTCTCTTCCTCCTCTCTCTTCCTTCTCTCTCCTCCTCCTATCTCCTCCTAATCTCTCTTCCTCCTCTCTCTTCCTCCTTTCTCTTACTCCTCTCTTCTCCTCCTCTCTCATCCTCCTCTCTCTTCCTCCTGTCTCCACTTCCTCTCTCTTCCTACTCTCTTACTCCAGTCTCTTCCTCCTCTCTCTTCCTCCTGTCTCTTCCTCCTCTCACTTCCTCCTCTCTCTTCCTCATCTCTCCTACTACTCTCTTTTCCTTCTCTCTCCTCCTCCTCTCTCCTCCTCCCCTCTCCTCTTCCTCTCTCTTCCTCCTGTGTCTTCCTCCTGTCTCTTCCTCCTCTCTCTCCCTCCTGTCTCTTCCTCCTCTCTCTTCCTCCTCTCTCTTCCTCCTCTCACTTCCACCTCTATCTTCCTCCTCTCTCTTCCTCCTCTCTCTTCCTCCTCTCTCTTCCTCCTCTCCCTTCCTTCTCTCTCCTTCTCCTCTCTCTTTCTCCTCTCTCTTCCTACTCTCTCTTCCTCGTCTCTCCACTTCCTCTCTCTTCCTGTCTCTCTTTCTTATCTATCCTCTTCCTCTCTCTTCCTCCTCTCTCTTCCTCCTCTCTCTTCCTCCTCTAACCTCTTCCTCCGTCTTCCTACACTCTCTTCCTCCTGTCTCCTCCTCCTCTCTCCTCTTCCTCTCTCATCCTCCTCTCTCTTCCTCCTTTCTCTTCCTTCTCTCTCCTCTTCCTCTCTATTCCTCCTCTCTCTTACTCCTCTTTCTTCCTCCTCTCTCTTCCTCCTATCTCTTCCTCCTCTCTCTTCCTCCTGTCTCTTCCTCCTGTTTCTTCCTCCTCTCTCTTCCTCCTCTCTCTTCCTCCTCTCTCCTCTTCCTCTCTATTCCTCCACTCTATTACTCCTGTCTCTTCCTTCTCTCTCTTCCTCCTGTTTCCTCTTCCTCTCTCTTCCTCCTCTCTCTTCCTTCTCTCTCCTCCTCCTCTCTCCTCCTCCTCTCTCTTCCTACTCTCTCTTCCTTCTCTCTCCTCCTCCTCTCTCTTCCTCCTCTCTCTTCCTTCTCTCTCCTCTTCCTCTCTTCCTCCTCTCTCTTCCTACTCTCTCTTCCTCTTCTCTCTTCATCCTCTCTCTTCCTCCTCTCTCTTACTCCTATCTCCTTCTCCTCTCTCTTCCTCCTCTCTCCTCCTACTCTCTCTTCCTCCTCTCTCTTCCTCCTCTCTCCTCTTCCTCTCTCTTCCTCCTCTCTCTTCCTCCTGTCTCTTCCTCCTCTCTCTTCCTCCTATCTGTTCCTCCTGTCTCTTCCTGCTCTCTCTTCCTTCTCTCTCCTCTTCCTCCCTCTTCCTCCTCTCTCTTCCTCCTCTCTCTTCCTCCTCTCTCCTCCTCCTCTCTCTTCCTCCTCTCTCTTCCTCCTCTCTCTTCCTCCTCTCTCTTCCTTCTCTCTCCTCTTCATCTCTCTTCCTCCTCTCTCTTCCTCCTCTCTCTTCCTTCTCTCTCCTCCTCCTCTCTCTTCCTCCTGTCTCTTCTTCCTCTCTCTTCCTCCTCTCTCTTCCTCCACTCTCTTCCTCCTGTCTCTTCCTCCTCTCTCTTCCTCCTATCTCTTCCTCTTCTCTCATACTCCTCTCTCTTCCTTCTCTCTCCTACTCCTCTCTCTTCCTCCTCTCTATTCCTCCTCTCTCTTCCTCCTCTCTCTTCCTCCTCTCACTTCCTCTTCTCTCCTCCTCCTCTCTCTTCCTCCTCTCTCTTCCTCCACTCTCTTCCTCCTGTCTCTTCGTCCTCTCTCCTCCTACTCTCTCTTCCTCCTCTCTCTTACTCCTCTCTCCTCTTCCTCTCTCTTCCTCCTCTCTCTTCCTCCTGTCTCTTCCTCCTCTCTCTTCCTCCTATCTCTTCCTCCTGTCTCTTCCTGCTCTCTCTTCCTTCTCTCTCCTCCTCCTCTCTCCTCCTCCTCTCTCTTCCTCCTCTCTCTACCTTCTCTCTCCTCTTCCTCCCTCTTCCTCCTCTCTCTTCCTCCTCTCTCTTCCTCCTCTCTCCTCCTCCTCTCTCTTCCTCCTCTCTCTTCCTCCTCTCTCTTCCTCCTCTCTCTTCCTTCTCTCTCCTCCTCCTCTCTCCTCCTCCTCTCTCTTCCTCCTCTCTCTTCCTTCTCTCTCCTCTTCCTCTCTCTTCCTCCTCTCTTCCTCCTCTCTCTTCCTTCTCTCTCCTCCTCCTCTCTCCGCCTCCTCTCTCTTCCTCCTCACTCTTCCTCCTCTCTCTTCCTCCTGTCTCTTCCTCCTCTCTCCTCCTCCTCTCTCTTAATCCTATCTCTTCCTCCTCTCTCTTCCTCCTGTCTCTTCTTCCTCTCTCTTCCTCCTCTCTCTTCCTCCACTCTCTTCCTCCTGTCTCTTCCTCCTCTCTCTTCCTCCTATCTCTTCCTCTTCTCTCATACTCCTCTCTCTTCCTTCTCTCTCCTCCTCCTCTCTCTTCCTCCTCTCTATTCCTCCTCTCTCTTCCTCCTCTCTCTTCCTCCTCTCACTTCCTCTTCTCTCCTCCTCCTCTCTCTTCCTCCTCTCTCTTCCTCCACTCTCTTCCTCCTGTCTCTTCCTCCTCTCTCTTCCTCCTATCTCTTCCTCTTCTCTCATACTCCTCTCTCTTCCTTCTCTCTCCTCCTCCTCTCTCTTCCTCTTCTATATTCCTCCTCTCTCTTCCTCCTCTCTCTTCCTCCTCTCACTTCCTCTTCTCTCCTCCTCCTCTCTCTTCCTCCTCTCTCCTCCTCCTCTCCCTTTCTCCTCTCTCCTCTTCCTCTCTCTTCCTCCACTCTCTTCCACTTCTCTCCTCCACCCCTCTCCTCTTCCTCTCTCTTCCTCCTCTCTCTTCCTCCTGTCTCTTCCTCCTCTCTCTTCCTCCTCTCTCTTCCTCCAGTCTCTTCCTCCTCTCTCTTCCTCCTCTCTCTTCCTCCTCTCTCTTCCGTCTCTCTCCTCCTCCTCTCTCCTCTTCCTGTCTTCTCTTCCTCTCTCATCCTTCTCTCTCTTCCTCTTCTGTCTTCCTCCTCTCTGTTACTTCACTCTCTTTCTCTTCACTCTTCATCTTCTCTCTTCCTTCTGTCTCCTCTTCCTCTCTCTTCTTCCTCTCTCTTCCTCCTCTCTCTTCCTCCTCTCTCCTCCTCCTCTCTCCTCCTACTCTCTCTTCCTCCTCTCTCCTCTTCCTTACTCTTATTCCTCTCTCCTTCTCCTGTCTCATCCTCCTCTCTCTTCCTCCTTTCTCTTCCTCCGCTCTCTTCCTCCTGTCTCTTCATCCTCTCTATTCCTCCTCTCTCTTCCTCCTCTCTCTTCCTCCTCTCTCTTCCTCCTCTCTTTTCCTCCTCTCTCCTCCTCCTGTCTCTTCCTCCTCTCTCTTCCTTCTCTCTCCTCTTCCTCTCTCTTCCTCCTCTCTCTTCCTCCACTCTATTACTCCTGTCTCTTCCTCCTCTCTCTTCCTCCTCTCTCCTCTTCCTCTCTATTCCTCCACTCTATTACTCCTGTCTCTTCCTTCTCTCTCTTCCTCCTGTTTCCTCTTCCTCTCTCTTCCTCCTCTCTCTTCCTTCTCTCTCCTCCTCCTCTCTCCTCCTCCTCTCTCTTCCTACTCTCTCTTCCTTCTCTCTCCTCCTCCTCTCTCTTCCTCCTCTCTCTTCCTTCTCTCTCCTCTTCCTCTCTCTTCCTCCTCTCTCTTCCTACTCTCTCTTCCTCTTCTCTCTTCATCCTCTCTCTTCCTCCTCTCTCTTCCTCCTATATCCTTCTCCTCTCTCTTCCTCCTCTCTCCTCCTACTCTCTCTTCCTCCTCTCTCTTCCTCCGCTCTCCTCTTCCTCCCTCTTCCTCCTCTCTCTTCCTCCTCTCTCTTCCTCCTCTCTCCTCCTCCTCTCTCTTCCTCCTCTCTCTTCCTCCTCTCTCTTCATCCTCTCTCTTCCTTCTCTCTCCTCAAACCTCTCTCCTCCTCCTCTCTCTTCCTCCTCTCTCTTCCTTCTATCTCCTCTTCATCTCTCTTCCTCCTCTCTCTTCCTCCTCTCTCTTCCTTCTCTCTCCTCCTCCTCTCTCTTCCTCCTGTCTCTTCTTCCTCTCTCTTCCTCCTCTCTCTTCCTCCACTCTCTTCCTCCTGTCTCTTCCTCCTCTCTCTTCCTCCTATCTCTTCCTCTTCTCTCATACTCCTCTCTCTTCCTTCTCTCTCCTACTCCTCTCTCTTCCTCCTCTCTATTCCTCCTCTCTCTTCCTCCTCTCTCTTCCTCCTCTCACTTCCTCTTCTCTCCTCCTCCTCTCTCTTCCTCCTCTCTCTTCCTCCACTCTCTTCCTCCTGTCTCTTCCTCCTCTCTCTTCCTCTTATCTCTTCCTCTTCTCTCATACTCCTCTCTCTTCCTTCTCTCTCCTCCTCCTCTCTCTACCTCCTCTCTATTCCTCCTCTCTCTTCCTCCTCTCTCTTCCTCCTCTCACTTCCTCTTCTCTCCTCCTCCTCTCTCTTCCTCCTCTCTCCTCCTCCTCTCTCTTCCTCCTCTCTCCTCTTCCTCTCTCTTCCTCCTCTCTCTTCCACTTCTCTCCTCCACCCCTCTCCTCTTCCTCTCTCTTCCTCCTCTCTCTTCCTCCTGTCTCTTCCTCCTCTCTCTTCCTCCTATCTCTTCCTCCAGTCTCTTCCTCCTCTCTCTTCCTCCTCTCTCTTCCTCCTCTCCCTTCCGTCTCTCTCCTCCTCCTCTCTCCTCTTCCTGTCTTCTCTTCATCTCTCATCCTCCTCTCTCTTCCTCTTCTGTCTTCCTCCTCTCTGTTACTTCTCTCTCTTTCTCTTCACTCTTCATCTTCTCTCTTCCTTCTGTCTCCTCTTCCTCTCCCTTCTTCCTCTCTCTTCCTCCTCTCTCTTCCTCCTCTCTCCTCCTCCTCTCTCCTCCTACTCTCTCTTCCTCCTCTCTCCTCTTCCTTTCTCTTATTCCTCTCTCCTTCTCCTGTCTCATCCTCCTCTCTCTTCCTCCTTTATGCTCTTACTCCTCTCTCTTCCTACTCTCTCTTCCTCCTGTCTCTTCCTCCTCTCTCTTCCTACTCTCTCTTCCTCCTGTCTCTTCCTCCTCTCTCTTAGTCCTCTCTCTTCATCCTCTCTCTTCCTTCTCTCTCTTCCTTCTCTCTCCTCCTGCTCTCTCTTCCTCCTCTCTCTTTCTACTCTCTCTTCCTCCTCTCTATTCGTCCTCTCTCGTCCTCCTCTCACTTCCTCCTCTCTCTTCCTCCTGTCTCTTCTTTCTCTCTCCTCCTCCTCTCTCTTCCTCCTCTCTCCTCCTCCTCTCTCTTCCTCCTCTCTCTTCCTCCTCTCTCTTAATGTCTCTCCTCCTCCTCTCTCTCCTCCTCACTCTTCCTGCTCTCTCTTCCTCCTCTCTCTTCCTCCTCTCTCCTCTTCCTCTCTCTTCCTCCACTCTCTTCCACTTCTCTCCTCCACCTCTCTCCTCTTCCTCACTCTTCCTCCTCTCTCTTCCTCCTGTCTCTTCCTCCTCTCTCTTCCTCCTATCTCTTCCTCCTGTCTCTTCCTCCTCTCTCTTTCTACTCTCTCTTCCTCCTCTCTATTCGTCCTCTCTCGTCCTCCTCTCACTTCCTCCTCTCTCTTCCTCCTGTCTCTTCTTTCTCTCTCCTCCTCCTCTCTCTTCCTCCTCTCTCCTCCTCCTCTCTCTTCCTCCTCTCTCTTCCTCCTCTCTCTTCCTTGTCTCTCCTCCTCCTCTCTCTCCTCCTCACTCTTCCTGCTCTCTCTTCCTCCTCTCTCTTCCTCCTCTCTCCTCTTCCTCTCTCTTCCTCCACTCTCTTCCACTTCTCTCCTCCACCTCTCTCCTCTTCCTCTCTCTTCCTCCTCTCTCTTCCTCCTGTCTCTTCCTCCTCTCTCTTCCTCCTATCTCTTCCTCCTGTCTCTTCCTCCTCTCTCTTCCTCCTCTCTCTTCCTCCTCTCTCTTCCTTCTCTCTCCTCCTCCTCTCTCCTCCTCCTCTGTCCGCCTCCTCTCTCGTCCTCCTCTCACTTCCTCTTCTCTCCTCCTCCTCTCTCTTCCTCCTCTCTCTTCCTCCTCTCTCCTCCTCCTCTCTCTTCCTCCTCTCTCCTCATCCTCTCTCTTCCTCCTCTCTCTTCCACTTCTCTCCTCCACCTCTCTCCTCTTCCTCTCTCTTCCTCCTCTCTCTTCCTCCTGTCTCTTACTCCTGTCTCTTCCTCCTATCTCTTCCTCCTCTCTCTTCCTCCTCTCTCTTCCTCCTCTCTCTTCCGTCTCTCTCCTCCTCCTCTCTCCTCTTCCTGTCTTCTCTTCCTCTCTCATCCTCCTCTCTCTTCCTCTTCTGTCTTCCTCCTCTCTGTTACTTCTTTCTCTTTCTCTTCTCTCTTCATCCTCTCTCTTCCTTCTGTCTCCTCTTCCTCTCTCTTCTGCCTCTCTCTTCCTCCTCTCTCTTCCTCCTCTCTCCTCCTCCTCTCTCCTCCTACTCTCTCTTCCTCCTCTCTCTTCCTCCTTTCTCTTATTCCTCTCTCCATCTCCTGTCTCATCCTCCTCTCTCTTCCTCCTTTATGCTCTTCCTCCTCTCTCCTCCTACTCTCTCTTCCTCCTGTCTCTTCCTCCTCTCTCTTCCTCCTGTCTCTTCCTCCTGTCTCTTCCTCCTCTCTCTTCCTCCTCTCTCTTCCTCCTCTGTCTTCCTTCTCTCTCTTCCTTCTCTCTCCTCCTTCTCTCTCTTCCTCCTCTCTCTTTCTCCTCTCTCTTCCTCCTCTGTATTCCTCCTCTCTCTTCCTCCTCTCACTTCCTCCTCTCTCTTCCTCCTGTCTCTTCTTTCTCTCTCCTCCTCCTCTCTCTTCCTCCTCTCTCCTCCTCCTCTCTCTTCCTCCTCTCTCTTCCTCCTCTCTCTTCCTTGTCTCTCCTCCTCCTCTCTCCTCCTCCTCACTCTTCCTGCTCTCTCTTCCTCCTCTCTCTTCCTCCTCTCTCCTCTTCCTCTCTCTTCCTCCACTCTCTTCCTCCTGTCTCTTCCTCCTCTCTCTTCCTCCTATCTCTTCCTCCTGTCTCTTCCTCCTCTCTCTTCCTCCTCTCTCTTCCTCCTCTCTCTTCCTTCTCTCTCCTCCTCCTCTCTCCTCCTCCTCTCTCTTCCTACTCTCTCTTCCTCTTCTCTCTTCATCCTCTCTCTTCCTCCTCTCTCTTCCTCCTATCTCCTTCTCCTCTCTCTTCCTCCTCTCTCCTCCTACTCTCTCTTCCTCCTCTCTCTTCCTCCTCTCTCCTCTTCCTCTCTCTTCCTCCTCTCTCTTCCTCCTGTCTCTTCCTCCTCTCTCTTCCTCCTATCTCTTCCTCCTGTCTCTTCCTGTTCTCTCTTCCTTCTCTCTCCTCCTCCTCTCTCCTCCTCCTCTCTCTTCCTCCTCTCTCTTCCTTCTCACTCCTCTTCCTCCCTCTTCCTTCTCTCTCCTCCTCCTCTCTCCTCCTCCTCTCTCTTCCTCCTCTCTCTTCCTTCTCTCTCCTCTTCATCTCTCTTCCTCCTCTCTCTTCCTCCTCTCTCTTCCTTCTCCCTCCTCCTCCTCTCTCCGCCTCCTCTCTCTTCCTCCTCACTCTTCCTCCTGTCTCTTCCTCCTCTCTCCTCCTCCTCTCTCTTAATCCAATCTCTTCCTCCTCTCTCTTCCTCCTGTCTCTTCTTCCTCTCTCTTCCTCCTCTCTCTTCCTCCACTCTCTTCCTCCTGTCTCTTCCTCCTCTCTCTTCCTCCTATCTCTTCCTCTTCTCTCATACTCCTCTCTCTTCCTTCTCTCTCCTCCTCCTCTCTCTACCTCCTCTCTATTCCTCCTCTCTCTTCCTCCTCTCTCTTCCTCCTCTCACTTCCTCTTCTCTCCTCCTCCTCTCTCTTCCTCCTCTCTCCTCCTCCTCTCTCTTCCTCCTCTCTCCTCTTCCTCTCTCTTCCTCCTCTCTCTTCCACTTCTCTCCTCCACCCCTCTCGTCTTCCTCTCTCTTCCTCCTCACTCTTCCTCCTGTCTCTTCCTCCTCTCTCTTCCTCCTATCTCTTCCTCCAGTCTCTTCCTCCTCTCTCTTCCTCCTCTCTCTTCCTCCTCTCTCTTCCGTCTCTCTCCTCCTCCTCTCTCCTCTTCCTGTCTTCTCTTCCTCTCTCATTCTCCTCTCTCTTCCTCTTCTGTCTTCCTCCTCTCTGTTACTTCTCTCTCTTTCTCTTCACTCTTCATCTTCTCTCTTCCTTCTGTCTCCTCTTCCTCTCTCTTCTTCCTCTCTCTTCCTCCTCTCTCTTCCTCCTCTCTCCTCCTCCTCTCTCCTCCTACTCTCTCTTCCTCCTCTCTCCTCTTCCTATCTCTTATTCCTCTCTCCTTCTCCTGTCTCATCCTCCTCTCTCTTCCTCCTTTATGCTCTTACTCCTCTGTCTTCCTACTCTCTCTTCCTCCTGTCTCTTCCTCCTCTCTCTTCCTCCTCTCTCTTCCTCCTGTCTCTTCCTCCTCTCTCTTAGTCCTCTCTCTTCCTCTTCTCTCTTCCGTCTCTCTCCTCCTCCTCTCTCCTCTTCCTGTCTTCTCTTCCTCTCTCATCCTCCTCTCTCTTCCTCTTCTGTCTTCCTCCTCTCTGTTACTTCTCTCTCTTTCTCTTCACTCTTCATCTTCTCTCTTCCTTCTGTCTCCTCTTCCTCTCTCTTCTTCCTCTCTCTTCCTCCTCTCTCTTCCTCCTCTCTCCTCCTCCTCTCTCCTCCTACTCTCTCTTCCTCCTCTCTCCTCTTCCTTTCTCTTATTCCTCTCTCCTTCTCCTGTCTCATCCTCCTCTCTCTTCCTCCTTTATGCTCTTACTCCTCTCTCTTCCTCCTCTCTCTTCCTCCTGTCTCTTCCTCCTCTCTCTTAGTCCTCTCTCTTCATCCTCTCTCTTCCTTCTCTCTCTTCCTCCTCTCTCTTTCTACTCTCTCTTCCTCCGGTCTCTTCCTCCTCTCTCTTCCTCCTCTCTCTTCCTCCTCTCTCTTCCTTCTCTCTCCTCCTCCTCTCCCCTCCTCCTCTCTCTTCCTACTCTCTCTTCCTCTTCTCTCTTCATCCTCTCTCTTCCTCCTCTCTCTTCCTCCTATCTCCTTCTCCTCTCTCCTCCTCCTCACTCTTCCTGCTCTCTCTTCCTCCTCTCTCTTCCTCCTCTCTCCTCTTCCTCTCTCTTCCTCCACTCTCTTCCTCCTGTCTCTTCCTCCTCTCTCTTCCTCCTATCTCTTCCTCCTGTCTCTTCCTCCTCTCTCTTCCTACTCTCTTTTCCTCTTCTCTCTTCATCCTGACTCTTCCTCCTCTCTCTTCCTCCTATCTCCTTCTCCTCTCTCTTCCTCCTCTCTCTTCCACTTCTCTCCTCCACCTCTCTCCTCTTCCTCTCTCTTCCTCCTCTCTCTTCCACCTGTCTCTTACTCCTCTCTCTTCCTCCTATCTCTTCCTCCTCTCTCTTCCTCCTCTCTCTTCCTCTTCTCTCTTCCGTCTCTCTCCTCCTCCTCTCTCCTCTTCCTGTCTTCTCTTCCTCTCTCATCCTCCTCTCTCTTCCTCTTCTGTCTTCCTCCTCTCTGTTACTTCTCTCTCTTTCTCTTCTCTCTTCATCCTCTCTCTTCCTTCTGTCTCCTCTTCCTCTCTCTTCTGCCTCTCTCTTCCTCCTCTCTCTTCCTCCTCTCCCCTCCTCCTCTCTCCTCCTACTCTCTCTTCCTCCTCTCTCTTCCTCCTTTCTCTTATTCCTCTCTCCTTCTCCTGTCTCATCCTCCTCTCTCTTCCTCCTTTATGCTCTTCCTCCTCTCTCTTCCTACTCTCTCTTCCTCCTGTCTCTTCCTCCTCTCTCTTCCTCCTGTCTCTTCCTCCTGTCTCTTCCTCCTCTCTCTTCCTCCTCTGTCTTCCTTCTCTCTCTTCCTTCTCTCTCTTCCTGCTCTCTCTTCCTCCTCTCTCTTTCTCCTCTCTCTTCCTCCTCTGTATTCCTCCTCTCTCTTCCTCCTCTCACTTCCTCCTCTCTCTTCCTCCTGTCTCTTCTTTCTCTCTCCTCCTCCTCTCTCTTCCTCCTCTCTCCTCCTCCTCTCTCTTCCTCCTCTCTCTTCCTCCTCTCTCTTCCTTGTCTCTCCTCCTCCTCTCTCGTCCTGCTCACTCTTCCTGCTCTCTCTTCCTCCTCTCTCTTCCTCCTTTCTCCTCTTCCTCTCTCTTCCTCCACTCTCTTCCTCCTGTCTCTTCCTCCTCTCTCTTCCTCCTATCTCTTCCTCTTCTCTCATACTCCTCTCTCTTCCTTCTCTCTCCTCCTCCTCTCTCTTCCTCCTCTCTATTCCTCCTCTCTCTTCCTCCTCTCTCTTCCTCCTCTCACTTCCTCTTCTCTCCTCCTCCTCTCTCTTCCTCCTCTCTCCTCCTCCTCTCTCTTCCTCCTCTCTCCTCTTCTTCTCTCTTCCTCTTCTCTCTTCCACTTCTCTCCTCCACATCTCTCCTCTTCCTCTCTCTTCCTCCTCTCTCTTCCTCCTGTCTCTTACTCCTCTCTCTTCCTCCTATCTCTTCCTCCTCTCTCTTCCTCCTCTCTATTCCTCCTCTCTCTTCCTCCTCTCTCTTCCTTCTCTCTCCTCCTCCTATCTCCTCCTAATCTCTCTTCCTCCTCTCTCTTCCTCCTTTCTCTTACTCCTCTCTTCTCCTCCTCTCTCATCCTCCTCTCTCTTCCTCCTGTCTCCACTTCCTCTCTCTTCCTACTCTCTTACTCCAGTCTCTTCCTCCTCTCTCTTCCTCCTGTCTCTTCCTCCTCTCACTTCCTCCTCTCTCTTCCTCATCTCTCCTACTACTCTCTTTTCCTTCTCTCTCCTCCTCCTCTCTCCTCCTCCCCTCTCCTCTTCCTCTCTCTTCCTCCTGTGTCTTCCTCCTGTCTCTTCCTCCTCTCTCTCCCTCCTGTCTCTTCCTCCTCTCTCTTCCTCCTCTCTCTTCCTCCTCTCACTTCCACCTCTATCTTCCTCCTCTCTCTTCCTCCTCTCTCTTCCTCCTCTCTCTTCCTCCTCTCCCTTCCTTCTCTCTCCTTCTCCTCTCTCTTTCTCCTCTCTCTTCCTACTCTCTCTTCCTCGTCTCTCCACTTCCTCTCTCTTCCTGTCTCTCTTTCTTATCTATCCTCTTCCTCTCTCTTCCTCCTCTCTCTTCCTCCTCTCTCTTCCTCCTCTAACCTCTTCCTCCGTCTTCCTACACTCTCTTCCTCCTGTCTCCTCCTCCTCTCTCCTCTTCCTCTCTCATCCTCCTCTCTCTTCCTCCTTTCTCTTCCTTCTCTCTCCTCTTCCTCTCTATTCCTCCTCTCTCTTACTCCTCTTTCTTCCTCCTCTCTCTTCCTCCTATCTCTTCCTCCTCTCTCTTCCTCCTGTCTCTTCCTCCTGTTTCTTCCTCCTCTCTCTTCCTCCTGTCTCTTCGTCCTCTCTCCTCCTACTCTCTCTTCCTCCTCTCTCTTACTCCTCTCTCCTCTTCCTCTCTCTTCCTCCTCTCTCTTCCTCCTGTCTCTTCCTCCTCTCTCTTCCTCCTATCTCTTCCTCCTGTCTCTTCCTGCTCTCTCTTCCTTCTCTCTCCTCCTCCTCTCTCCTCCTCCTCTCTCTTCCTCCTCTCTCTTCCTTCTCTCTCCTCTTCCTCCCTCTTCCTCCTCTCTCTTCCTCCTCTCTCTTCCTCCTCTCTCCTCCTCCTCTCTCTTCCTCCTCTCTCTTCCTCCTCTCTCTTCCTCCTCTCTCTTCCTTCTCTCTCCTCCTCCTCTCTCCTCCTCCTCTCTCTTCCTCCTCTCTCTTCCTTCTCTCTCCTCTTCCTCTCTCTTCCTCCTCTCTCTTCCTCCTCTCTCTTCCTTCTCTCTCCTCCTCCTCTCTCCGCCTCCTCTCTCTTCCTCCTCACTCTTCCTCCTCTCTCTTCCTCCTGTCTCTTCCTCCTCTCTCCTCCTCCTCTCTCTTAATCCTATCTCTTCCTCCTCTCTCTTCCTCCTGTCTCTTCTTCCTCTCTCTTCCTCCTCTCTCTTCCTCCACTCTCTTCCTCCTGTCTCTTCCTCCTCTCTCTTCCTCCTATCTCTTCCTCTTCTCTCATACTCCTCTCTCTTCCTTCTCTCTCCTCCTCCTCTCTCTTCCTCCTCTCTATTCCTCCTCTCTCTTCCTCCTCTCTCTTCCTCCTCTCACTTCCTCTTCTCTCCTCCTCCTCTCTCTTCCTCCTCTCTCTTCCTCCACTCTCTTCCTCCTGTCTCTTCCTCCTCTCTCTTCCTCCTATCTCTTCCTCTTCTCTCATACTCCTCTCTCTTCCTTCTCTCTCCTCCTCCTCTCTCTTCCTCTTCTATATTCCTCCTCTCTCTTCCTCCTCTCTCTTCCTCCTCTCACTTCCTCTTCTCTCCTCCTCCTCTCTCTTCCTCCTCTCTCCTCCTCCTCTCCTTTCTCCTCTCTCCTCTTCTCTCTCTTCCTCCACTCTCTTCCACTTCTCTCCTCCACCCCTCTCCTCTTCCTCTCTCTTCCTCCTCTCTCTTCCTCCTGTCTCTTCCTCCTCTCTCTCCTCCTCTCTCTTCCTCCAGTCTCTTCCTCCTCTCTCTTCCTCCTCTCTCTTCCTCCTCTCTCTTCCGTCTCTCTCCTCCTCCTCTCTCCTCTTCCTGTCTTCTCTTCCTCTCTCATCCTTCTCTCTCTTCCTCTTCTGTCTTCCTCCTCTCTGTTACTTCACTCTCTTTCTCTTCACTCTTCATCTTCTCTCTTCCTTCTGTCTCCTCTTCCTCTCTCTTCTTCCTCTCTCTTCCTCCTCTCTCTTCCTCCTCTCTCCTCCTCCTCTCTCCTCCTACTCTCTCTTCCTCCTCTCTCCTCTTCCTTACTCTTATTCCTCTCTCCTTCTCCTGTCTCATCCTCCTCTCTCTTCCTCCTTTCTCTTCCTCCGCTCTCTTCCTCCTGTCTCTTCATCCTCTCTTTTCCTCCTCTCTCTTCCTCCTCTCTCTTCCTCCTCTCTCTTCCTCTCTCTTTTCGTCCTCTCTCCTCCTCCTGTCTCTTCCTCCTCTCTCTTCCTTCTCTCTCCTCTTCCTCTCTCTTCCTCCTCTCTCTTCCTCCACTCTATTACTCCTGTCTCTTCCTCCTCTCTCTTCTTCTCTCTCCTCTTCCTCTCTATTCCTCCACTCTATTACTCCTGTCTCTTCCTTCTCTCTCTTCCTCCTGTTTCCTCTTCCTCTCTCTTCCTGCTCTCTCTTCCTTCTCTCTCCTCCTCCTCTCTCCTCCTCCTCTCTCTTCCTACTCTCTCTTCCTTCTCTCTCCTCCTCCTCTCTCTTCCTCCTCTCTCTTCCTTCTCTCTCCTCTTCCTCTCTTCCTCCTCTCTCTTCCTACTCTCTCTTCCTCTTCTCTCTTCATCCTCTCTCTTCCTCCTCTCTCTTCCTCCTATCTCCTTCTCCTCTCTCTTCCTCCTCTCTCCTCCTACTCTCTCTTCCTCCTCTCTCTTCCTCCTCTCTCCTCTTCCTCTCTCTTCCTCCTCTCTCTTCCTCCTGTCTCTTCCTCCTCTCTCTTCTCCTATCTGTTCCTCCTGTCTCTTCCTGCTCTCTCTTCCTTCTCTCTCCTCTTCCTCCCTCTTCCTCCTCTCTCTTCCTCCTCTCTCTTCCTCCTCTCTCCTCCTCCTCTCTCTTCCTCCTCTCTCTTCCTCTCTCTCTTCATCCTCTCTCTTCCTTCTCTCTCCTCCAACCTCTCTCCTCCTCCTCTCTCTTCCTCCTCTCTCTTCCTTCTCTCTCCTCTTCATCTCTCTTCCTCCTCTCTCTTCCTCCTCTCTCTTCCTTCTCTCTCCTCCTCCTCTCTCTTTCTCCTGTCTCTTCTTCCTCTCTCTTCCTCCTCTCTCTTCCTCCACTCTCTTCCTCCTGTCTCTTCCTCCTCTCTCTTCCTCCTATCTCTTCCTCTTCTCTCATACTCCTCTCTCTTCCTTCTCTCTCCTACTCCTCTCTCTTCTCCTCTCTATTCCTCCTCTCTCTTCCTCCTCTCTCTTCCTCCTCTCACTTCCTCTTCTCTCCTCCTCCTCTCTCTTCCTCCTCTCTCTTCCTCCACTCTCTTCCTCCTGTCTCTTCGTCCTCTCTCCTCCTACTCTCTCTTCCTCCTCTCTCTTACTCCTCTCTCCTCTTCCTCTCTCTTCCTCCTCTCTCTTCTCCTGTCTCTTCCTCCTCTCTCTTCCTCCTATCTCTTCCTCCTGTCTCTTCCTGCTCTCTCTTCCTTCTCTCTCCTCCTCCTCTCTCCTCCTCCTCTCTCTTCCTCCTCTCTCTACCTTCTCTCTCCTCTTCCTCCCTCTTCCTCCTCTCTCTTCCTCCTCTCTCTTCCTCCTCTCTCCTCCTCCTCTCTCTTCCTCCTCTCTCTTCCTCCTCTCTCTTCCTCCTCTCTCTTCCTTCTCTCTCCTCCTCCTCTCTCCTCCTCCTCTCTCTTCCTCCTCTCTCTTCCTCCTCTCACTTCCTCTTCTCTCCTCCTCCTCTCTCTTCCTCCTCTCTCCTCCTCCTCTCTCTTCTCCTCTCTCCTCTTCCTCTCTCTTCCTCCTCTCTCTTCCACTTCTCTCCTCCACCCCTCTCGTCTTCCTCTCTCTTCTCCTCACTCTTCCTCCTGTCTCTTCCTCCTCTCTCTTCCTCCTATCTCTTCCTCCAGTCTCTTCCTCCTCTCTCTTCCTCCTCTCTCTTCCTCCTCTCTCTTCCGTCTCTCTCCTCCTCCTCTCTCCTCTTCCTGTCTTCTCTTCCTCTCTCATTCTCCTCTCTCTTCCTCTTCTGTCTTCCTCCTCTCTGTTACTTCTCTCTCTTTCTCTTCACTCTTCATCTTCTCTCTTCCTTCTGTCTCCTCTTCCTCTCTCTTCTTCCTCTCTCTTCCTCCTCTCTCTTCCTCCTCTCTCCTCCTCCTCTCTCCTCCTACTCTCTCTTCCTCCTCTCTCCTCTTCCTATCTCTTATTCCTCTCTCCTTCTCCTGTCTCATCCTCCTCTCTCTTCCTCCTTTATGCTCTTACTCCTCTGTCTTCCTACTCTCTCTTCCTCCTGTCTCTTCCTCCTCTCTCTTCCTCCTCTCTCTTCCTCCTGTCTCTTCCTCCTCTCTCTTAGTCCTCTCTCTTCCTCTTCTCTCTTCCGTCTCTCTCCTCCTCCTCTCTCCTCTTCCTGTCTTCTCTTCCTCTCTCATCCTCCTCTCTCTTCCTCTTCTGTCTTCCTCCTCTCTGTTACTTCTCTCTCTTTCTCTTCACTCTTCATCTTCTCTCTTCCTTCTGTCTCCTCTTCCTCTCTCTTCTTCCTCTCTCTTCCTCCTCTCTCTTCCTCCTCTCTCCTCCTCCTCTCTCCTCCTACTCTCTCTTCCTCCTCTCTCCTCTTCCTTTCTCTTATTCCTCTCTCCTTCTCCTGTCTCATCCTCCTCTCTCTTCCTCCTTTATGCTCTTACTCCTCTCTCTTCCTCCTCTCTCTTCCTCCTGTCTCTTCCTCCTCTCTCTTAGTCCTCTCTCTTCATCCTCTCTCTTCCTTCTCTCTCTTCCTCCTCTCTCTTTCTACTCTCTCTTCCTCCGGTCTCTTCCTCCTCTCTCTTCCTCCTCTCTCTTCCTCCTCTCTCTTCCTTCTCTCTCCTCCTCCTCTCTCCTCCTCCTCTCTCTTCCTACTCTCTCTTCCTCTTCTCTCTTCATCCTCTCTCTTCCTCCTCTCTCTTCCTCCTATCTCCTTCTCCTCTCTCCTCCTCCTCACTCTTCCTGCTCTCTCTTCCTCCTCTCTCTTCCTCCTCTCTCCTCTTCCTCTCTCTTCCTCCACTCTCTTCCTCCTGTCTCTTCCTCCTCTCTCTTCTCCTATCTCTTCCTCCTGTCTCTTCCTCCTCTCTCTTCCTACTCTCTTTTCCTCTTCTCTCTTCATCCTGACTCTTCCTCCTCTCTCTTCCTCCTATCTCCTTCTCCTCTCTCTTCCTCCTCTCTCTTCCACTTCTCTCCTCCACCTCTCTCCTCTTCCTCTCTCTTCCTCCTCTCTCTTCCACCTGTCTCTTACTCCTCTCTCTTCCTCCTATCTCTTCCTCCTCTCTCTTCCTCCTCTCTCTTCCTCTTCTCTCTTCCGTCTCTCTCCTCCTCCTCTCTCCTCTTCCTGTCTTCTCTTCCTCTCTCATCCTCCTCTCTCTTCCTCTTCTGTCTTCCTCCTCTCTGTTACTTCTCTCTCTTTCTCTTCTCTCTTCATCCTCTCTCTTCCTTCTGTCTCCTCTTCCTCTCTCTTCTGCCTCTCTCTTCCTCCTCTCTCTTCCTCCTCTCCCCTCCTCCTCTCTCCTCCTACTCTCTCTTCCTCCTCTCTCTTCCTCCTTTCTCTTATTCCTCTCTCCTTCTCCTGTCTCATCCTCCTCTCTCTTCCTCCTTTATGCTCTTCCTCCTCTCTCTTCCTACTCTCTCTTCCTCCTGTCTCTTCCTCCTCTCTCTTCCTCCTGTCTCTTCCTCCTGTCTCTTCCTCCTCTCTCTTCCTCCTCTGTCTTCCTTCTCTCTCTTCCTTCTCTCTCTTCCTGCTCTCTCTTCCTCCTCTCTCTTTCTCCTCTCTCTTCCTCCTCTGTATTCCTCCTCTCTCTTCCTCCTCTCACTTCCTCCTCTCTCTTCCTCCTGTCTCTTCTTTCTCTCTCCTCCTCCTCTCTCTTCCTCCTCTCTCCTCCTCCTCTCTCTTCCTCCTCTCTCTTCCTCCTCTCTCTTCCTTGTCTCTCCTCCTCCTCTCTCGTCCTCCTCACTCTTCCTGCTCTCTCTTCCTCCTCTCTCTTCCTCCTTTCTCCTCTTCCTCTCTCTTCTCCACTCTCTTCCTCCTGTCTCTTCCTCCTCTCTCTTCCTCCTATCTCTTCCTCTTCTCTCATACTCCTCTCTCTTCCTTCTCTCTCCTCCTCCTCTCTCTTCCTCCTCTCTATTCCTCCTCTCTCTTCCTCCTCTCTCTTCCTCCTCTCACTTCCTCTTCTCTCCTCCTCCTCTCTCTTCCTCCTCTCTCCTCCTCCTCTCTCTTCCTCCTCTCTCCTCTTCCTCTCTCTTCCTCTTCTCTCTTCCACTTCTCTCCTCCACATCTCTCCTCTTCCTCTCTCTTCCTCCTCTCTCTTCCTCCTGTCTCTTACTCCTCTCTCTTCCTCCTATCTCTTCCTCCTCTCTCTTCCTCCTCTCTATTCCTCCTCTCTCTTCCTCCTCTCTCTTCCTTCTCTCTCCTCCTCCTATCTCCTCCTAATCTCTCTTCCTCCTCTCTCTTCCTCCTTTCTCTTACTCCTCTCTTCTCCTCCTCTCTCATCCTCCTCTCTCTTCCTCCTGTCTCCACTTCCTCTCTCTTCCTACTCTCTTACTCCAGTCTCTTCCTCCTCTCTCTTCCTCCTGTCTCTTCCTCCTCTCACTTCCTCCTCTCTCTTCTCATCTCTCCTACTACTCTCTTTTCCTTCTCTCTCCTCCTCCTCTCTCCTCCTCCCCTCTCCTCTTCCTCTCTCTTCCTCCTGTGTCTTCCTCCTGTCTCTTCCTCCTCTCTCTCCCTCCTGTCTCTTCCTCCTCTCTCTTCCTCCTCTCTCTTCCTCCTCTCACTTCCACCTCTATCTTCCTCCTCTCTCTTCCTCCTCTCTCTTCCTCCTCTCTCTTCCTCCTCTCCCTTCCTTCTCTCTCCTTCTCCTCTCTCTTTCTCCTCTCTCTTCCTACTCTCTCTTCCTCGTCTCTCCACTTCCTCTCTCTTCCTGTCTCTCTTTCTTATCTATCCTCTTCCTCTCTCTTCCTCCTCTCTCTTCCTCCTCTCTCTTCCTCCTCTAACCTCTTCCTCCGTCTTCCTACTCTCTCTTCCTCCTGTCTCCTCCTCCTCTCTCCTCTTCCTCTCTCATCCTCCTCTCTCTTCCTCCTTTCTCTTCCTTCTCTCTCCTCTTCCTCTCTATTCCTCCTCTCTCTTACTCCTCTTTCTTCCTCCTCTCTCTTCCTCCTATCTCTTCCTCCTCTCTCTTCCTCCTGTCTCTTCCTCCTGTTTCTTCCTCCTCTCTCTTCCTCCTGTCTCTTCGTCCTCTCTCCTCCTACTCTCTCTTCCTCCTCTCTCTTACTCCTCTCTCCTCTTCCTCTCTCTTCCTCCTCTCTCTTCCTCCTGTCTCTTCCTCCTCTCTCTTCCTCCTATCTCTTCCTCCTGTCTCTTCCTGCTCTCTCTTCCTTCTCTCTCCTCCTCCTCTCTCCTCCTCCTCTCTCTTCCTCCTCTCTCTTCCTTCTCTCTCCTCTTCCTCCCTCTTCCTCCTCTCTCTTCCTCCTCTCTCTTCCTCCTCTCTCCTCCTCCTCTCTCTTCCTCCTCTCTCTTCCTCCTCTCTCTTCCTCCTCTCTCTTCCTTCTCTCTCCTCCTCCTCTCTCCTCCTCCTCTCTCTTCCTCCTCTCTCTTCCTTCTCTCTCCTCTTCCTCTCTCTTCCTCCTCTCTCTTCCTCCTCTCTCTTCCTTCTCTCTCCTCCTCCTCTCTCGGCCTCCTCTCTCTTCCTCCTCACTCTTCCTCCTCTCTCTTCCTCCTGTCTCTTCCTCCTCTCTCCTCCTCCTCTCTCTTAATCCTATCTCTTCCTCCTCTCTCTTCCTCCTGTCTCTTCTTCCTCTCTCTTCCTCCTCTCTCTTCCTCCACTCTCTTCCTCCTGTCTCTTCCTCCTCTCTCTTCCTCCTATCTCTTCCTCTTCTCTCATACTCCTCTCTCTTCCTTCTCTCTCCTCCTCCTCTCTCTTCCTCCTCTCTATTCCTCCTCTCTCTTCCTCCTCTCTCTCCTCCTCTCACTTCCTCTTCTCTCCTCCTCCTCTCTCTTCCTCCTCTCTCTTCCTCCACTCTCTTCCTCCTGTCTCTTCCTCCTCTCTCTTCCTCCTATCTCTTCCTCTTCTCTCATACTCCTCTCTCTTCCTTCTCTCTCCTCCTCCTCTCTCTTCCTCTTCTATATTCCTCCTCTCTCTTCCTCCTCTCTCTTCCTCCTCTCACTTCCTCTTCTCTCCTCCTCCTCTCTCTTCCTCCTCTCTCCTCCTCCTCTCCCTTTCTCCTCTCTCCTCTTCCTCTCTCTTCCTCCACTCTCTTCCACTTCTCTCCTCCACCCCTCTCCTCTTCCTCTCTCTTCCTCCTCTCTCTTCCTCCTGTCTCTTCCTCCTCTCTCTTCCTCCTCTCTCTTCTCCAGTCTCTTCCTCCTCTCTCTTCCTCCTCTCTCTTCCTCCTCTCTCTTCCGTCTCTCTCCTCCTCCTCTCTCCTCTTCCTGTCTTCTCTTCCTCTCTCATCCTTCTCTCTCTTCCTCTTCTGTCTTCCTCCTCTCTGTTACTTCACTCTCTTTCTCTTCACTCTTCATCTTCTCTCTTCCTTCTGTCTCCTCTTCCTCTCTCTTCTTCCTCTCTCTTCCTCCTCTCTCTTCCTCCTCTCTCCTCCTCCTCTCTCCTCCTACTCTCTCTTCCTCCTCTCTCCTCTTCCTTACTCTTATTCCTCTCTCCTTCTCCTGTCTCATCCTCCTCTCTCTTCCTCCTTTCTCTTCCTCCGCTCTCTTCCTCCTGTCTCTTCATCCTCTCTTTTCCTCCTCTCTCTTCCTCCTCTCTCTTCCTCCTCTCTCTTCCTCCTCTCTTTTCGTCCTCTCTCCTCCTCCTGTCTCTTCCTCCTCTCTCTTCCTTCTCTCTCCTCTTCCTCTCTCTTCCTCCTCTCTCTTCCTCCACTCTATTACTCCTGTCTCTTCCTCCTCTCTCTTCCTCCTCTCTCCTCTTCCTCTCTATTCCTCCACTCTATTACTCCTGTCTCTTCCTTCTCTCTCTTCCTCCTGTTTCCTCTTCCTCTCTCTTCCTCCTCTCTCTTCCTTCTCTCTCCTCCTCCTCTCTCTCCTCCTCTCTCTTCCTACTCTCTCTTCCTTCTCTCTCCTCCTCCTCTCTCTTCCTCCTCTCTCTTCCTTCTCTCTCCTCTTCCTCTCTTCCTCCTCTCTCTTCCTACTCTCTCTTCCTCTTCTCTCTTCATCCTCTCTCTTCCTCCTCTCTCTTCCTCCTATCTCCTTCTCCTCTCTCTTCCTCCTCTCTCCTCCTACTCTCTCTTCCTCCTCTCTCTTCCTCCTCTCTCCTCTTCCTCTCTCTTCCTCCTCTCTCTTCCTCCTGTCTCTTCCTCCTCTCTCTTCCTCCTATCTGTTCCTCCTGTCTCTTCCTGCTCTCTCTTCCTTCTCTCTCCTCTTCCTCCCTCTTCCTCCTCTCTCTTCCTCCTCTCTCTTCCTCCTCTCTCCTCCTCCTCTCTCTTCCTCCTCTCTCTTCCTCCTCTCTCTTCATCCTCTCTCTTCCTTCTCTCTCCTCCAACCTCTCTCCTCCTCCTCTCTCTTCCTCCTCTCTCTTCCTTCTCTCTCCTCTTCATCTCTCTTCCTCCTCTCTCTTCCTCCTCTCTCTTCCTTCTCTCTCCTCCTCCTCTCTCTTCTCCTGTCTCTTCTTCCTCTCTCTTCCTCCTCTCTCTTCCTCCACTCTCTTCCTCCTGTCTCTTCCTCCTCTCTCTTCCTCCTATCTCTTCCTCTTCTCTCATACTCCTGTCTCTTCCTTCTCTCTCCTACTCCTCTCTCTTCCTCCTCTCTATTCCTCCTTTCTCTTCCTCCTCTCTCTTCCTCCTCTCACTTCCTCTTCTCTCCTCCTCCTCTCTCTTCCTCCTCTCTCTTCCTCCACTCTCTTCCTCCTGTCTCTTCGTCCTCTCTCCTCCTACTCTCTCTTCCTCCTCTCTCTTACTCCTCTCTCCTCTTCCTCTCTCTTCCTCCTCTCTCTTCCTCCTGTCTCTTCCTCCTCTCTCTTCCTCCTATCTCTTCCTCCTGTCTCTTCCTGCTCTCTCTTCCTTCTCTCTCCTCCTCCTCTCTCCTCCCTCCTCTCTCTTCCTCCTCTCTCTACCTTCTCTCTCCTCTTCCTCCCTCTTCCTCTCTCTCTTCCTCCTCTCTCTTCCTCCTCTCTCCTCCTCCTCTCTCTTCCTCCTCTCTCTTCCTCCTCTCTCTTCCTCCTCTCTCTTCCTTCTCTCTCCTCCTCCTCTCTCCTCCTCTTCTCTCTTCCTCCTCTCTCTTCCTTCTCTCTCCTCTTCCTCTCTCTTCCTCCTCTCTTCCTCCTCTCTCTTCCTTCTCTCTCCTCCTCCTCTCTCCGCCTCCTCTCTCTTCCTCCTCACTCTTCCTCCTCTCTCTTCCTCCTGTCTCTTCCTCCTCTCTCCTCCTCCTCTCTCTTAATCCTATCTCTTCCTCCTCTCTCTTCCTCCTGTCTCTTCTTCCTCTCTCTTCCTCCTCTCTCTTCCTCCACTCTCTTCCTCCTGTCTCTTCCTCCTCTCTCTTCCTCCTATCTCTTCCTCTTCTCTCATACTCCTCTCTCTTCCTTCTCTCTCCTCCTCCTCTCTCTTCCTCCTCTCTATTCCTCCTCTCTCTTCCTCCTCTCTCTTCCTCCTCTCACTTCCTCTTCTCTCCTCCTCCTCTCTCTTCCTCCTCTCTCTTCCTCCACTCTCTTCCTCCTGTCTCTTCCTCCTCTCTCTTCCTCCTATCTCTTCCTCTTCTCTCATACTCCTCTCTCTTCCTTCTCTCTCCTCCTCCTCTCTCTTCCTCTTCTATATTCCTCCTCTCTCTTCCTCCTCTCTCTTCCTCCTCTCACTTCCTCTTCTCTCCTCCTCCTCTCTCTTCCTCCTCTCTCCTCCTCCTCTCCCTTTCTCCTCTCTCCTCTTCCTCTCTCTTCCTCCACTCTCTTCCACTTCTCTCCTCCACCCCTCTCCTCTTCCTCTCTCTTCCTCCTCTCTCTTCCTCCTGTCTCTTCCTCCTCTCTCTTCCTCCTCTCTCTTCCTCCAGTCTCTTCCTCCTCTCTCTTCCTCCTCTCTCTTCCTCCTCTCTCTTCCGTCTCTCTCCTCCTCCTCTCTCCTCTTCTGTCTTCTCTTCCTCTCTCATCCTTCTCTCTCTTCCTCTTCTGTCTTCCTCCTCTCTGTTACTTCACTCTCTTTCTCTTCACTCTTCATCTTCTCTCTTCCTTCTGTCTCCTCTTCCTCTCTCTTCTTCCTCTCTCTTCCTCCTCTCTCTTCCTCCTCTCTCCTCCTCCTCTCTCCTCCTACTCTCTCTTCCTCCTCTCTCCTCTTCCTTACTCTTATTCCTCTCTCCTTCTCCTGTCTCATCCTCCTCTCTCTTCCTCCTTTCTCTTCCTCCGCTCTCTTCCTCCTGTCTCTTCATCCTCTCTTTTCCTCCTCTCTCTTCCTCCTCTCTCTTCCTCCTCTCTCTTCCTCCTCTCTTTTCCTCCTCTCTCCTCTCCTGTCTCTTCCTCCTCTCTCTTCCTTCTCTCTCCTCTTCCTCTCTCTTCCTCCTCTCTCTTCCTCCACTCTATTACTCCTGTCTCTTCCTCCTCTCTCTTCCTCCTCTCTCCTCTTCCTCTCTATTCCTCCACTCTATTACTCCTGTCTCTTCCTTCTCTCTCTTCCTCCTGTTTCCTCTTCCTCTCTCTTCCTCCTCTCTCTTCCTTCTCTCTCCTCCTCCTCTCTCCTCCTCCTCTCTCTTCCTACTCTCTCTTCCTTCTCTCTCCTCCTCCTCTCTCTTCCTCCTCTCTCTTCCTTCTCTCTCCTCTTCCTCTCTCTTCCTCCTCTCTCTTCCTACTCTCTCTTCCTCTTCTCTCTTCATCTCTCTCTTCCTCCTCTCTCTTCCTCCTATCTCCTTCTCCTCTCTCTTCCTCCTCTCTCCTCCTACTCTCTCTTCCTCCTCTCTCTTCCTCCTCTCTCCTCTTCCTCCCTCTTCCTCCTCTCTCTTCCTCCTCTCTCTTCCTCCTCTCTCCTCCTCCTCTCTCTTCCTCCTCTCTCTTCCTCCTCTCTCTTCATCCTCTCTCTTCTTCTCTCTCCTCAAACCTCTCTCCTCCTCCTCTCTCTTCCTCCTCTCTCTTCCTTCTATCTCCTCTTCATCTCTCTCTCCTCCTCATCTCTTCCTCCTCTCTCTTCCTTCTCTCTCCTCCTCCTCTCTCTTCCTCCTGTCTCTTCTCCTCTCTCTTCCTCCTCTCTCTTCCTCCACTCTCTTCCTCCTCGTCTCTTCCTCCTCTCTTCCTCTCTCTCTTCCTCCTATCTCTCCTCTTCTCTCATACTCCTCTCTCTTCCTTCTCTCTCCTACTCCTCCCTCTTCCTCCTCTCTATTCCTCCTCTCTCTTCCTCCTCTCTCTTCCTCCTCTCACTTCCTCTCTCTCCTCCTCCTCTCTCTTCCTCCTCTCCCCTCTCTCTTCCTCCACTCTCTTCCTCCTGTCTCTTTCCTCCTCTCTCTTCCTCTTATCTCTTCCTCTTCTCTCATACTCCTCTCTCTTCCTTCTCTCTCCTCCTCCTCTCTCTACCTCCTCTC
>JASWHU010000546.1:0-51750 GCA_030819815.1 Strix occidentalis | reverse complement strand
ACGCGATTCTGCGAAGCAATGTGAACACTTCTCCTTCCCAGGCACAGAGAAGGTGCTAGCAGGGAATTCTCTGCCTGCCTTTCCCCAGTGCTCTGCAAGCTCTCCAGGGCAACATAAAATCTGGGGCTCTGTGCTTTCTTTCCTTCTGAACAAGTGTTAGTGTTTTCTGCACAAACGCGATTCTGCAAAGCAATGTGAACACTTCTCCTTCCCAGGCACAGAGAAGGTGCTAGCAGGGAATTCTCTGCCTGCCTTTCCCCAGTGCTCTGCAAGCTCTCCAGGGCAACATCAAATCTGGGGCTCTGTGCTTTCTTTCCTTCTGAACAAGTGTTAGTGTTTTCTGCACAAACGCGATTCTGCGAAGCAATGTGAACACTTCTCCTTCCCAGGCACAGAGAAGGTGCTAGCAGGGAATTCTCTGCCTGCCTTTCCCCAGTGCTCTGCAAGCTCTCCAGGGCAACATCAAATCTGGGGCTCTGTGCTTTCTTTCTTCTGAACAAGTGTTAGTGTTTTCTGCACAAACGCGATTCTGCGAAGCAATGTGAACACTTCTCCTTCCCAGGCACAGAGAAGGTGCTAGCAGGGAATTCTCTGCCTGCCTTTCCCCAGTGCTCTGCAAGCTCTCCAGGGCAACATCAAATCTGGGGCTCTGTGCTTTCTTTCCTTCTGAACAAGTGTTAGTGTTTTCTGCACAAACGCGATTCTGCAAAGCAATGTGAACACTTCTCCTTCCCAGGCACAGAGAAGGTGCTAGCAGGGAATTCTCTGCCTGCCTTTCCCCAGTGCTCTGCAAGCTCTCCAGGGCAACATAAAATGTGGGGCTCTGTGCTTTCTTTCGTTCTGAACAAGTGTTAGTGTTTTCTGCACAAACGCGATTCTGCCAAGCAATGTGAACACTTCTCCTTCCCAGGCACAGAGAAGGTGCTAGCAGGGAATTCTCTGCCTGCCTTTCCCCAGTGCTCTGCAAGCTCTCCAGGGCAACATAAAATCTGGGGCTCTGTGCTTTCTTTCCTTCTGAACAAGTGTTAGTGTTTTCTGCACAAACGCGATTCTGCGAAGCAATGTGAACACTTCTCCTTCCCAGGCACAGAGAAGGTGCTAGCAGGGAATTCTCTGCCTGCCTTTCCCCAGTGCTCTGCAAGCTCTCCAGGGCAACATCAAATCTGGGGCTCTGTGCTTTCTTTCGTTCTGAACAAGTGTTAGTGTTTTCTGCACAAACGCGATTCTGCGAAGCAATGTAAACACCTCTTCTTCCCAGGCACAGAGAAGGTGCTAGCAGGGAATTCTCTGCCTGCCTTTCCCCCAGTGCTCTGCAAGCTCTCCAGGGCAACATAAAATGTGGGGCTCTGTGCTTTCTTTCCTTCTGAACAAGTGTTAGTGTTTTCTGCACAAACGCGATTCTGCGAAGCAATGTGAACACTTCTCCTTCCCAGGCACAGAGAAGGTGCTAGCAGGGAATTCTCTGCCTGCCTTTCCCCAGTGCTCTGCAAGCTCTCCAGGGCAACATCAAATCTGGGGCTCTGTGCTTTCTTTCGTTCTGAACAAGTGTTAGTGTTTTCTGCACAAACGCGATTCTGCCAAGCAATGTGAACACTTCTCCTTCCCAGGCACAGAGAAGGTGCTAGCAGGGAATTCTCTGCCTGCCTTTCCCCAGTGCTCTGCAAGCTCTCCAGGGCAACATAAAATGTGGGGCTCTGTGCTTTCTTTCCTTCTGAACAAGTGTTAGTGTTTTCTGCACAAACGCGATTCTGCGAAGCAATGTGAACACTTCTCCTTCCCAGGCACAGAGAAGGTGCTAGCAGGGAATTCTCTGCCTGCCTTTCCCCAGTGCTCTGCAAGCTCTCCAGGGCAACATAAAATCTGGGGCTCTGTGCTTTCTTCCTTCTGAACAAGTGTTAGTGTTTTCTGCACAAACGCGATTCTGCGAAGCAATGTGAACACTTCTCCTTCCCAGGCACAGAGAAGGTGCTAGCAGGGAATTCTCTGCCTGCCTTTCCCCAGTGCTCTGCAAGCTCTCCAGGGCAACATAAAATCTGGGGCTCTGTGCTTTCTTTCCTTCTGAACAAGTGTTAGTGTTTTCTGCACAAACGCGATTCTGCGAAGCAATGTGAACACTTTTGCTTCCCAGGCACAGAGAAGGTGCTAGCAGGGAATTCTCTGCCTGCCTTTCCCCAGTGCTCTGCAAGCTCTCCAGGGCAACATAAAATCTGGGGCTCTGTGCTTTCTTTCCTTCTGAACAAGTGTTAGTGTTTTCTGCACAAACGCGATTCTGCGAAGCAATGTAAACACTTCTTCTTCCCAGGCACAGAGAAGGTGCTAGCAGGGAATTCTCTGCCTGCCTTTCCCCAGTGCTCTGCAAGCTCTCCAGGGCAACATCAAATCTGGGGCTCTGTGCTTTCTTTCCTTCTGAACAAGTGTTAGTGTTTTCTGCACAAACGCGATTCTGCGAAGCAATGTGAACACTTGTGCTTCCCAGGCACAGAGAAGGTGCTAGCAGGGAATTCTCTGCCTGCCTTTCCCAGTGCTCTGCAAGCTCTCCAGGGCAACATAAAATGTGGGGCTCTGTGCTTTCTTTCCTTCTGAACAAGTGTTAGTGTTTTCTGCACAAACGCGATTCTGCCAAGCAATGTGAACACTTCTCCTTCCCAGGCACAGAGAAGGTGCTAGCAGGGAATTCTCTGCCTGCCTTTCCCCAGTGCTCTGCAAGCTCTCCAGGGCAACATCAAATCTGGGGCTCTGTGCTTTCTTTCGTTCTGAACAAGTGTTAGTGTTTTCTGCACAAACGCGATTCTGCGAAGCAATGTGAACACTTGTGCTTCCCAGGCACAGAGAAGGTGCTAGCAGGGAATTCTCTGCCTGCCTTTCCCCAGTGCTCTGCAAGCTCTCCAGGGCAACATCAAATCTGGGGCTCTGTGCTTTCTTTCCTTCTGAACAAGTGTTAGTGTTTTCTGCACAAACGCGATTCTGCGAAGCAATGTGAACACTTCTCCTTCCCAGGCACAGAGAAGGTGCTAGCAGGGAATTCTCTGCCTGCCTTTCCCCAGTGCTCTGCAAGCTCTCCAGGGCAACATAAAATCTGGGGCTCTGTGCTTTCTTTCCTTCTGAACAAGTGTTAGTGTTTTCTGCACAAACGCGATTCTGCGAAGCAATGTGAACACTTCTCCTTCCCAGGCACAGAGAAGGTGCTAGCAGGGAATTCTCTGCCTGCCTTTCCCCAGTGCTCTGCAAGCTCTCCAGGGCAACATAAAATCTGGGGCTCTGTGCTTTCTTTCCTTCTGAACAAGTGTTAGTGTTTTCTGCACAAACGCGATTCTGCGAAGCAATGTGAACACTTGTGCTTCCCAGGCACAGAGAAGGTGCTAGCAGGGAATTCTCTGCCTGCCTTTCCCCAGTGCTCTGCAAGCTCTCCAGGGCAACATAAAATGTGGGGCTCTGTGCTTTCTTTCCTTCTGAACAAGTGTTAGTGTTTTCTGCACAAACGCGATTCTGCGAAGCAATGTGAACACTTCTCCTTCCCAGGCACAGAGAAGGTGCTAGCAGGGAATTCTCTGCCTGCCTTTCCCCAGTGCTCTGCAAGCTCTCCAGGGCAACATCAAATCTGGGGCTCTGTGCTTTCTTTCGTTCTGAACAAGTGTTAGTGTTTTCTGCACAAACGCGATTCTGCGAAGCAATGTGAACACTTGTGCTTCCCAGGCACAGAGAAGGTGCTAGCAGGGAATTCTCTGCCTGCCTTTCCCCAGTGCTCTGCAAGCTCTCCAGGGCAACATAAAATGTGGGGCTCTGTGCTTTCTTTCCTTCTGAACAAGTGTTAGTGTTTTCTGCACAAACGCGATTCTGCGAAGCAATGTGAACACTTCTCCTTCCCAGGCACAGAGAAGGTGCTAGCAGGGAATTCTCTGCCTGCCTTTCCCAGTGCTCTGCAAGCTCTCCAGGGCAACATCAAATCTGGGGCTCTGTGCTTTCTTTCGTTCTGAACAAGTGTTAGTGTTTTCTGCACAAACGCGATTCTGCGAAGCAATGTGAACACTTGTGCTTCCCAGGCACAGAGAAGGTGCTAGCAGGGAATTCTCTGCCTGCCTTTCCCCAGTGCTCTGCAAGCTCTCCAGGGCAACATAAAATGTGGGGCTCTGTGCTTTCTTTCCTTCTGAACAAGTGTTAGTGTTTTCTGCACAAACGCGATTCTGCGAAGCAATGTGAACACTTCTCCTTCCCAGGCACAGAGAAGGTGCTAGCAGGGAATTCTCTGCCTGCCTTTCCCCAGTGCTCTGCAAGCTCTCCAGGGCAACATCAAATCTGGGGCTCTGTGCTTTCTTTCCTTCTGAACAAGTGTTAGTGTTTTCTGCACAAACGCGATTCTGCGAAGCAATGTGAACACTTCTCCTTCCCAGGCACAGAGAAGGTGCTAGCAGGGAATTCTCTGCCTGCCTTTCCCCAGTGCTCTGCAAGCTCTCCCAGGGCAACATCAAATCTGGGGCTCTGTGCTTTCTTTCCTTCTGAACAAGTGTTAGTGTTTTCTGCACAAACGCGATTCTGCGAAGCAATGTGAACACTTTTGCTTCCCAGGCACAGAGAAGGTGCTAGCAGGGAATTCTCTGCCTGCCTTTCCCCAGTGCTCTGCAAGCTCTCCAGGGCAACATCAAATCTGGGGCTCTGTGCTTTCTTTCCTTCTGAACAAGTGTTAGTGTTTTCTGCACAAACGCGATTCTGCGAAGCAATGTAAACACTTCTTCTTCCCAGGCACAGAGAAGGTGCTAGCAGGGAATTCTCTGCCTGCCTTTCCCCAGTGCTCTGCAAGCTCTCCAGGGCAACATCAAATCTGGGGCTCTGTGCTTTCTTTCCTTCTGAACAAGTGTTAGTGTTTTCTGCACAAACGCGATTCTGCGAAGCAATGTGAACACTTCTCCTTCCCAGGCACAGAGAAGGTGCTAGCAGGGAATTCTCTGCCTGCCTTTCCCCAGTGCTCTGCAAGCTCTCCAGGGCAACATAAAATGTGGGGCTCTGTGCTTTCTTTCCTTCTGAACAAGTGTTAGTGTTTTTGCACAAACGCGATTCTGCGAAGCAATGTGAACACTTGTGCTTCCCAGGCACAGAGAAGGTGCTAGCAGGGAATTCTCTGCCTGCCTTTCCCCAGTGCTCTGCAAGCTCTCCAGGGCAACATAAATCTGGGGCTCTGTGCTTTCTTTCCTTCTGAACAAGTGTTAGTGTTTTCTGCACAAACGCGATTCTGCCAAGCAATGTGAACACTTCTCCTTCCCAGGCACAGAGAAGGTGCTAGCAGGGAATTCTCTGCCTGCCTTTCCCCAGTGCTCTGCAAGCTCTCCAGGGCAACATCAAATCTGGGGCTCTGTGCTTTCTTTCGTTCTGAACAAGTGTTAGTGTTTTCTGCACAAACGCGATTCTGCGAAGCAATGTGAACACTTGTGCTTCCCAGGCACAGAGAAGGTGCTAGCAGGGAATTCTCTGCCTGCCTTTCCCCAGTGCTCTGCAAGCTCTCCAGGGCAACATCAATAACTCTGGGGCTCTGTGCTTTCTTTCCTTCTGAACAAGTGTTAGTGTTTTCTGCACAAACGCGATTCTGCGAAGCAATGTGAACACTTGTGCTTCCCAGGCACAGAGAAGGTGCTAGCAGGGAATTCTCTGCCTGCCTTTCCCCAGTGCTCTGCAAGCTCTCCAGGGCAACATAAAATCTGGGGCTCTGTGCTTTCTTTCCTTCTGAACAAGTGTTAGTGTTTTCTGCACAAACGCGATTCTGCGAAGCAATGTGAACACTTCTCCTTCCCAGGCACAGAGAAGGTGCTAGCAGGGAATTCTCTGCCTGCCTTTCCCCAGTGCTCTGCAAGCTCTCCAGGGCAACATCAAATCTGGGCTCTGTGCTTTCTTTCCTTCTGAACAAGTGTTAGTGTTTTCTGCACAAACGCGATTCTGCAAAGCAATGTGAACACTTTTGCTTCCCAGGCACAGAGAAGGTGCTAGCAGGGAATTCTCTGCCTGCCTTTCCCCAGTGCTCTGCAAGCTCTCCAGGGCAACATAAAATGTGGGGCTCTGTGCTTTCTTTCTTCTGAACAAGTGTTAGTGTTTTCTGCACAAACGCGATTCTGCGAAGCAATGTGAACACTTCTCCTTCCCAGGCACAGAGAAGGTGCTAGCAGGGAATTCTCTGCCTGCCTTTCCCCAGTGCTCTGCAAGCTCTCCAGGGCAACATCAAATCTGGGGCTCTGTGCTTTCTTTCGTTCTGAACAAGTGTTAGTGTTTTCTGCACAAACGCGATTCTGCGAAGCAATGTGAACACTTGTGCTTCCCAGGCACAGAGAAGGTGCTAGCAGGGAATTCTCTGCCTGCCTTTCCCCAGTGCTCTGCAAGCTCTCCAGGGCAACATCAAATCTGGGGCTCTGTGCTTTCTTTCGTTCTGAACAAGTGTTAGTGTTTTCTGCACAAACGCGATTCTGCGAAGCAATGTGAACACTTGTGCTTCCCAGGCACAGAGAAGGTGCTAGCAGGGAATTCTCTGCCTGCCTTTCCCCAGTGCTCTGCAAGCTCTCCAGGGCAACATAAAATGTGGGGCTCTGTGCTTTCTTTCCTTCTGAACAAGTGTTAGTGTTTTCTGCACAAACGCGATTCTGCGAAGCAATGTGAACACTTCTCCTTCCCAGGCACAGAGAAGGTGCTAGCAGGGAATTCTCTGCCTGCCTTTCCCCAGTGCTCTGCAAGCTCTCCAGGGCAACATCAAATCTGGGGCTCTGTGCTTTCTTTCCTTCTGAACAAGTGTTAGTGTTTTCTGCACAAACGCGATTCTGCGAAGCAATGTGAACACTTCTCCTTCCCAGGCACAGAGAAGGTGCTAGCAGGGAATTCTCTGCCTGCCTTTCCCCAGTGCTCTGCAAGCTCTCCAGGGCAACATCAAATCTGGGGCTCTGTGCTTTCTTTCCTTCTGAACAAGTGTTAGTGTTTTCTGCACAAACGCGATTCTGCGAAGCAATGTGAACACTTTTGCTTCCCAGGCACAGAGAAGGTGCTAGCAGGGAATTCTCTGCCTGCCTTTCCCCAGTGCTCTGCAAGCTCTCCAGGGCAACATCAAATCTGGGGCTCTGTGCTTTCTTTCCTTCTGAACAAGTGTTAGTGTTTTCTGCACAAACGCGATTCTGCGAAGCAATGTAAACACTTCTTCTTCCCAGGCACAGAGAAGGTGCTAGCAGGGAATTCTCTGCCTGCCTTTCCCCAGTGCTCTGCAAGCTCTCCAGGGCAACATCAAATCTGGGGCTCTGTGCTTTCTTTCCTTCTGAACAAGTGTTAGTGTTTTCTGCACAAACGCGATTCTGCGAAGCAATGTGAACACTTCTCCTTCCCAGGCACAGAGAAGGTGCTAGCAGGGAATTCTCTGCCTGCCTTTCCCCAGTGCTCTGCAAGCTCTCCAGGGCAACATAAAATCTGGGGCTCTGTGCTTTCTTTCCTTCTGAACAAGTGTTAGTGTTTTCTGCACAAACGCGATTCTGCGAAGCAATGTGAACACTTGTGCTTCCCAGGCACAGAGAAGGTGCTAGCAGGGAATTCTCTGCCTGCCTTTCCCCAGTGCTCTGCAAGCTCTCCAGGGCAACATAAAATCTGGGGCTCTGTGCTTTCTTTCCTTCTGAACAAGTGTTAGTGTTTTCTGCACAAACGCGATTCTGCCAAGCAATGTGAACACTTCTCCTTCCCAGGCACAGAGAAGGTGCTAGCAGGGAATTCTCTGCCTGCCTTTCCCCAGTGCTCTGCAAGCTCTCCAGGGCAACATCAAATCTGGGGCTCTGTGCTTTCTTTCGTTCTGAACAAGTGTTAGTGTTTTCTGCACAAACGCGATTCTGCGAAGCAATGTGAACACTTGTGCTTCCCAGGCACAGAGAAGGTGCTAGCAGGGAATTCTCTGCCTGCCTTTCCCCAGTGCTCTGCAAGCTCTCCAGGGCAACATCAAATCTGGGGCTCTGTGCTTTCTTTCCTTCTGAACAAGTGTTAGTGTTTTCTGCACAAACGCGATTCTGCCAAGCAATGTGAACACTTCTCCTTCCCAGGCACAGAGAAGGTGCTAGCAGGGAATTCTCTGCCTGCCTTTCCCCAGTGCTCTGCAAGCTCTCCAGGGCAACATAAAATCTGGGGCTCTGTGCTTTCTTTCCTTCTGAACAAGTGTTAGTGTTTTCTGCACAAACGCGATTCTGCGAAGCAATGTGAACACTTCTCCTTCCCAGGCACAGAGAAGGTGCTAGCAGGGAATTCTCTGCCTGCCTTTCCCCAGTGCTCTGCAAGCTCTCCAGGGCAACATCAAATCTGGGGCTCTGTGCTTTCTTTCCTTCTGAACAAGTGTTAGTGTTTTCTGCACAAACGCGATTCTGCAAAGCAATGTGAACACTTGTGCTTCCCAGGCACAGAGAAGGTGCTAGCAGGGAATTCTCTGCCTGCCTTTCCCCAGTGCTCTGCAAGCTCTCCAGGGCAACATAAAATGTGGGGCTCTGTGCTTTCTTTCCTTCTGAACAAGTGTTAGTGTTTTCTGCACAAACGCGATTCTGCGAAGCAATGTGAACACTTCTCCTTCCCAGGCACAGAGAAGGTGCTAGCAGGGAATTCTCTGCCTGCCTTTCCCCAGTGCTCTGCAAGCTCTCCAGGGCAACATCAAATCTGGGGCTCTGTGCTTTCTTTCGTTCTGAACAAGTGTTAGTGTTTTCTGCACAAACGCGATTCTGCGAAGCAATGTGAACACTTGTGCTTCCCAGGCACAGAGAAGGTGCTAGCAGGGAATTCTCTGCCTGCCTTTCCCCAGTGCTCTGCAAGCTCTCCAGGGCAACATCAAATCTGGGGCTCTGTGCTTTCTTTCGTTCTGAACAAGTGTTAGTGTTTTCTGCACAAACGCGATTCTGCGAAGCAATGTGAACACTTGTGCTTCCCAGGCACAGAGAAGGTGCTAGCAGGGAATTCTCTGCCTGCCTTTCCCCAGTGCTCTGCAAGCTCTCCAGGGCAACATAAAATGTGGGGCTCTGTGCTTTCTTTCCTTCTGAACAAGTGTTAGTGTTTTCTGCACAAACGCGATTCTGCGAAGCAATGTGAACACTTCTCCTTCCCAGGCACAGAGAAGGTGCTAGCAGGGAATTCTCTGCCTGCCTTTCCCCAGTGCTCTGCAAGCTCTCCAGGGCAACATCAAATCTGGGGCTCTGTGCTTTCTTTCCTTCTGAACAAGTGTTAGTGTTTTCTGCACAAACGCGATTCTGCGAAGCAATGTGAACACTTCTCCTTCCCAGGCACAGAGAAGGTGCTAGCAGGGAATTCTCTGCCTGCCTTTCCCCAGTGCTCTGCAAGCTCTCCAGGGCAACATCAAATCTGGGGCTCTGTGCTTTCTTTCCTTCTGAACAAGTGTTAGTGTTTTCTGCACAAACGCGATTCTGCGAAGCAATGTGAACACTTTTGCTTCCCAGGCACAGAGAAGGTGCTAGCAGGGAATTCTCTGCCTGCCTTTCCCCAGTGCTCTGCAAGCTCTCCAGGGCAACATCAAATCTGGGGCTCTGTGCTTTCTTTCCTTCTGAACAAGTGTTAGTGTTTTCTGCACAAACGCGATTCTGCGAAGCAATGTAAACACTTCTTCTTCCCAGGCACAGAGAAGGTGCTAGCAGGGAATTCTCTGCCTGCCTTTCCCCAGTGCTCTGCAAGCTCTCCAGGGCAACATCAAATCTGGGGCTCTGTGCTTTCTTTCCTTCTGAACAAGTGTTAGTGTTTTCTGCACAAACGCGATTCTGCGAAGCAATGTGAACACTTCTCCTTCCCAGGCACAGAGAAGGTGCTAGCAGGGAATTCTCTGCCTGCCTTTCCCCAGTGCTCTGCAAGCTCTCCAGGGCAACATAAAATGTGGGGCTCTGTGCTTTCTTTCCTTCTGAACAAGTGTTAGTGTTTTCTGCACAAACGCGATTCTGCGAAGCAATGTGAACACTTGTGCTTCCCAGGCACAGAGAAGGTGCTAGCAGGGAATTCTCTGCCTGCCTTTCCCCAGTGCTCTGCAAGCTCTCCAGGGCAACATAAAATCTGGGGCTCTGTGCTTTCTTTCCTTCTGAACAAGTGTTAGTGTTTTCTGCACAAACGCGATTCTGCCAAGCAATGTGAACACTTCTCCTTCCCAGGCACAGAGAAGGTGCTAGCAGGGAATTCTCTGCCTGCCTTTCCCCAGTGCTCTGCAAGCTCTCCAGGGCAACATCAAATCTGGGGCTCTGTGCTTTCTTTCGTTCTGAACAAGTGTTAGTGTTTTCTGCACAAACGCGATTCTGCGAAGCAATGTGAACACTTGTGCTTCCCAGGCACAGAGAAGGTGCTAGCAGGGAATTCTCTGCCTGCCTTTCCCCAGTGCTCTGCAAGCTCTCCAGGGCAACATCAAATCTGGGGCTCTGTGCTTTCTTTCCTTCTGAACAAGTGTTAGTGTTTTCTGCACAAACGCGATTCTGCGAAGCAATGTGAACACTTCTCCTTCCCAGGCACAGAGAAGGTGCTAGCAGGGAATTCTCTGCCTGCCTTTCCCCAGTGCTCTGCAAGCTCTCCAGGGCAACATAAAATCTGGGGCTCTGTGCTTTCTTTCCTTCTGAACAAGTGTTAGTGTTTTCTGCACAAACGCGATTCTGCGAAGCAATGTGAACACTTCTCCTTCCCAGGCACAGAGAAGGTGCTAGCAGGGAATTCTCTGCCTGCCTTTCCCCAGTGCTCTGCAAGCTCTCCAGGGCAACATCAAATCTGGGGCTCTGTGCTTTCTTTCCTTCTGAACAAGTGTTAGTGTTTTCTGCACAAACGCGATTCTGCAAAGCAATGTGAACACTTGTGCTTCCCAGGCACAGAGAAGGTGCTAGCAGGGAATTCTCTGCCTGCCTTTCCCCAGTGCTCTGCAAGCTCTCCAGGGCAACATAAAATGTGGGGCTCTGTGCTTTCTTTCCTTCTGAACAAGTGTTAGTGTTTTCTGCACAAACGCGATTCTGCGAAGCAATGTGAACACTTCTCCTTCCCAGGCACAGAGAAGGTGCTAGCAGGGAATTCTCTGCCTGCCTTTCCCCAGTGCTCTGCAAGCTCTCCAGGGCAACATCAAATCTGGGGCTCTGTGCTTTCTTTCGTTCTGAACAAGTGTTAGTGTTTTCTGCACAAACGCGATTCTGCGAAGCAATGTGAACACTTGTGCTTCCCAGGCACAGAGAAGGTGCTAGCAGGGAATTCTCTGCCTGCCTTTCCCCAGTGCTCTGCAAGCTCTCCAGGGCAACATCAAATCTGGGGCTCTGTGCTTTCTTTCCTTCTGAACAAGTGTTAGTGTTTTCTGCACAAACGCGATTCTGCCAAGCAATGTGAACACTTCTCCTTCCCAGGCACAGAGAAGGTGCTAGCAGGGAATTCTCTGCCTGCCTTTCCCCAGTGCTCTGCAAGCTCTCCAGGGCAACATCAAATCTGGGGCTCTGTGCTTTCTTTCCTTCTGAACAAGTGTTAGTGTTTTCTGCACAAACGCGATTCTGCGAAGCAATGTGAACACCTCTTCTTCCCAGGCACAGAGAAGGTGCTAGCAGGGAATTCTCTGCCTGCCTTTCCCCAGTGCTCTGCAAGCTCTCCAGGGCAACATAAAATCTGGGGCTCTGTGCTTTCTTTCCTTCTGAACAAGTGTTAGTGTTTTCTGCACAAACGCGATTCTGCAAAGCAATGTGAACACTTCTCCTTCCCAGGCACAGAGAAGGTGCTAGCAGGGAATTCTCTGCCTGCCTTTCCCCAGTGCTCTGCAAGCTCTCCAGGGCAACATAAAATGTGGGGCTCTGTGCTTTCTTTCGTTCTGAACAAGTGTTAGTGTTTTCTGCACAAACGCGATTCTGCCAAGCAATGTGAACACTTCTCCTTCCCAGGCACAGAGAAGGTGCTAGCAGGGAATTCTCTGCCTGCCTTTCCCCAGTGCTCTGCAAGCTCTCCAGGGCAACATAAAATCTGGGGCTCTGTGCTTTCTTTCCTTCTGAACAAGTGTTAGTGTTTTCTGCACAAACGCGATTCTGCGAAGCAATGTGAACACTTCTCCTTCCCAGGCACAGAGAAGGTGCTAGCAGGGAATTCTCTGCCTGCCTTTCCCCAGTGCTCTGCAAGCTCTCCAGGGCAACATCAAATCTGGGGCTCTGTGCTTTCTTTCCTTCTGAACAAGTGTTAGTGTTTTCTGCACAAACGCGATTCTGCGAAGCAATGTGAACACTTCTCCTTCCCAGGCACAGAGAAGGTGCTAGCAGGGAATTCTCTGCCTGCCTTTCCCCAGTGCTCTGCAAGCTCTCCAGGGCAACATAAAATCTGGGGCTCTGTGCTTTCTTTCCTTCTGAACAAGTGTTAGTGTTTTCTGCACAAACGCGATTCTGCAAAGCAATGTGAACACTTCTCCTTCCCAGGCACAGAGAAGGTGCTAGCAGGGAATTCTCTGCCTGCCTTTCCCCAGTGCTCTGCAAGCTCTCCAGGGCAACATAAAATGTGGGGCTCTGTGCTTTCTTTCGTTCTGAACAAGTGTTAGTGTTTTCTGCACAAACGCGATTCTGCCAAGCAATGTGAACACTTCTCCTTCCCAGGCACAGAGAAGGTGCTAGCAGGGAATTCTCTGCCTGCCTTTCCCCAGTGCTCTGCAAGCTCTCCAGGGCAACATCAAATCTGGGGCTCTGTGCTTTCTTTCCTTCTGAACAAGTGTTAGTGTTTTCTGCACAAACGCGATTCTGCGAAGCAATGTGAACACTTCTCCTTCCCAGGCACAGAGAAGGTGCTAGCAGGGAATTCTCTGCCTGCCTTTCCCCAGTGCTCTGCAAGCTCTCCAGGGCAACATCAAATCTGGGGCTCTGTGCTTTCTTTCGTTCTGAACAAGTGTTAGTGTTTTCTGCACAAACGCGATTCTGCGAAGCAATGTAAACACCTCTTCTTCCCAGGCACAGAGAAGGTGCTAGCAGGGAATTCTCTGCCTGCCTTTCCCCAGTGCTCTGCAAGCTCTCCAGGGCAACATAAAATGTGGGGCTCTGTGCTTTCTTTCCTTCTGAACAAGTGTTAGTGTTTTCTGCACAAACGCGATTCTGCCAAGCAATGTGAACACTTCTCCTTCCCAGGCACAGAGAAGGTGCTAGCAGGGAATTCTCTGCCTGCCTTTCCCCAGTGCTCTGCAAGCTCTCCAGGGCAACATCAAATCTGGGGCTCTGTGCTTTCTTTCCTTCTGAACAAGTGTTAGTGTTTTCTGCACAAACGCGATTCTGCGAAGCAATGTGAACACTTCTCCTTCCCAGGCACAGAGAAGGTGCTAGCAGGGAATTCTCTGCCTGCCTTTCCCCAGTGCTCTGCAAGCTCTCCAGGGCAACATAAAATGTGGGGCTCTGTGCTTTCTTTCGTTCTGAACAAGTGTTAGTGTTTTCTGCACAAACGCGATTCTGCCAAGCAATGTGAACACTTCTCCTTCCCAGGCACAGAGAAGGTGCTAGCAGGGAATTCTCTGCCTGCCTTTCCCCAGTGCTCTGCAAGCTCTCCAGGGCAACATAAAATCTGGGGCTCTGTGCTTTCTTTCGTTCTGAACAAGTGTTAGTGTTTTCTGCACAAACGCGATTCTGCGAAGCAATGTGAACACTTCTCCTTCCCAGGCACAGAGAAGGTGCTAGTAGGGAATTCTCTGCCTGCCTTTCCCCAGTGCTCTGCAAGCTCTCCAGGGCAACATAAAATCTGGGGCTCTGTGCTTTCTTTCCTTCTGAACAAGTGTTAGTGTTTTCTGCACAAACGCGATTCTGCGAAGCAATGTGAACACTTCTCCTTCCCAGGCACAGAGAAGGTGCTAGCAGGGAATTCTCTGCCTGCCTTTCCCCAGTGCTCTGCAAGCTCTCCAGGGCAACATCAAATCTGGGGCTCTGTGCTTTCTTTCCTTCTGAACAAGTGTTAGTGTTTTCTGCACAAACGCGATTCTGCGAAGCAATGTAAACACTTCTTCTTCCCAGGCACAGAGAAGGTGCTAGCAGGGAATTCTCTGCCTGCCTTTCCCCAGTGCTCTGCAAGCTCTCCAGGGCAACATCAAATCTGGGGCTCTGTGCTTTCTTTCCTTCTGAACAAGTGTTAGTGTTTTCTGCACAAACGCGATTCTGCCAAGCAATGTGAACACTTCTCCTTCCCAGGCACAGAGAAGGTGCTAGCAGGGAATTCTCTGCCTGCCTTTCCCCAGTGCTCTGCAAGCTCTCCAGGGCAACATAAAATCTGGGGCTCTGTGCTTTCTTTCCTTCTGAACAAGTGTTAGTGTTTTCTGCACAAACGCGATTCTGCGAAGCAATGTGAACACTTCTCCTTCCCAGGCACAGAGAAGGTGCTAGCAGGGAATTCTCTGCCTGCCTTTCCCCAGTGCTCTGCAAGCTCTCCAGGGCAACATCAAATCTGGGGCTCTGTGCTTTCTTTCCTTCTGAACAAGTGTTAGTGTTTTCTGCACAAACGCGATTCTGCCAAGCAATGTGAACACTTCTCCTTCCCAGGCACAGAGAAGGTGCTAGCAGGGAATTCTCTGCCTGCCTTTCCCCAGTGCTCTGCAAGCTCTCCAGGGCAACATCAAATCTGGGGCTCTGTGCTTTCTTTCCTTCTGAACAAGTGTTAGTGTTTTCTGCACAAACGCGATTCTGCGAAGCAATGTGAACACTTCTCCTTCCCAGGCACAGAGAAGGTGCTAGCAGGGAATTCTCTGCCTGCCTTTCCCCAGTGCTCTGCAAGCTCTCCAGGGCAACATCAAATCTGGGGCTCTGTGCTTTCTTTCCTTCTGAACAAGTGTTAGTGTTTTCTGCACAAACGCGATTCTGCGAAGCAATGTAAACACCTCTTCTTCCCAGGCACAGAGAAGGTGCTAGCAGGGAATTCTCTGCCTGCCTTTCCCCAGTGCTCTGCAAGCTCTCCAGGGCAACATAAAATGTGGGGCTCTGTGCTTTCTTTCGTTCTGAACAAGTGTTAGTGTTTTCTGCACAAACGCGATTCTGCGAAGCAATGTGAACACTTGTGCTTCCCAGGCACAGAGAAGGTGCTAGCAGGGAATTCTCTGCCTGCCTTTCCCCAGTGCTCTGCAAGCTCTCCAGGGCAACATCAAATCTGGGGCTCTGTGCTTTCTTTCGTTCTGAACAAGTGTTAGTGTTTTCTGCACAAACGCGATTCTGCAAAGCAATGTGAACACTTCTCCTTCCCAGGCACAGAGAAGGTGCTAGCAGGGAATTCTCTGCCTGCCTTTCCCCAGTGCTCTGCAAGCTCTCCAGGGCAACATAAAATGTGGGGCTCTGTGCTTTCTTTCCTTCTGAACAAGTGTTAGTGTTTTCTGCACAAACGCGATTCTGCCAAGCAATGTGAACACTTCTCCTTCCCAGGCACAGAGAAGGTGCTAGCAGGGAATTCTCTGCCTGCCTTTCCCCAGTGCTCTGCAAGCTCTCCAGGGCAACATAAAATCTGGGGCTCTGTGCTTTCTTTCCTTCTGAACAAGTGTTAGTGTTTTCTGCACAAACGCGATTCTGCAAAGCAATGTGAACACTTCTCCTTCCCAGGCACAGAGAAGGTGCTAGCAGGGAATTCTCTGCCTGCCTTTCCCCAGTGCTCTGCAAGCTCTCCAGGGCAACATCAAATCTGGGGCTCTGTGCTTTCTTTCCTTCTGAACAAGTGTTAGTGTTTTCTGCACAAACGCGATTCTGCGAAGCAATGTGAACACTTTTGCTTCCCAGGCACAGAGAAGGTGCTAGCAGGGAATTCTCTGCCTGCCTTTCCCCAGTGCTCTGCAAGCTCTCCAGGGCAACATAAAATCTGGGGCTCTGTGCTTTCTTTCCTTCTGAACAAGTGTTAGTGTTTTCTGCACAAACGCGATTCTGCGAAGCAATGTAAACACTTCTTCTTCCCAGGCACAGAGAAGGTGCTAGCAGGGAATTCTCTGCCTGCCTTTCCCCAGTGCTCTGCAAGCTCTCCAGGGCAACATCAAATCTGGGGCTCTGTGCTTTCTTTCCTTCTGAACAAGTGTTAGTGTTTTCTGCACAAACGCGATTCTGCGAAGCAATGTGATCACTTGTGCTTCCCAGGCACAGAGAAGGTGCTAGCAGGGAATTCTCTGCCTGCCTTTCCCCAGTGCTCTGCAAGCTCTCCAGGGCAACATAAAATGTGGGGCTCTGTGCTTTCTTTCCTTCTGAACAAGTGTTAGTGTTTTCTGCACAAACGCGATTCTGCGAAGCAATGTGAACACTTCTCCTTCCCAGGCACAGAGAAGGTGCTAGCAGGGAATTCTCTGCCTGCCTTTCCCCAGTGCTCTGCAAGCTCTCCAGGGCAACATCAAATCTGGGGCTCTGTGCTTTCTTTCCTTCTGAACAAGTGTTAGTGTTTTCTGCACAAACGCGATTCTGCCAAGCAATGTGAACACTTCTCCTTCCCAGGCACAGAGAAGGTGCTAGCAGGGAATTCTCTGCCTGCCTTTCCCCAGTGCTCTGCAAGCTCTCCAGGGCAACATAAAATCTGGGGCTCTGTGCTTTCTTTCCTTCTGAACAAGTGTTAGTGTTTTCTACACAAACGCGATTCTGCGAAGCAATGTGAACACTTCTCCTTCCCAGGCACAGAGAAGGTGCTAGCAGGGAATTCTCTGCCTGCCTTTCCCCAGTGCTCTGCAAGCTCTCCAGGGCAACATAAAATGTGGGGCTCTGTGCTTTCTTTCGTTCTGAACAAGTGTTAGTGTTTTCTGCACAAACGCGATTCTGCCAAGCAATGTGAACACTTCTCCTTCCCAGGCACAGAGAAGGTGCTAGCAGGGAATTCTCTGCCTGCCTTTCCCCAGTGCTCTGCAAGCTCTCCAGGGCAACATAAAATCTGGGGCTCTGTGCTTTCTTTCCTTCTGAACAAGTGTTAGTGTTTTCTGCACAAACGCGATTCTGCGAAGCAATGTGAACACTTCTCCTTCCCAGGCACAGAGAAGGTGCTAGCAGGGAATTCTCTGCCTGCCTTTCCCCAGTGCTCTGCAAGCTCTCCAGGGCAACATCAAATCTGGGGCTCTGTGCTTTCTTTCGTTCTGAACAAGTGTTAGTGTTTTCTGCACAAACGCGATTCTGCGAAGCAATGTGAACACTTGTGCTTCCCAGGCACAGAGAAGGTGCTAGCAGGGAATTCTCTGCCTGCCTTTCCCCAGTGCTCTGCAAGCTCTCCAGGGCAACATAAAATCTGGGGCTCTGTGCTTTCTTTCCTTCTGAACAAGTGTTAGTGTTTTCTGCACAAACGCGATTCTGCAAAGCAATGTGAACACTTCTCCTTCCCAGGCACAGAGAAGGTGCTAGCAGGGAATTCTCTGCCTGCCTTTCCCCAGTGCTCTGCAAGCTCTCCAGGGCAACATAAAATGTGGGGCTCTGTGCTTTCTTTCGTTCTGAACAAGTGTTAGTGTTTTCTGCACAAACGCGATTCTGCCAAGCAATGTGAACACTTCTCCTTCCCAGGCACAGAGAAGGTGCTAGCAGGGAATTCTCTGCCTGCCTTTCCCCAGTGCTCTGCAAGCTCTCCAGGGCAACATAAAATCTGGGGCTCTGTGCTTTCTTTCCTTCTGAACAAGTGTTAGTGTTTTCTGCACAAACGCGATTCTGCGAAGCAATGTGAACACTTCTCCTTCCCAGGCACAGAGAAGGTGCTAGCAGGGAATTCTCTGCCTGCCTTTCCCCAGTGCTCTGCAAGCTCTCCAGGGCAACATCAAATCTGGGGCTCTGTGCTTTCTTTCGTTCTGAACAAGTGTTAGTGTTTTCTGCACAAACGCGATTCTGCGAAGCAATGTAAACACCTCTTCTTCCCAGGCACAGAGAAGGTGCTAGCAGGGAATTCTCTGCCTGCCTTTCCCCAGTGCTCTGCAAGCTCTCCAGGGCAACATAAAATGTGGGGCTCTGTGCTTTCTTTCCTTCTGAACAAGTGTTAGTGTTTTCTGCACAAACGCGATTCTGCCAAGCAATGTGAACACTTCTCCTTCCCAGGCACAGAGAAGGTGCTAGCAGGGAATTCTCTGCCTGCCTTTCCCCAGTGCTCTGCAAGCTCTCCAGGGCAACATCAAATCTGGGGCTCTGTGCTTTCTTTCGTTCTGAACAAGTGTTAGTGTTTTCTGCACAAACGCGATTCTGCAAAGCAATGTGAACACTTCTCCTTCCCAGGCACAGAGAAGGTGCTAGCAGGGAATTCTCTGCCTGCCTTTCCCCAGTGCTCTGCAAGCTCTCCAGGGCAACATAAAATCTGGGGCTCTGTGCTTTCTTTCCTTCTGAACAAGTGTTAGTGTTTTCTGCACAAACGCGATTCTGCGAAGCAATGTGAACACTTCTCCTTCCCAGGCACAGAGAAGGTGCTAGCAGGGAATTCTCTGCCTGCCTTTCCCCAGTGCTCTGCAAGCTCTCCAGGGCAACATAAAATCTGGGGCTCTGTGCTTTCTTTCGTTCTGAACAAGTGTTAGTGTTTTCTGCACTAACGCGATTCTGCCAAGCAATGTGAACACTTCTCCTTCCCAGGCACAGAGAAGGTGCTAGTAGGGAATTCTCTGCCTGCCTTTCCCCAGTGCTCTGCAAGCTCTCCAGGGCAACATAAAATCTGGGGCTCTGTGCTTTCTTTCCTTCTGAACAAGTGTTAGTGTTTTCTGCACAAACGCGATTCTGCGAAGCAATGTGAACACTTCTCCTTCCCAGGCACAGAGAAGGTGCTAGCAGGGAATTCTCTGCCTGCCTTTCCCCAGTGCTCTGCAAGCTCTCCAGGGCAACATCAAATCTGGGGCTCTGTGCTTTCTTTCCTTCTGAACAAGTGTTAGTGTTTTCTGCACAAACGCGATTCTGCGAAGCAATGTAAACACTTCTTCTTCCCAGGCACAGAGAAGGTGCTAGCAGGGAATTCTCTGCCTGCCTTTCCCCAGTGCTCTGCAAGCTCTCCAGGGCAACATCAAATCTGGGGCTCTGTGCTTTCTTTCCTTCTGAACAAGTGTTAGTGTTTTCTGCACAAACGCGATTCTGCCAAGCAATGTGAACACTTCTCCTTCCCAGGCACAGAGAAGGTGCTAGCAGGGAATTCTCTGCCTGCCTTTCCCCAGTGCTCTGCAAGCTCTCCAGGGCAACATAAAATCTGGGGCTCTGTGCTTTCTTTCCTTCTGAACAAGTGTTAGTGTTTTCTGCACAAACGCGATTCTGCAAAGCAATGTGAACACTTCTCCTTCCCAGGCACAGAGAAGGTGCTAGCAGGGAATTCTCTGCCTGCCTTTCCCCAGTGCTCTGCAAGCTCTCCAGGGCAACATAAAATCTGGGGCTCTGTGCTTTCTTTCGTTCTGAACAAGTGTTAGTGTTTTCTGCACAAACGCGATTCTGCCAAGCAATGTGAACACTTCTCCTTCCCAGGCACAGAGAAGGTGCTAGCAGGGAATTCTCTGCCTGCCTTTCCCCAGTGCTCTGCAAGCTCTCCAGGGCAACATAAAATCTGGGGCTCTGTGCTTTCTTTCCTTCTGAACAAGTGTTAGTGTTTTCTGCACAAACGCGATTCTGCGAAGCAATGTGAACACTTCTCCTTCCCAGGCACAGAGAAGGTGCTAGCAGGGAATTCTCTGCCTGCCTTTCCCCAGTGCTCTGCAAGCTCTCCAGGGCAACATCAAATCTGGGGCTCTGTGCTTTCTTTCCTTCTGAACAAGTGTTAGTGTTTTCTGCACAAACGCGATTCTGCGAAGCAATGTAAACACCTCTTCTTCCCAGGCACAGAGAAGGTGCTAGCAGGGAATTCTCTGCCTGCCTTTCCCCAGTGCTCTGCAAGCTCTCCAGGGCAACATAAAATGTGGGGCTCTGTGCTTTCTTTCGTTCTGAACAAGTGTTAGTGTTTTCTGCACAAACGCGATTCTGCGAAGCAATGTGAACACTTGTGCTTCCCAGGCACAGAGAAGGTGCTAGCAGGGAATTCTCTGCCTGCCTTTCCCCAGTGCTCTGCAAGCTCTCCAGGGCAACATCAAATCTGGGGCTCTGTGCTTTCTTTCGTTCTGAACAAGTGTTAGTGTTTTCTGCACAAACGCGATTCTGCAAAGCAATGTGAACACTTCTCCTTCCCAGGCACAGAGAAGGTGCTAGCAGGGAATTCTCTGCCTGCCTTTCCCCAGTGCTCTGCAAGCTCTCCAGGGCAACATAAAATGTGGGGCTCTGTGCTTTCTTTCCTTCTGAACAAGTGTTAGTGTTTTCTGCACAAACGCGATTCTGCCAAGCAATGTGAACACTTCTCCTTCCCAGGCACAGAGAAGGTGCTAGCAGGGAATTCTCTGCCTGCCTTTCCCCAGTGCTCTGCAAGCTCTCCAGGGCAACATCAAATCTGGGGCTCTGTGCTTTCTTTCCTTCTGAACAAGTGTTAGTGTTTTCTGCACAAACGCGATTCTGCAAAGCAATGTGAACACTTCTCCTTCCCAGGCACAGAGAAGGTGCTAGCAGGGAATTCTCTGCCTGCCTTTCCCCAGTGCTCTGCAAGCTCTCCAGGGCAACATCAAATCTGGGGCTCTGTGCTTTCTTTCCTTCTGAACAAGTGTTAGTGTTTTCTGCACAAACGCGATTCTGCGAAGCAATGTGAACACTTTTGCTTCCCAGGCACAGAGAAGGTGCTAGCAGGGAATTCTCTGCCTGCCTTTCCCCAGTGCTCTGCAAGCTCTCCAGGGCAACATAAAATCTGGGGCTCTGTGCTTTCTTTCCTTCTGAACAAGTGTTAGTGTTTTCTGCACAAACGCGATTCTGCGAAGCAATGTAAACACTTCTTCTTCCCAGGCACAGAGAAGGTGCTAGCAGGGAATTCTCTGCCTGCCTTTCCCCAGTGCTCTGCAAGCTCTCCAGGGCAACATCAAATCTGGGGCTCTGTGCTTTCTTTCCTTCTGAACAAGTGTTAGTGTTTTCTGCACAAACGCGATTCTGCGAAGCAATGTGATCACTTGTGCTTCCCAGGCACAGAGAAGGTGCTAGCAGGGAATTCTCTGCCTGCCTTTCCCCAGTGCTCTGCAAGCTCTCCAGGGCAACATAAAATGTGGGGCTCTGTGCTTTCTTTCCTTCTGAACAAGTGTTAGTGTTTTCTGCACAAACGCGATTCTGCGAAGCAATGTGAACACTTCTCCTTCCCAGGCACAGAGAAGGTGCTAGCAGGGAATTCTCTGCCTGCCTTTCCCCAGTGCTCTGCAAGCTCTCCAGGGCAACATCAAATCTGGGGCTCTGTGCTTTCTTTCCTTCTGAACAAGTGTTAGTGTTTTCTGCACAAACGCGATTCTGCCAAGCAATGTGAACACTTCTCCTTCCCAGGCACAGAGAAGGTGCTAGCAGGGAATTCTCTGCCTGCCTTTCCCCAGTGCTCTGCAAGCTCTCCAGGGCAACATAAAATCTGGGGCTCTGTGCTTTCTTTCCTTCTGAACAAGTGTTAGTGTTTTCTGCACAAACGCGATTCTGCGAAGCAATGTGAACACTTCTCCTTCCCAGGCACAGAGAAGGTGCTAGCAGGGAATTCTCTGCCTGCCTTTCCCCAGTGCTCTGCAAGCTCTCCAGGGCAACATCAAATCTGGGGCTCTGTGCTTTCTTTCCTTCTGAACAAGTGTTAGTGTTTTCTGCACAAACGCGATTCTGCCAAGCAATGTGAACACTTCTCCTTCCCAGGCACAGAGAAGGTGCTAGCAGGGAATTCTCTGCCTGCCTTTCCCCAGTGCTCTGCAAGCTCTCCAGGGCAACATCAAATCTGGGGCTCTGTGCTTTCTTTCCTTCTGAACAAGTGTTAGTGTTTTCTGCACAAACGCGATTCTGCAAAGCAATGTGAACACTTCTCCTTCCCAGGCACAGAGAAGGTGCTAGCAGGGAATTCTCTGCCTGCCTTTCCCCAGTGCTCTGCAAGCTCTCCAGGGCAACATAAAATCTGGGGCTCTGTGCTTTCTTTCCTTCTGAACAAGTGTTAGTGTTTTCTGCACAAACGCGATTCTGCCAAGCAATGTGAACACTTCTCCTTCCCAGGCACAGAGAAGGTGCTAGCAGGGAATTCTCTGCCTGCCTTTCCCCAGTGCTCTGCAAGCTCTCCAGGGCAACATCAAATCTGGGGCTCTGTGCTTTCTTTCCTTCTGAACAAGTGTTAGTGTTTTCTGCACAAACGCGATTCTGCGAAGCAATGTGAACACTTCTCCTTCCCAGGCACAGAGAAGGTGCTAGCAGGGAATTCTCTGCCTGCCTTTCCCCAGTGCTCTGCAAGCTCTCCAGGGCAACATCAAATCTGGGGCTCTGTGCTTTCTTTCGTTCTGAACAAGTGTTAGTGTTTTCTGCACAAACGCGATTCTGCGAAGCAATGTAAACACCTCTTCTTCCCAGGCACAGAGAAGGTGCTAGCAGGGAATTCTCTGCCTGCCTTTCCCCAGTGCTCTGCAAGCTCTCCAGGGCAACATAAAATGTGGGGCTCTGTGCTTTCTTTCCTTCTGAACAAGTGTTAGTGTTTTCTGCACAAACGCGATTCTGCGAAGCAATGTGAACACTTCTCCTTCCCAGGCACAGAGAAGGTGCTAGCAGGGAATTCTCTGCCTGCCTTTCCCCAGTGCTCTGCAAGCTCTCCAGGGCAACATCAAATCTGGGGCTCTGTGCTTTCTTTCCTTCTGAACAAGTGTTAGTGTTTTCTGCACAAACGCGATTCTGCCAAGCAATGTGAACACTTCTCCTTCCCAGGCACAGAGAAGGTGCTAGCAGGGAATTCTCTGCCTGCCTTTCCCCAGTGCTCTGCAAGCTCTCCAGGGCAACATAAAATCTGGGGCTCTGTGCTTTCTTTCCTTCTGAACAAGTGTTAGTGTTTTCTGCACAAACGCGATTCTGCAAAGCAATGTGAACACTTCTCCTTCCCAGGCACAGAGAAGGTGCTAGCAGGGAATTCTCTGCCTGCCTTTCCCCAGTGCTCTGCAAGCTCTCCAGGGCAACATAAAATGTGGGGCTCTGTGCTTTCTTTCGTTCTGAACAAGTGTTAGTGTTTTCTGCACAAACGCGATTCTGCCAAGCAATGTGAACACTTCTCCTTCCCAGGCACAGAGAAGGTGCTAGCAGGGAATTCTCTGCCTGCCTTTCCCCAGTGCTCTGCAAGCTCTCCAGGGCAACATAAAATCTGGGGCTCTGTGCTTTCTTTCCTTCTGAACAAGTGTTAGTGTTTTCTGCACAAACGCGATTCTGCCAAGCAATGTGAACACTTCTCCTTCCCAGGCACAGAGAAGGTGCTAGCAGGGAATTCTCTGCCTGCCTTTCCCCAGTGCTCTGCAAGCTCTCCAGGGCAACATCAAATCTGGGGCTCTGTGCTTTCTTTCGTTCTGAACAAGTGTTAGTGTTTTCTGCACAAACGCGATTCTGCAAAGCAATGTGAACACTTCTCCTTCCCAGGCACAGAGAAGGTGCTAGCAGGGAATTCTCTGCCTGCCTTTCCCCAGTGCTCTGCAAGCTCTCCAGGGCAACATAAAATGTGGGGCTCTGTGCTTTCTTTCCTTCTGAACAAGTGTTAGTGTTTTCTGCACAAACGCGATTCTGCCAAGCAATGTGAACACTTCTCCTTCCCAGGCACAGAGAAGGTGCTAGCAGGGAATTCTCTGCCTGCCTTTCCCCAGTGCTCTGCAAGCTCTCCAGGGCAACATAAAATCTGGGGCTCTGTGCTTTCTTTCCTTCTGAACAAGTGTTAGTGTTTTCTGCACAAACGCGATTCTGCGAAGCAATGTGAACACTTCTCCTTCCCAGGCACAGAGAAGGTGCTAGCAGGGAATTCTCTGCCTGCCTTTCCCCAGTGCTCTGCAAGCTCTCCAGGGCAACATAAAATCTGGGGCTCTGTGCTTTCTTTCCTTCTGAACAAGTGTTAGTGTTTTCTGCACAAACGCGATTCTGCGAAGCAATGTGAACACTTTTGCTTCCCAGGCACAGAGAAGGTGCTAGCAGGGAATTCTCTGCCTGCCTTTCCCCAGTGCTCTGCAAGCTCTCCAGGGCAACATAAAATCTGGGGCTCTGTGCTTTCTTTCCTTCTGAACAAGTGTTAGTGTTTTCTGCACAAACGCGATTCTGCGAAGCAATGTAAACACTTCTTCTTCCCAGGCACAGAGAAGGTGCTAGCAGGGAATTCTCTGCCTGCCTTTCCCCAGTGCTCTGCAAGCTCTCCAGGGCAACATCAAATCTGGGGCTCTGTGCTTTCTTTCCTTCTGAACAAGTGTTAGTGTTTTCTGCACAAACGCGATTCTGCGAAGCAATGTGAACACTTGTGCTTCCCAGGCACAGAGAAGGTGCTAGCAGGGAATTCTCTGCCTGCCTTTCCCCAGTGCTCTGCAAGCTCTCCAGGGCAACATAAAATGTGGGGCTCTGTGCTTTCTTTCCTTCTGAACAAGTGTTAGTGTTTTCTGCACAAACGCGATTCTGCCAAGCAATGTGAACACTTCTCCTTCCCAGGCACAGAGAAGGTGCTAGCAGGGAATTCTCTGCCTGCCTTTCCCCAGTGCTCTGCAAGCTCTCCAGGGCAACATCAAATCTGGGGCTCTGTGCTTTCTTTCCTTCTGAACAAGTGTTAGTGTTTTCTGCACAAACGCGATTCTGCCAAGCAATGTGAACACTTCTCCTTCCCAGGCACAGAGAAGGTGCTAGCAGGGAATTCTCTGCCTGCCTTTCCCCAGTGCTCTGCAAGCTCTCCAGGGCAACATAAAATCTGGGGCTCTGTGCTTTCTTTCCTTCTGAACAAGTGTTAGTGTTTTCTGCACAAACGCGATTCTGCGAAGCAATGTGAACACTTCTCCTTCCCAGGCACAGAGAAGGTGCTAGCAGGGAATTCTCTGCCTGCCTTTCCCCAGTGCTCTGCAAGCTCTCCAGGGCAACATCAAATCTGGGGCTCTGTGCTTTCTTTCCTTCTGAACAAGTGTTAGTGTTTTCTGCACAAACGCGATTCTGCGAAGCAATGTGAACACTTCTCCTTCCCAGGCACAGAGAAGGTGCTAGCAGGGAATTCTCTGCCTGCCTTTCCCCAGTGCTCTGCAAGCTCTCCAGGGCAACATAAAATCTGGGGCTCTGTGCTTTCTTTCCTTCTGAACAAGTGTTAGTGTTTTCTGCACAAACGCGATTCTGCGAAGCAATGTGAACACTTCTCCTTCCCAGGCACAGAGAAGGTGCTAGCAGGGAATTCTCTGCCTGCCTTTCCCCAGTGCTCTGCAAGCTCTCCAGGGCAACATCAAATCTGGGGCTCTGTGCTTTCTTTCCTTCTGAACAAGTGTTAGTGTTTTCTGCACAAACGCGATTCTGCCAAGCAATGTGAACACTTCTCCTTCCCAGGCACAGAGAAGGTGCTAGCAGGGAATTCTCTGCCTGCCTTTCCCCAGTGCTCTGCAAGCTCTCCAGGGCAACATAAAATCTGGGGCTCTGTGCTTTCTTTCCTTCTGAACAAGTGTTAGTGTTTTCTGCACAAACGCGATTCTGCGAAGCAATGTGAACACTTCTCCTTCCCAGGCACAGAGAAGGTGCTAGCAGGGAATTCTCTGCCTGCCTTTCCCCAGTGCTCTGCAAGCTCTCCAGGGCAACATCAAATCTGGGGCTCTGTGCTTTCTTTCCTTCTGAACAAGTGTTAGTGTTTTCTGCACAAACGCGATTCTGCGAAGCAATGTGAACACTTCTCCTTCCCAGGCACAGAGAAGGTGCTAGCAGGGAATTCTCTGCCTGCCTTTCCCCAGTGCTCTGCAAGCTCTCCAGGGCAACATAAAATCTGGGGCTCTGTGCTTTCTTTCCTTCTGAACAAGTGTTAGTGTTTTCTGCACAAACGCGATTCTGCAAAGCAATGTGAACACTTCTCCTTCCCAGGCACAGAGAAGGTGCTAGCAGGGAATTCTCTGCCTGCCTTTCCCCAGTGCTCTGCAAGCTCTCCAGGGCAACATAAAATGTGGGGCTCTGTGCTTTCTTTCGTTCTGAACAAGTGTTAGTGTTTTCTGCACAAACGCGATTCTGCCAAGCAATGTGAACACTTCTCCTTCCCAGGCACAGAGAAGGTGCTAGCAGGGAATTCTCTGCCTGCCTTTCCCCAGTGCTCTGCAAGCTCTCCAGGGCAACATAAAATCTGGGGCTCTGTGCTTTCTTTCCTTCTGAACAAGTGTTAGTGTTTTCTGCACAAACGCGATTCTGCGAAGCAATGTGAACACTTTTGCTTCCCAGGCACAGAGAAGGTGCTAGCAGGGAATTCTCTGCCTGCCTTTCCCCAGTGCTCTGCAAGCTCTCCAGGGCAACATAAAATCTGGGGCTCTGTGCTTTCTTTCCTTCTGAACAAGTGTTAGTGTTTTCTGCACAAACGCGATTCTGCGAAGCAATGTAAACACTTCTTCTTCCCAGGCACAGAGAAGGTGCTAGCAGGGAATTCTCTGCCTGCCTTTCCCCAGTGCTCTGCAAGCTCTCCAGGGCAACATCAAATCTGGGGCTCTGTGCTTTCTTTCCTTCTGAACAAGTGTTAGTGTTTTCTGCACAAACGCGATTCTGCGAAGCAATGTGAACACTTGTGCTTCCCAGGCACAGAGAAGGTGCTAGCAGGGAATTCTCTGCCTGCCTTTCCCCAGTGCTCTGCAAGCTCTCCAGGGCAACATAAAATGTGGGGCTCTGTGCTTTCTTTCCTTCTGAACAAGTGTTAGTGTTTTCTGCACAAACGCGATTCTGCCAAGCAATGTGAACACTTCTCCTTCCCAGGCACAGAGAAGGTGCTAGCAGGGAATTCTCTGCCTGCCTTTCCCCAGTGCTCTGCAAGCTCTCCAGGGCAACATCAAATCTGGGGCTCTGTGCTTTCTTTCCTTCTGAACAAGTGTTAGTGTTTTCTGCACAAACGCGATTCTGCGAAGCAATGTGAACACTTCTCCTTCCCAGGCACAGAGAAGGTGCTAGCAGGGAATTCTCTGCCTGCCTTTCCCCAGTGCTCTGCAAGCTCTCCAGGGCAACATCAAATCTGGGGCTCTGTGCTTTCTTTCCTTCTGAACAAGTGTTAGTGTTTTCTGCACAAACGCGATTCTGCGAAGCAATGTGAACACTTCTCCTTCCCAGGCACAGAGAAGGTGCTAGCAGGGAATTCTCTGCCTGCCTTTCCCCAGTGCTCTGCAAGCTCTCCAGGGCAACATCAAATCTGGGGCTCTGTGCTTTCTTTCCTTCTGAACAAGTGTTAGTGTTTTCTGCACAAACGCGATTCTGCCAAGCAATGTGAACACTTCTCCTTCCCAGGCACAGAGAAGGTGCTAGCAGGGAATTCTCTGCCTGCCTTTCCCCAGTGCTCTGCAAGCTCTCCAGGGCAACATAAAATGTGGGGCTCTGTGCTTTCTTTCCTTCTGAACAAGTGTTAGTGTTTTCTGCACAAACGCGATTCTGCCAAGCAATGTGAACACTTCTCCTTCCCAGGCACAGAGAAGGTGCTAGCAGGGAATTCTCTGCCTGCCTTTCCCCAGTGCTCTGCAAGCTCTCCAGGGCAACATAAAATCTGGGGCTCTGTGCTTTCTTTCCTTCTGAACAAGTGTTAGTGTTTTCTGCACAAACGCGATTCTGCGAAGCAATGTGAACACTTCTCCTTCCCAGGCACAGAGAAGGTGCTAGCAGGGAATTCTCTGCCTGCCTTTCCCCAGTGCTCTGCAAGCTCTCCAGGGCAACATCAAATCTGGGGCTCAGTGCTTTCTTTCGTTCTGAACAAGTGTTAGTGTTTTCTGCACAAACGCGATTCTGCGAAGCAATGTAAACACCTCTTCTTCCCAGGCACAGAGAAGGTGCTAGCAGGGAATTCTCTGCCTGCCTTTCCCCAGTGCTCTGCAAGCTCTCCAGGGCAACATAAAATGTGGGGCTCTGTGCTTTCTTTCCTTCTGAACAAGTGTTAGTGTTTTCTGCACAAACGCGATTCTGCGAAGCAATGTGAACACTTCTCCTTCCCAGGCACAGAGAAGGTGCTAGCAGGGAATTCTCTGCCTGCCTTTCCCCAGTGCTCTGCAAGCTCTCCAGGGCAACATCAAATCTGGGGCTCTGTGCTTTCTTTCCTTCTGAACAAGTGTTAGTGTTTTCTGCACAAACGCGATTCTGCCAAGCAATGTGAACACTTCTCCTTCCCAGGCACAGAGAAGGTGCTAGCAGGGAATTCTCTGCCTGCCTTTCCCCAGTGCTCTGCAAGCTCTCCAGGGCAACATAAAATCTGGGGCTCTGTGCTTTCTTTCCTTCTGAACAAGTGTTAGTGTTTTCTGCACAAACGCGATTCTGCGAAGCAATGTGAACACTTCTCCTTCCCAGGCACAGAGAAGGTGCTAGCAGGGAATTCTCTGCCTGCCTTTCCCCAGTGCTCTGCAAGCTCTCCAGGGCAACATCAAATCTGGGGCTCTGTGCTTTCTTTCCTTCTGAACAAGTGTTAGTGTTTTCTGCACAAACGCGATTCTGCGAAGCAATGTGAACACTTCTCCTTCCCAGGCACAGAGAAGGTGCTAGCAGGGAATTCTCTGCCTGCCTTTCCCCAGTGCTCTGCAAGCTCTCCAGGGCAACATAAAATCTGGGGCTCTGTGCTTTCTTTCCTTCTGAACAAGTGTTAGTGTTTTCTGCACAAACGCGATTCTGCAAAGCAATGTGAACACTTCTCCTTCCCAGGCACAGAGAAGGTGCTAGCAGGGAATTCTCTGCCTGCCTTTCCCCAGTGCTCTGCAAGCTCTCCAGGGCAACATAAAATGTGGGGCTCTGTGCTTTCTTTCGTTCTGAACAAGTGTTAGTGTTTTCTGCACAAACGCGATTCTGCCAAGCAATGTGAACACTTCTCCTTCCCAGGCACAGAGAAGGTGCTAGCAGGGAATTCTCTGCCTGCCTTTCCCCAGTGCTCTGCAAGCTCTCCAGGGCAACATAAAATCTGGGGCTCTGTGCTTTCTTTCCTTCTGAACAAGTGTTAGTGTTTTCTGCACAAACGCGATTCTGCGAAGCAATGTGAACACTTTTGCTTCCCAGGCACAGAGAAGGTGCTAGCAGGGAATTCTCTGCCTGCCTTTCCCCAGTGCTCTGCAAGCTCTCCAGGGCAACATAAAATCTGGGGCTCTGTGCTTTCTTTCCTTCTGAACAAGTGTTAGTGTTTTCTGCACAAACGCGATTCTGCGAAGCAATGTAAACACTTCTTCTTCCCAGGCACAGAGAAGGTGCTAGCAGGGAATTCTCTGCCTGCCTTTCCCCAGTGCTCTGCAAGCTCTCCAGGGCAACATCAAATCTGGGGCTCTGTGCTTTCTTTCCTTCTGAACAAGTGTTAGTGTTTTCTGCACAAACGCGATTCTGCGAAGCAATGTGAACACTTGTGCTTCCCAGGCACAGAGAAGGTGCTAGCAGGGAATTCTCTGCCTGCCTTTCCCCAGTGCTCTGCAAGCTCTCCAGGGCAACATAAAATGTGGGGCTCTGTGCTTTCTTTCCTTCTGAACAAGTGTTAGTGTTTTCTGCACAAACGCGATTCTGCCAAGCAATGTGAACACTTCTCCTTCCCAGGCACAGAGAAGGTGCTAGCAGGGAATTCTCTGCCTGCCTTTCCCCAGTGCTCTGCAAGCTCTCCAGGGCAACATCAAATCTGGGGCTCTGTGCTTTCTTTCCTTCTGAACAAGTGTTAGTGTTTTCTGCACAAACGCGATTCTGCGAAGCAATGTGAACACTTCTCCTTCCCAGGCACAGAGAAGGTGCTAGCAGGGAATTCTCTGCCTGCCTTTCCCCAGTGCTCTGCAAGCTCTCCAGGGCAACATAAAATCTGGGGCTCTGTGCTTTCTTTCCTTCTGAACAAGTGTTAGTGTTTTCTGCACAAACGCGATTCTGCGAAGCAATGTGAACACTTCTCCTTCCCAGGCACAGAGAAGGTGCTAGCAGGGAATTCTCTGCCTGCCTTTCCCCAGTGCTCTGCAAGCTCTCCAGGGCAACATCAAATCTGGGGCTCTGTGCTTTCTTTCCTTCTGAACAAGTGTTAGTGTTTTCTGCACAAACGCGATTCTGCCAAGCAATGTGAACACTTCTCCTTCCCAGGCACAGAGAAGGTGCTAGCAGGGAATTCTCTGCCTGCCTTTCCCCAGTGCTCTGCAAGCTCTCCAGGGCAACATAAAATCTGGGGCTCTGTGCTTTCTTTCCTTCTGAACAAGTGTTAGTGTTTTCTGCACAAACGCGATTCTGCAAAGCAATGTGAACACTTCTCCTTCCCAGGCACAGAGAAGGTGCTAGCAGGGAATTCTCTGCCTGCCTTTCCCCAGTGCTCTGCAAGCTCTCCAGGGCAACATCAAATCTGGGGCTCTGTGCTTTCTTTCCTTCTGAACAAGTGTTAGTGTTTTCTGCACAAACGCGATTCTGCGAAGCAATGTGAACACTTCTCCTTCCCAGGCACAGAGAAGGTGCTAGCAGGGAATTCTCTGCCTGCCTTTCCCCAGTGCTCTGCAAGCTCTCCAGGGCAACATCAAATCTGGGGCTCTGTGCTTTCTTTCCTTCTGAACAAGTGTTAGTGTTTTCTGCACAAACGCGATTCTGCGAAGCAATGTGAACACTTCTCCTTCCCAGGCACAGAGAAGGTGCTAGCAGGGAATTCTCTGCCTGCCTTTCCCCAGTGCTCTGCAAGCTCTCCAGGGCAACATCAAATCTGGGGCTCTGTGCTTTCTTTCCTTCTGAACAAGTGTTAGTGTTTTCTGCACAAACGCGATTCTGCCAAGCAATGTGAACACTTCTCCTTCCCAGGCACAGAGAAGGTGCTAGCAGGGAATTCTCTGCCTGCCTTTCCCCAGTGCTCTGCAAGCTCTCCAGGGCAACATAAAATGTGGGGCTCTGTGCTTTCTTTCGTTCTGAACAAGTGTTAGTGTTTTCTGCACAAACGCGATTCTGCCAAGCAATGTGAACACTTCTCCTTCCCAGGCACAGAGAAGGTGCTAGCAGGGAATTCTCTGCCTGCCTTTCCCCAGTGCTCTGCAAGCTCTCCAGGGCAACATAAAATCTGGGGCTCTGTGCTTTCTTTCCTTCTGAACAAGTGTTAGTGTTTTCTGCACAAACGCGATTCTGCGAAGCAATGTGAACACTTCTCCTTCCCAGGCACAGAGAAGGTGCTAGCAGGGAATTCTCTGCCTGCCTTTCCCCAGTGCTCTGCAAGCTCTCCAGGGCAACATCAAATCTGGGGCTCTGTGCTTTCTTTCGTTCTGAACAAGTGTTAGTGTTTTCTGCACAAACGCGATTCTGCGAAGCAATGTAAACACCTCTTCTTCCCAGGCACAGAGAAGGTGCTAGCAGGGAATTCTCTGCCTGCCTTTCCCCAGTGCTCTGCAAGCTCTCCAGGGCAACATAAAATGTGGGGCTCTGTGCTTTCTTTCCTTCTGAACAAGTGTTAGTGTTTTCTGCACAAACGCGATTCTGCGAAGCAATGTGAACACTTCTCCTTCCCAGGCACAGAGAAGGTGCTAGCAGGGAATTCTCTGCCTGCCTTTCCCCAGTGCTCTGCAAGCTCTCCAGGGCAACATAAAATGTGGGGCTCTGTGCTTTCTTTCCTTCTGAACAAGTGTTAGTGTTTTCTGCACAAACGCGATTCTGCAAAGCAATGTGAACACTTCTCCTTCCCAGGCACAGAGAAGGTGCTAGCAGGGAATTCTCTGCCTGCCTTTCCCCAGTGCTCTGCAAGCTCTCCAGGGCAACATAAAATGTGGGGCTCTGTGCTTTCTTTCCTTCTGAACAAGTGTTAGTGTTTTCTGCACAAACGCGATTCTGCGAAGCAATGTGAACACTTCTCCTTCCCAGGCACAGAGAAGGTGCTAGCAGGGAATTCTCTGCCTGCCTTTCCCCAGTGCTCTGCAAGCTCTCCAGGGCAACATAAAATCTGGGGCTCTGTGCTTTCTTTCCTTCTGAACAAGTGTTAGTGTTTTCTGCACAAACGCGATTCTGCGAAGCAATGTGAACACTTCTCCTTCCCAGGCACAGAGAAGGTGCTAGCAGGGAATTCTCTGCCTGCCTTTCCCCAGTGCTCTGCAAGCTCTCCAGGGCAACATAAAATCTGGGGCTCTGTGCTTTCTTTCCTTCTGAACAAGTGTTAGTGTTTTCTGCACAAACGCGATTCTGCGAAGCAATGTGAACACTTTTGCTTCCCAGGCACAGAGAAGGTGCTAGCAGGGAATTCTCTGCCTGCCTTTCCCCAGTGCTCTGCAAGCTCTCCAGGGCAACATAAAATCTGGGGCTCTGTGCTTTCTTTCCTTCTGAACAAGTGTTAGTGTTTTCTGCACAAACGCGATTCTGCGAAGCAATGTAAACACTTCTTCTTCCCAGGCACAGAGAAGGTGCTAGCAGGGAATTCTCTGCCTGCCTTTCCCCAGTGCTCTGCAAGCTCTCCAGGGCAACATCAAATCTGGGGCTCTGTGCTTTCTTTCCTTCTGAACAAGTGTTAGTGTTTTCTGCACAAACGCGATTCTGCGAAGCAATGTGAACACTTGTGCTTCCCAGGCACAGAGAAGGTGCTAGCAGGGAATTCTCTGCCTGCCTTTCCCCAGTGCTCTGCAAGCTCTCCAGGGCAACATAAAATGTGGGGCTCTGTGCTTTCTTTCCTTCTGAACAAGTGTTAGTGTTTTCTGCACAAACGCGATTCTGCGAAGCAATGTGAACACTTCTCCTTCCCAGGCACAGAGAAGGTGCTAGCAGGGAATTCTCTGCCTGCCTTTCCCCAGTGCTCTGCAAGCTCTCCAGGGCAACATCAAATCTGGGGCTCTGTGCTTTCTTTCGTTCTGAACAAGTGTTAGTGTTTTCTGCACAAACGCGATTCTGCGAAGCAATGTGAACACTTGTGCTTCCCAGGCACAGAGAAGGTGCTAGCAGGGAATTCTCTGCCTGCCTTTCCCCAGTGCTCTGCAAGCTCTCCAGGGCAACATCAAATCTGGGGCTCTGTGCTTTCTTTCCTTCTGAACAAGTGTTAGTGTTTTCTGCACAAACGCGATTCTGCGAAGCAATGTGAACACTTCTCCTTCCCAGGCACAGAGAAGGTGCTAGCAGGGAATTCTCTGCCTGCCTTTCCCCAGTGCTCTGCAAGCTCTCCAGGGCAACATAAAATCTGGGGCTCTGTGCTTTCTTTCCTTCTGAACAAGTGTTAGTGTTTTCTGCACAAACGCGATTCTGCGAAGCAATGTGAACACTTCTCCTTCCCAGGCACAGAGAAGGTGCTAGCAGGGAATTCTCTGCCTGCCTTTCCCCAGTGCTCTGCAAGCTCTCCAGGGCAACATAAAATCTGGGGCTCTGTGCTTTCTTTCCTTCTGAACAAGTGTTAGTGTTTTCTGCACAAACGCGATTCTGCGAAGCAATGTGAACACTTGTGCTTCCCAGGCACAGAGAAGGTGCTAGCAGGGAATTCTCTGCCTGCCTTTCCCCAGTGCTCTGCAAGCTCTCCAGGGCAACATAAAATGTGGGGCTCTGTGCTTTCTTTCCTTCTGAACAAGTGTTAGTGTTTTCTGCACAAACGCGATTCTGCGAAGCAATGTGAACACTTCTCCTTCCCAGGCACAGAGAAGGTGCTAGCAGGGAATTCTCTGCCTGCCTTTCCCCAGTGCTCTGCAAGCTCTCCAGGGCAACATCAAATCTGGGGCTCTGTGCTTTCTTTCGTTCTGAACAAGTGTTAGTGTTTTCTGCACAAACGCGATTCTGCGAAGCAATGTGAACACTTGTGCTTCCCAGGCACAGAGAAGGTGCTAGCAGGGAATTCTCTGCCTGCCTTTCCCCAGTGCTCTGCAAGCTCTCCAGGGCAACATCAAATCTGGGGCTCTGTGCTTTCTTTCCTTCTGAACAAGTGTTAGTGTTTTCTGCACAAACGCGATTCTGCGAAGCAATGTGAACACTTCTCCTTCCCAGGCACAGAGAAGGTGCTAGCAGGGAATTCTCTGCCTGCCTTTCCCCAGTGCTCTGCAAGCTCTCCAGGGCAACATAAAATCTGGGGCTCTGTGCTTTCTTTCCTTCTGAACAAGTGTTAGTGTTTTCTGCACAAACGCGATTCTGCGAAGCAATGTGAACACTTCTCCTTCCCAGGCACAGAGAAGGTGCTAGCAGGGAATTCTCTGCCTGCCTTTCCCCAGTGCTCTGCAAGCTCTCCAGGGCAACATAAAATCTGGGGCTCTGTGCTTTCTTTCCTTCTGAACAAGTGTTAGTGTTTTCTGCACAAACGCGATTCTGCGAAGCAATGTGAACACTTTTGCTTCCCAGGCACAGAGAAGGTGCTAGCAGGGAATTCTCTGCCTGCCTTTCCCCAGTGCTCTGCAAGCTCTCCAGGGCAACATAAAATCTGGGGCTCTGTGCTTTCTTTCCTTCTGAACAAGTGTTAGTGTTTTCTGCACAAACGCGATTCTGCGAAGCAATGTAAACACTTCTTCTTCCCAGGCACAGAGAAGGTGCTAGCAGGGAATTCTCTGCCTGCCTTTCCCCAGTGCTCTGCAAGCTCTCCAGGGCAACATCAAATCTGGGGCTCTGTGCTTTCTTTCCTTCTGAACAAGTGTTAGTGTTTTCTGCACAAACGCGATTCTGCGAAGCAATGTGAACACTTGTGCTTCCCAGGCACAGAGAAGGTGCTAGCAGGGAATTCTCTGCCTGCCTTTCCCCAGTGCTCTGCAAGCTCTCCAGGGCAACATAAAATGTGGGGCTCTGTGCTTTCTTTCCTTCTGAACAAGTGTTAGTGTTTTCTGCACAAACGCGATTCTGCGAAGCAATGTGAACACTTCTCCTTCCCAGGCACAGAGAAGGTGCTAGCAGGGAATTCTCTGCCTGCCTTTCCCCAGTGCTCTGCAAGCTCTCCAGGGCAACATCAAATCTGGGGCTCTGTGCTTTCTTTCGTTCTGAACAAGTGTTAGTGTTTTCTGCACAAACGCGATTCTGCGAAGCAATGTGAACACTTGTGCTTCCCAGGCACAGAGAAGGTGCTAGCAGGGAATTCTCTGCCTGCCTTTCCCCAGTGCTCTGCAAGCTCTCCAGGGCAACATCAAATCTGGGGCTCTGTGCTTTCTTTCCTTCTGAACAAGTGTTAGTGTTTTCTGCACAAACGCGATTCTGCGAAGCAATGTGAACACTTCTCCTTCCCAGGCACAGAGAAGGTGCTAGCAGGGAATTCTCTGCCTGCCTTTCCCCAGTGCTCTGCAAGCTCTCCAGGGCAACATCAAATCTGGGGCTCTGTGCTTTCTTTCCTTCTGAACAAGTGTTAGTGTTTTCTGCACAAACGCGATTCTGCGAAGCAATGTGAACACTTCTCCTTCCCAGGCACAGAGAAGGTGCTAGCAGGGAATTCTCTGCCTGCCTTTCCCCAGTGCTCTGCAAGCTCTCCAGGGCAACATAAAATCTGGGGCTCTGTGCTTTCTTTCCTTCTGAACAAGTGTTAGTGTTTTCTGCACAAACGCGATTCTGCGAAGCAATGTGAACACTTGTGCTTCCCAGGCACAGAGAAGGTGCTAGCAGGGAATTCTCTGCCTGCCTTTCCCCAGTGCTCTGCAAGCTCTCCAGGGCAACATAAAATGTGGGGCTCTGTGCTTTCTTTCCTTCTGAACAAGTGTTAGTGTTTTCTGCACAAACGCGATTCTGCGAAGCAATGTGAACACTTCTCCTTCCCAGGCACAGAGAAGGTGCTAGCAGGGAATTCTCTGCCTGCCTTTCCCCAGTGCTCTGCAAGCTCTCCAGGGCAACATCAAATCTGGGGCTCTGTGCTTTCTTTCGTTCTGAACAAGTGTTAGTGTTTTCTGCACAAACGCGATTCTGCGAAGCAATGTGAACACTTGTGCTTCCCAGGCACAGAGAAGGTGCTAGCAGGGAATTCTCTGCCTGCCTTTCCCCAGTGCTCTGCAAGCTCTCCAGGGCAACATCAAATCTGGGGCTCTGTGCTTTCTTTCCTTCTGAACAAGTGTTAGTGTTTTCTGCACAAACGCGATTCTGCGAAGCAATGTGAACACTTCTCCTTCCCAGGCACAGAGAAGGTGCTAGCAGGGAATTCTCTGCCTGCCTTTCCCCAGTGCTCTGCAAGCTCTCCAGGGCAACATAAAATCTGGGGCTCTGTGCTTTCTTTCCTTCTGAACAAGTGTTAGTGTTTTCTGCACAAACGCGATTCTGCAAAGCAATGTGAACACTTCTCCTTCCCAGGCACAGAGAAGGTGCTAGCAGGGAATTCTCTGCCTGCCTTTCCCCAGTGCTCTGCAAGCTCTCCAGGGCAACATAAAATGTGGGGCTCTGTGCTTTCTTTCGTTCTGAACAAGTGTTAGTGTTTTCTGCACAAACGCGATTCTGCGAAGCAATGTGAACACTTCTCCTTCCCAGGCACAGAGAAGGTGCTAGCAGGGAATTCTCTGCCTGCCTTTCCCCAGTGCTCTGCAAGCTCTCCAGGGCAACATAAAATCTGGGGCTCTGTGCTTTCTTTCCTTCTGAACAAGTGTTAGTGTTTTCTGCACAAACGCGATTCTGCGAAGCAATGTGAACACTTCTCCTTCCCAGGCACAGAGAAGGTGCTAGCAGGGAATTCTCTGCCTGCCTTTCCCCAGTGCTCTGCAAGCTCTCCAGGGCAACATCAAATCTGGGGCTCTGTGCTTTCTTTCGTTCTGAACAAGTGTTAGTGTTTTCTGCACAAACGCGATTCTGCGAAGCAATGTAAACACCTCTTCTTCCCAGGCACAGAGAAGGTGCTAGCAGGGAATTCTCTGCCTGCCTTTCCCCAGTGCTCTGCAAGCTCTCCAGGGCAACATAAAATGTGGGGCTCTGTGCTTTCTTTCCTTCTGAACAAGTGTTAGTGTTTTCTGCACAAACGCGATTCTGCGAAGCAATGTGAACACTTCTCCTTCCCAGGCACAGAGAAGGTGCTAGCAGGGAATTCTCTGCCTGCCTTTCCCCAGTGCTCTGCAAGCTCTCCAGGGCAACATCAAATCTGGGGCTCTGTGCTTTCTTTCGTTCTGAACAAGTGTTAGTGTTTTCTGCACAAACGCGATTCTGCAAAGCAATGTGAACACTTCTCCTTCCCAGGCACAGAGAAGGTGCTAGCAGGGAATTCTCTGCCTGCCTTTCCCCAGTGCTCTGCAAGCTCTCCAGGGCAACATAAAATCTGGGGCTCTGTGCTTTCTTTCCTTCTGAACAAGTGTTAGTGTTTTCTGCACAAACGCGATTCTGCGAAGCAATGTGAACACTTCTCCTTCCCAGGCACAGAGAAGGTGCTAGCAGGGAATTCTCTGCCTGCCTTTCCCCAGTGCTCTGCAAGCTCTCCAGGGCAACATAAAATCTGGGGCTCTGTGCTTTCTTTCCTTCTGAACAAGTGTTAGTGTTTTCTGCACAAACGCGATTCTGCGAAGCAATGTGAACACTTCTCCTTCCCAGGCACAGAGAAGGTGCTAGCAGGGAATTCTCTGCCTGCCTTTCCCCAGTGCTCTGCAAGCTCTCCAGGGCAACATAAAATCTGGGGCTCTGTGCTTTCTTTCCTTCTGAACAAGTGTTAGTGTTTTCTGCACAAACGCGATTCTGCGAAGCAATGTGAACACTTTTGCTTCCCAGGCACAGAGAAGGTGCTAGCAGGGAATTCTCTGCCTGCCTTTCCCCAGTGCTCTGCAAGCTCTCCAGGGCAACATAAAATCTGGGGCTCTGTGCTTTCTTTCCTTCTGAACAAGTGTTAGTGTTTTCTGCACAAACGCGATTCTGCGAAGCAATGTAAACACTTCTTCTTCCCAGGCACAGAGAAGGTGCTAGCAGGGAATTCTCTGCCTGCCTTTCCCCAGTGCTCTGCAAGCTCTCCAGGGCAACATCAAATCTGGGGCTCTGTGCTTTCTTTCCTTCTGAACAAGTGTTAGTGTTTTCTGCACAAACGCGATTCTGCGAAGCAATGTGAACACTTGTGCTTCCCAGGCACAGAGAAGGTGCTAGCAGGGAATTCTCTGCCTGCCTTTCCCCAGTGCTCTGCAAGCTCTCCAGGGCAACATAAAATGTGGGGCTCTGTGCTTTCTTTCCTTCTGAACAAGTGTTAGTGTTTTCTGCACAAACGCGATTCTGCGAAGCAATGTGAACACTTCTCCTTCCCAGGCACAGAGAAGGTGCTAGCAGGGAATTCTCTGCCTGCCTTTCCCCAGTGCTCTGCAAGCTCTCCAGGGCAACATAAAATCTGGGGCTCTGTGCTTTCTTTCCTTCTGAACAAGTGTTAGTGTTTTCTGCACAAACGCGATTCTGCCAAGCAATGTGAACACTTCTCCTTCCCAGGCACAGAGAAGGTGCTAGCAGGGAATTCTCTGCCTGCCTTTCCCCAGTGCTCTGCAAGCTCTCCAGGGCAACATCAAATCTGGGGCTCTGTGCTTTCTTTCGTTCTGAACAAGTGTTAGTGTTTTCTGCACAAACGCGATTCTGCGAAGCAATGTGAACACTTGTGCTTCCCAGGCACAGAGAAGGTGCTAGCAGGGAATTCTCTGCCTGCCTTTCCCCAGTGCTCTGCAAGCTCTCCAGGGCAACATCAAATCTGGGGCTCTGTGCTTTCTTTCCTTCTGAACAAGTGTTAGTGTTTTCTGCACAAACGCGATTCTGCGAAGCAATGTGAACACTTCTCCTTCCCAGGCACAGAGAAGGTGCTAGCAGGGAATTCTCTGCCTGCCTTTCCCCAGTGCTCTGCAAGCTCTCCAGGGCAACATAAAATCTGGGGCTCTGTGCTTTCTTTCCTTCTGAACAAGTGTTAGTGTTTTCTGCACAAACGCGATTCTGCGAAGCAATGTGAACACTTCTCCTTCCGAGGCACAGAGAAGGTGCTAGCAGGGAATTCTCTGCCTGCCTTTCCCCAGTGCTCTGCAAGCTCTCCAGGGCAACATAAAATCTGGGGCTCTGTGCTTTCTTTCCTTCTGAACAAGTGTTAGTGTTTTCTGCACAAACGCGATTCTGCGAAGCAATGTGAACACTTGTGCTTCCCAGGCACAGAGAAGGTGCTAGCAGGGAATTCTCTGCCTGCCTTTCCCCAGTGCTCTGCAAGCTCTCCAGGGCAACATCAAATCTGGGGCTCTGTGCTTTCTTTCCTTCTGAACAAGTGTTAGTGTTTTCTGCACAAACGCGATTCTGCGAAGCAATGTGAACACTTCTCCTTCCCAGGCACAGAGAAGGTGCTAGCAGGGAATTCTCTGCCTGCCTTTCCCCAGTGCTCTGCAAGCTCTCCAGGGCAACATCAAATCTGGGGCTCTGTGCTTTCTTTCGTTCTGAACAAGTGTTAGTGTTTTCTGCACAAACGCGATTCTGCGAAGCAATGTGAACACTTGTGCTTCCCAGGCACAGAGAAGGTGCTAGCAGGGAATTCTCTGCCTGCCTTTCCCCAGTGCTCTGCAAGCTCTCCAGGGCAACATCAAATCTGGGGCTCTGTGCTTTCTTTCCTTCTGAACAAGTGTTAGTGTTTTCTGCACAAACGCGATTCTGCCAAGCAATGTGAACACTTCTCCTTCCCAGGCACAGAGAAGGTGCTAGCAGGGAATTCTCTGCCTGCCTTTCCCCAGTGCTCTGCAAGCTCTCCAGGGCAACATCAAATCTGGGGCTCTGTGCTTTCTTTCCTTCTGAACAAGTGTTAGTGTTTTCTGCACAAACGCGATTCTGCGAAGCAATGTGAACACTTCTCCTTCCCAGGCACAGAGAAGGTGCTAGCAGGGAATTCTCTGCCTGCCTTTCCCCAGTGCTCTGCAAGCTCTCCAGGGCAACATAAAATCTGGGGCTCTGTGCTTTCTTTCCTTCTGAACAAGTGTTAGTGTTTTCTGCACAAACGCGATTCTGCAAAGCAATGTGAACACTTCTCCTTCCCAGGCACAGAGAAGGTGCTAGCAGGGAATTCTCTGCCTGCCTTTCCCCAGTGCTCTGCAAGCTCTCCAGGGCAACATAAAATGTGGGGCTCTGTGCTTTCTTTCGTTCTGAACAAGTGTTAGTGTTTTCTGCACAAACGCGATTCTGCCAAGCAATGTGAACACTTCTCCTTCCCAGGCACAGAGAAGGTGCTAGCAGGGAATTCTCTGCCTGCCTTTCCCCAGTGCTCTGCAAGCTCTCCAGGGCAACATAAAATCTGGGGCTCTGTGCTTTCTTTCCTTCTGAACAAGTGTTAGTGTTTTCTGCACAAACGCGATTCTGCGAAGCAATGTGAACACTTCTCCTTCCCAGGCACAGAGAAGGTGCTAGCAGGGAATTCTCTGCCTGCCTTTCCCCAGTGCTCTGCAAGCTCTCCAGGGCAACATCAAATCTGGGGCTCTGTGCTTTCTTTCCTTCTGAACAAGTGTTAGTGTTTTCTGCACAAACGCGATTCTGCGAAGCAATGTGAACACTTCTCCTTCCCAGGCACAGAGAAGGTGCTAGCAGGGAATTCTCTGCCTGCCTTTCCCCAGTGCTCTGCAAGCTCTCCAGGGCAACATAAAATCTGGGGCTCTGTGCTTTCTTTCCTTCTGAACAAGTGTTAGTGTTTTCTGCACAAACGCGATTCTGCAAAGCAATGTGAACACTTCTCCTTCCCAGGCACAGAGAAGGTGCTAGCAGGGAATTCTCTGCCTGCCTTTCCCCAGTGCTCTGCAAGCTCTCCAGGGCAACATAAAATGTGGGGCTCTGTGCTTTCTTTCGTTCTGAACAAGTGTTAGTGTTTTCTGCACAAACGCGATTCTGCCAAGCAATGTGAACACTTCTCCTTCCCAGGCACAGAGAAGGTGCTAGCAGGGAATTCTCTGCCTGCCTTTCCCCAGTGCTCTGCAAGCTCTCCAGGGCAACATAAAATCTGGGGCTCTGTGCTTTCTTTCCTTCTGAACAAGTGTTAGTGTTTTCTGCACAAACGCGATTCTGCGAAGCAATGTGAACACTTCTCCTTCCCAGGCACAGAGAAGGTGCTAGCAGGGAATTCTCTGCCTGCCTTTCCCCAGTGCTCTGCAAGCTCTCCAGGGCAACATCAAATCTGGGGCTCTGTGCTTTCTTTCGTTCTGAACAAGTGTTAGTGTTTTCTGCACAAACGCGATTCTGCGAAGCAATGTAAACACCTCTTCTTCCCAGGCACAGAGAAGGTGCTAGCAGGGAATTCTCTGCCTGCCTTTCCCCAGTGCTCTGCAAGCTCTCCAGGGCAACATAAAATGTGGGGCTCTGTGCTTTCTTTCCTTCTGAACAAGTGTTAGTGTTTTCTGCACAAACGCGATTCTGCGAAGCAATGTGAACACTTCTCCTTCCCAGGCACAGAGAAGGTGCTAGCAGGGAATTCTCTGCCTGCCTTTCCCCAGTGCTCTGCAAGCTCTCCAGGGCAACATCAAATCTGGGGCTCTGTGCTTTCTTTCGTTCTGAACAAGTGTTAGTGTTTTCTGCACAAACGCGATTCTGCAAAGCAATGTGAACACTTCTCCTTCCCAGGCACAGAGAAGGTGCTAGCAGGGAATTCTCTGCCTGCCTTTCCCCAGTGCTCTGCAAGCTCTCCAGGGCAACATAAAATCTGGGGCTCTGTGCTTTCTTTCCTTCTGAACAAGTGTTAGTGTTTTCTGCACAAACGCGATTCTGCGAAGCAATGTGAACACTTCTCCTTCCCAGGCACAGAGAAGGTGCTAGCAGGGAATTCTCTGCCTGCCTTTCCCCAGTGCTCTGCAAGCTCTCCAGGGCAACATAAAATCTGGGGCTCTGTGCTTTCTTTCCTTCTGAACAAGTGTTAGTGTTTTCTGCACAAACGCGATTCTGCGAAGCAATGTGAACACTTCTCCTTCCCAGGCACAGAGAAGGTGCTAGCAGGGAATTCTCTGCCTGCCTTTCCCCAGTGCTCTGCAAGCTCTCCAGGGCAACATAAAATCTGGGGCTCTGTGCTTTCTTTCCTTCTGAACAAGTGTTAGTGTTTTCTGCACAAACGCGATTCTGCGAAGCAATGTGAACACTTTTGCTTCCCAGGCACAGAGAAGGTGCTAGCAGGGAATTCTCTGCCTGCCTTTCCCCAGTGCTCTGCAAGCTCTCCAGGGCAACATAAAATCTGGGGCTCTGTGCTTTCTTTCCTTCTGAACAAGTGTTAGTGTTTTCTGCACAAACGCGATTCTGCGAAGCAATGTAAACACTTCTTCTTCCCAGGCACAGAGAAGGTGCTAGCAGGGAATTCTCTGCCTGCCTTTCCCCAGTGCTCTGCAAGCTCTCCAGGGCAACATCAAATCTGGGGCTCTGTGCTTTCTTTCCTTCTGAACAAGTGTTAGTGTTTTCTGCACAAACGCGATTCTGCGAAGCAATGTGAACACTTGTGCTTCCCAGGCACAGAGAAGGTGCTAGCAGGGAATTCTCTGCCTGCCTTTCCCCAGTGCTCTGCAAGCTCTCCAGGGCAACATAAAATGTGGGGCTCTGTGCTTTCTTTCCTTCTGAACAAGTGTTAGTGTTTTCTGCACAAACGCGATTCTGCGAAGCAATGTGAACACTTCTCCTTCCCAGGCACAGAGAAGGTGCTAGCAGGGAATTCTCTGCCTGCCTTTCCCCAGTGCTCTGCAAGCTCTCCAGGGCAACATAAAATCTGGGGCTCTGTGCTTTCTTTCCTTCTGAACAAGTGTTAGTGTTTTCTGCACAAACGCGATTCTGCCAAGCAATGTGAACACTTCTCCTTCCCAGGCACAGAGAAGGTGCTAGCAGGGAATTCTCTGCCTGCCTTTCCCCAGTGCTCTGCAAGCTCTCCAGGGCAACATCAAATCTGGGGCTCTGTGCTTTCTTTCGTTCTGAACAAGTGTTAGTGTTTTCTGCACAAACGCGATTCTGCAAAGCAATGTGAACACTTGTGCTTCCCAGGCACAGAGAAGGTGCTAGCAGGGAATTCTCTGCCTGCCTTTCCCCAGTGCTCTGCAAGCTCTCCAGGGCAACATCAAATCTGGGGCTCTGTGCTTTCTTTCCTTCTGAACAAGTGTTAGTGTTTTCTGCACAAACGCGATTCTGCGAAGCAATGTGAACACTTCTCCTTCCCAGGCACAGAGAAGGTGCTAGCAGGGAATTCTCTGCCTGCCTTTCCCCAGTGCTCTGCAAGCTCTCCAGGGCAACATCAAATCTGGGGCTCTGTGCTTTCTTTCCTTCTGAACAAGTGTTAGTGTTTTCTGCACAAACGCGATTCTGCGAAGCAATGTGAACACTTGTGCTTCCCAGGCACAGAGAAGGTGCTAGCAGGGAATTCTCTGCCTGCCTTTCCCCAGTGCTCTGCAAGCTCTCCAGGGCAACATCAAATCTGGGGCTCTGTGCTTTCTTTCCTTCTGAACAAGTGTTAGTGTTTTCTGCACAAACGCGATTCTGCGAAGCAATGTGAACACTTCTCCTTCCCAGGCACAGAGAAGGTGCTAGCAGGGAATTCTCTGCCTGCCTTTCCCCAGTGCTCTGCAAGCTCTCCAGGGCAACATCAAATCTGGGGCTCTGTGCTTTCTTTCCTTCTGAACAAGTGTTAGTGTTTTCTGCACAAACGCGATTCTGCGAAGCAATGTGAACACTTCTCCTTCCCAGGCACAGAGAAGGTGCTAGCAGGGAATTCTCTGCCTGCCTTTCCCCAGTGCTCTGCAAGCTCTCCAGGGCAACATCAAATCTGGGGCTCTGTGCTTTCTTTCCTTCTGAACAAGTGTTTGTGTTTTCTGCACAAACGCGATTCTGCGAAGCAATGTGAACACTTCTCCTTCCCAGGCACAGAGAAGGTGCTAGCAGGGAATTCTCTGCCTGCCTTTCCCCAGTGCTCTGCAAGCTCTCCAGGGCAACATAAAATGTGGGGCTCTGTGCTTTCTTTCCTTCTGAACAAGTGTTAGTGTTTTCTGCACAAACGCGATTCTGCGAAGCAATGTGAACACTTCTCCTTCCCAGGCACAGAGAAGGTGCTAGCAGGGAATTCTCTGCCTGCCTTTCCCCAGTGCTCTGCAAGCTCTCCAGGGCAACATCAAATCTGGGGCTCTGTGCTTTCTTTCCTTCTGAACAAGTGTTAGTGTTTTCTGCACAAACGCGATTCTGCAAAGCAATGTGAACACTTCTCCTTCCCAGGCACAGAGAAGGTGCTAGCAGGGAATTCTCTGCCTGCCTTTCCCCAGTGCTCTGCAAGCTCTCCAGGGCAACATAAAATCTGGGGCTCTGTGCTTTCTTTCCTTCTGAACAAGTGTTAGTGTTTTCTGCACAAACGCGATTCTGCGAAGCAATGTGAACACTTCTCCTTCCCAGGCACAGAGAAGGTGCTAGCAGGGAATTCTCTGCCTGCCTTTCCCCAGTGCTCTGCAAGCTCTCCAGGGCAACATAAAATCTGGGGCTCTGTGCTTTCTTTCCTTCTGAACAAGTGTTAGTGTTTTCTGCACAAACGTGATTCTGCGAAGCAATGTGAACACTTCTCCTTCCCAGGCACAGAGAAGGTGCTAGCAGGGAATTCTCTGCCTGCCTTTCCCCAGTGCTCTGCAAGCTCTCCAGGGCAACATAAAATCTGGGGCTCTGTGCTTTCTTTCCTTCTGAACAAGTGTTAGTGTTTTCTGCACAAACGCGATTCTGCGAAGCAATGTGAACACTTTTGCTTCCCAGGCACAGAGAAGGTGCTAGCAGGGAATTCTCTGCCTGCCTTTCCCCAGTGCTCTGCAAGCTCTCCAGGGCAACATAAAATCTGGGGCTCTGTGCTTTCTTTCCTTCTGAACAAGTGTTAGTGTTTTCTGCACAAACGCGATTCTGCGAAGCAATGTAAACACTTCTTCTTCCCAGGCACAGAGAAGGTGCTAGCAGGGAATTCTCTGCCTGCCTTTCCCCAGTGCTCTGCAAGCTCTCCAGGGCAACATCAAATCTGGGGCTCTGTGCTTTCTTTCCTTCTGAACAAGTGTTAGTGTTTTCTGCACAAACGCGATTCTGCGAAGCAATGTGAACACTTGTGCTTCCCAGGCACAGAGAAGGTGCTAGCAGGGAATTCTCTGCCTGCCTTTCCCCAGTGCTCTGCAAGCTCTCCAGGGCAACATAAAATGTGGGGCTCTGTGCTTTCTTTCCTTCTGAACAAGTGTTAGTGTTTTCTGCACAAACGCGATTCTGCGAAGCAATGTGAACACTTCTCCTTCCCAGGCACAGAGAAGGTGCTAGCAGGGAATTCTCTGCCTGCCTTTCCCCAGTGCTCTGCAAGCTCTCCAGGGCAACATAAAATCTGGGGCTCTGTGCTTTCTTTCCTTCTGAACAAGTGTTAGTGTTTTCTGCACAAACGCGATTCTGCCAAGCAATGTGAACACTTCTCCTTCCCAGGCACAGAGAAGGTGCTAGCAGGGAATTCTCTGCCTGCCTTTCCCCAGTGCTCTGCAAGCTCTCCAGGGCAACATCAAATCTGGGGCTCTGTGCTTTCTTTCGTTCTGAACAAGTGTTAGTGTTTTCTGCACAAACGCGATTCTGCGAAGCAATGTGAACACTTGTGCTTCCCAGGCACAGAGAAGGTGCTAGCAGGGAATTCTCTGCCTGCCTTTCCCCAGTGCTCTGCAAGCTCTCCAGGGCAACATCAAATCTGGGGCTCTGTGCTTTCTTTCCTTCTGAACAAGTGTTAGTGTTTTCTGCACAAACGCGATTCTGCGAAGCAATGTGAACACTTCTCCTTCCCAGGCACAGAGAAGGTGCTAGCAGGGAATTCTCTGCCTGCCTTTCCCCAGTGCTCTGCAAGCTCTCCAGGGCAACATCAAATCTGGGGCTCTGTGCTTTCTTTCCTTCTGAACAAGTGTTAGTGTTTTCTGCACAAACGCGATTCTGCGAAGCAATGTGAACACTTCTCCTTCCCAGGCACAGAGAAGGTGCTAGCAGGGAATTCTCTGCCTGCCTTTCCCCAGTGCTCTGCAAGCTCTCCAGGGCAACATAAAATCTGGGGCTCTGTGCTTTCTTTCCTTCTGAACAAGTGTTAGTGTTTTCTGCACAAACGCGATTCTGCAAAGCAATGTGAACACTTCTCCTTCCCAGGCACAGAGAAGGTGCTAGCAGGGAATTCTCTGCCTGCCTTTCCCCAGTGCTCTGCAAGCTCTCCAGGGCAACATAAAATGTGGGGCTCTGTGCTTTCTTTCGTTCTGAACAAGTGTTAGTGTTTTCTGCACAAACGCGATTCTGCCAAGCAATGTGAACACTTCTCCTTCCCAGGCACAGAGAAGGTGCTAGCAGGGAATTCTCTGCCTGCCTTTCCCCAGTGCTCTGCAAGCTCTCCAGGGCAACATAAAATCTGGGGCTCTGTGCTTTCTTTCCTTCTGAACAAGTGTTAGTGTTTTCTGCACAAACGCGATTCTGCGAAGCAATGTGAACACTTCTCCTTCCCAGGCACAGAGAAGGTGCTAGCAGGGAATTCTCTGCCTGCCTTTCCCCAGTGCTCTGCAAGCTCTCCAGGGCAACATCAAATCTGGGGCTCTGTGCTTTCTTTCGTTCTGAACAAGTGTTAGTGTTTTCTGCACAAACGCGATTCTGCGAAGCAATGTAAACACCTCTTCTTCCCAGGCACAGAGAAGGTGCTAGCAGGGAATTCTCTGCCTGCCTTTCCCCAGTGCTCTGCAAGCTCTCCAGGGCAACATAAAATGTGGGGCTCTGTGCTTTCTTTCCTTCTGAACAAGTGTTAGTGTTTTCTGCACAAACGCGATTCTGCGAAGCAATGTGAACACTTCTCCTTCCCAGGCACAGAGAAGGTGCTAGCAGGGAATTCTCTGCCTGCCTTTCCCCAGTGCTCTGCAAGCTCTCCAGGGCAACATCAAATCTGGGGCTCTGTGCTTTCTTTCGTTCTGAACAAGTGTTAGTGTTTTCTGCACAAACGCGATTCTGCAAAGCAATGTGAACACTTCTCCTTCCCAGGCACAGAGAAGGTGCTAGCAGGGAATTCTCTGCCTGCCTTTCCCCAGTGCTCTGCAAGCTCTCCAGGGCAACATAAAATCTGGGGCTCTGTGCTTTCTTTCCTTCTGAACAAGTGTTAGTGTTTTCTGCACAAACGCGATTCTGCCAAGCAATGTGAACACTTCTCCTTCCCAGGCACAGAGAAGGTGCTAGCAGGGAATTCTCTGCCTGCCTTTCCCCAGTGCTCTGCAAGCTCTCCAGGGCAACATAAAATCTGGGGCTCTGTGCTTTCTTTCCTTCTGAACAAGTGTTAGTGTTTTCTGCACAAACGCGATTCTGCCAAGCAATGTGAACACTTCTCCTTCCCAGGCACAGAGAAGGTGCTAGCAGGGAATTCTCTGCCTGCCTTTCCCCAGTGCTCTGCAAGCTCTCCAGGGCAACATAAAATCTGGGGCTCTGTGCTTTCTTTCCTTCTGAACAAGTGTTAGTGTTTTCTGCACAAACGCGATTCTGCGAAGCAATGTGAACACTTTTGCTTCCCAGGCACAGAGAAGGTGCTAGCAGGGAATTCTCTGCCTGCCTTTCCCCAGTGCTCTGCAAGCTCTCCAGGGCAACATAAAATCTGGGGCTCTGTGCTTTCTTTCCTTCTGAACAAGTGTTAGTGTTTTCTGCACAAACGCGATTCTGCGAAGCAATGTAAACACTTCTTCTTCCCAGGCACAGAGAAGGTGCTAGCAGGGAATTCTCTGCCTGCCTTTCCCCAGTGCTCTGCAAGCTCTCCAGGGCAACATCAAATCTGGGGCTCTGTGCTTTCTTTCCTTCTGAACAAGTGTTAGTGTTTTCTGCACAAACGCGATTCTGCGAAGCAATGTGAACACTTGTGCTTCCCAGGCACAGAGAAGGTGCTAGCAGGGAATTCTCTGCCTGCCTTTCCCCAGTGCTCTGCAAGCTCTCCAGGGCAACATAAAATGTGGGGCTCTGTGCTTTCTTTCCTTCTGAACAAGTGTTAGTGTTTTCTGCACAAACGCGATTCTGCGAAGCAATGTGAACACTTCTCCTTCCCAGGCACAGAGAAGGTGCTAGCAGGGAATTCTCTGCCTGCCTTTCCCCAGTGCTCTGCAAGCTCTCCAGGGCAACATCAAATCTGGGGCTCTGTGCTTTCTTTCCTTCTGAACAAGTGTTAGTGTTTTCTGCACAAACGCGATTCTGCGAAGCAATGTGAACACTTCTCCTTCCCAGGCACAGAGAAGGTGCTAGCAGGGAATTCTCTGCCTGCCTTTCCCCAGTGCTCTGCAAGCTCTCCAGGGCAACATAAAATCTGGGGCTCTGTGCTTTCTTTCCTTCTGAACAAGTGTTAGTGTTTTCTGCACAAACGCGATTCTGCGAAGCAATGTGAACACTTTTGCTTCCCAGGCACAGAGAAGGTGCTAGCAGGGAATTCTCTGCCTGCCTTTCCCCAGTGCTCTGCAAGCTCTCCAGGGCAACATAAAATCTGGGGCTCTGTGCTTTCTTTCCTTCTGAACAAGTGTTAGTGTTTTCTGCACAAACGCGATTCTGCGAAGCAATGTAAACACTTCTTCTTCCCAGGCACAGAGAAGGTGCTAGCAGGGAATTCTCTGCCTGCCTTTCCCCAGTGCTCTGCAAGCTCTCCAGGGCAACATCAAATCTGGGGCTCTGTGCTTTCTTTCCTTCTGAACAAGTGTTAGTGTTTTCTGCACAAACGCGATTCTGCCAAGCAATGTGAACACTTCTCCTTCCCAGGCACAGAGAAGGTGCTAGCAGGGAATTCTCTGCCTGCCTTTCCCCAGTGCTCTGCAAGCTCTCCAGGGCAACATCAAATCTGGGGCTCTGTGCTTTCTTTCCTTCTGAACAAGTGTTAGTGTTTTCTGCACAAACGCGATTCTGCGAAGCAATGTGAACACTTCTCCTTCCCAGGCACAGAGAAGGTGCTAGCAGGGAATTCTCTGCCTGCCTTTCCCCAGTGCTCTGCAAGCTCTCCAGGGCAACATAAAATCTGGGGCTCTGTGCTTTCTTTCCTTCTGAACAAGTGTTAGTGTTTTCTGCACAAACGCGATTCTGCAAAGCAATGTGAACACTTCTCCTTCCCAGGCACAGAGAAGGTGCTAGCAGGGAATTCTCTGCCTGCCTTTCCCCAGTGCTCTGCAAGCTCTCCAGGGCAACATAAAATGTGGGGCTCTGTGCTTTCTTTCGTTCTGAACAAGTGTTAGTGTTTTCTGCACAAACGCGATTCTGCCAAGCAATGTGAACACTTGTGCTTCCCAGGCACAGAGAAGGTGCTAGCAGGGAATTCTCTGCCTGCCTTTCCCCAGTGCTCTGCAAGCTCTCCAGGGCAACATCAAATCTGGGGCTCTGTGCTTTCTTTCCTTCTGAACAAGTGTTAGTGTTTTCTGCACAAACGCGATTCTGCGAAGCAATGTGAACACTTCTCCTTCCCAGGCACAGAGAAGGTGCTAGCAGGGAATTCTCTGCCTGCCTTTCCCCAGTGCTCTGCAAGCTCTCCAGGGCAACATAAAATCTGGGGCTCTGTGCTTTCTTTCCTTCTGAACAAGTGTTAGTGTTTTCTGCACAAACGCGATTCTGCGAAGCAATGTGAACACTTCTCCTTCCCAGGCACAGAGAAGGTGCTAGCAGGGAATTCTCTGCCTGCCTTTCCCCAGTGCTCTGCAAGCTCTCCAGGGCAACATAAAATCTGGGGCTCTGTGCTTTCTTTCCTTCTGAACAAGTGTTAGTGTTTTCTGCACAAACGCGATTCTGCAAAGCAATGTGAACACTTGTGCTTCCCAGGCACAGAGAAGGTGCTAGCAGGGAATTCTCTGCCTGCCTTTCCCCAGTGCTCTGCAAGCTCTCCAGGGCAACATAAAATCTGGGGCTCTGGGCTTTCTTTCCTTCTGAACAAGTGTTAGTGTTTTCTGCACAAACGCGATTCTGCGAAGCAATGTGAACACTTTTGCTTCCCAGGCACAGAGAAGGTGCTAGCAGGGAATTCTCTGCCTGCCTTTCCCCAGTGCTCTGCAAGCTCTCCAGGGCAACATAAAATGTGGGGCTCTGTGCTTTCTTTCCTTCTGAACAAGTGTTAGTGTTTTCTGCACAAACGCGATTCTGCAAAGCAATGTGAACACTTCTCCTTCCCAGGCACAGAGAAGGTGCTAGCAGGGAATTCTCTGCCTGCCTTTCCCCAGTGCTCTGCAAGCTCTCCAGGGCAACATAAAATCTGGGGCTCTGTGCTTTCTTTCGTTCTGAACAAGTGTTAGTGTTTTCTGCACAAACGCGATTCTGCGAAGCAATGTAAACACTTCTTCTTCCCAGGCACAGAGAAGGTGCTAGCAGGGAATTCTCTGCCTGCCTTTCCCCAGTGCTCTGCAAGCTCTCCAGGGCAACATAAAATCTGGGGCTCTGTGCTTTCTTTCCTTCTGAACAAGTGTTAGTGTTTTCTGCACAAACGCGATTCTGCGAAGCAATGTGAACACTTCTCCTTCCCAGGCACAGAGAAGGTGCTAGCAGGGAATTCTCTGCCTGCCTTTCCCCAGTGCTCTGCAAGCTCTCCAGGGCAACATAAAATCTGGGGCTCTGTGCTTTCTTTCCTTCTGAACAAGTGTTAGTGTTTTCTGCACAAACGCGATTCTGCAAAGCAATGTGAACACTTCTCCTTCCCAGGCACAGAGAAGGTGCTAGCAGGGAATTCTCTGCCTGCCTTTCCCCAGTGCTCTGCAAGCTCTCCAGGGCAACATAAAATCTGGGGCTCTGTGCTTTCTTTCCTTCTGAACAAGTGTTAGTGTTTTCTGCACAAACGCGATTCTGCCAAGCAATGTGAACACTTCTCCTTCCCAGGCACAGAGAAGGTGCTAGCAGGGAATTCTCTGCCTGCCTTTCCCCAGTGCTCTGCAAGCTCTCCAGGGCAACATAAAATCTGGGGCTCTGTGCTTTCTTTCCTTCTGAACAAGTGTTAGTGTTTTCTGCACAAACGCGATTCTGCCAAGCAATGTGAACACTTGTGCTTCCCAGGCACAGAGAAGGTGCTAGCAGGGAATTCTCTGCCTGCCTTTCCCCAGTGCTCTGCAAGCTCTCCAGGGCAACATAAAATGTGGGGCTCTGTGCTTTCTTTCCTTCTGAACAAGTGTTAGTGTTTTCTGCACAAACGCGATTCTGCGAAGCAATGTAAACACTTCTCCTTCCCAGGCACAGAGAAGGTGCTAGCAGGGAATTCTCTGCCTGCCTTTCCCCAGTGCTCTGCAAGCTCTCCAGGGCAACATAAAATCTGGGGCTCTGTGCTTTCTTTCCTTCTGAACAAGTGTTAGTGTTTTCTGCACAAACGCGATTCTGCGAAGCAATGTAAACACTTCTTCTTCCCAGGCACAGAGAAGGTGCTAGCAGGGAATTCTCTGCCTGCTTTTCCCCAGTGCTCTGCAAGCTCTCCAGGGCAACATAAAATCTGGGGCTCTGTGCTTTCTTTCCTTCTGAACAAGTGTTAGTGTTTTCTGCACAAACGCGATTCTGCGAAGCAATGTGAACACTTCTCCTTCCCAGGCACAGAGAAGGTGCTAGCAGGGAATTCTCTGCCTGCCTTTCCCCAGTGCTCTGCAAGCTCTCCAGGGCAACATCAAATCTGGGGCTCTGTGCTTTCTTTCCTTCTGAACAAGTGTTAGTGTTTTCTGCACAAACGCGATTCTGCGAAGCAATGTGAACACTTCTCCTTCCCAGGCACAGAGAAGGTGCTAGCAGGGAATTCTCTGCCTGCCTTTCCCCAGTGCTCTGCAAGCTCTCCAGGGCAACATAAAATGTGGGGCTCTGTGCTTTCTTTCCTTCTGAACAAGTGTTAGTGTTTTCTGCACAAACGCGATTCTGCCAAGCAATGTGAACACTTCTCCTTCCCAGGCACAGAGAAGGTGCTAGCAGGGAATTCTCTGCCTGCCTTTCCCCAGTGCTCTGCAAGCTCTCCAGGGCAACATAAAATGTGGGGCTCTGTGCTTTCTTTCCTTCTGAACAAGTGTTAGTGTTTTCTGCACAAACGCGATTCTGCGAAGCAATGTAAACACTTCTTCTTCCCAGGCACAGAGAAGGTGCTAGCAGGGAATTCTCTGCC
>JASWHU010000545.1:0-51772 GCA_030819815.1 Strix occidentalis | reverse complement strand
AGAGAGAGGAGAAGAGAGAGGAGGAGGTGAGAGGTGGAAGAGAGAGGAGGTAGAGAGAGGAAGAGGAGAGATGAGGAAGAGAGAGGAGCAAGAGAGAGGAGGAAGAGAGAGGAGGAAGAGAGAGGAGGAGGAGAGAGGAGGAAAAGAGAGGAGGAAGAGAGAGGACGAATAGAGAGGAAGAGGAGAGAGGAGGAAGAGAGAGGAGGAAGAGAGAGGAGGAAGAGAGAGGAGGAATAGAGAGGAGGAAGAGAGAGGAGGAAGAGAGAGGAGGAAGAGAGAGGAGGAGGAGAGAGGTGGAAGAGAGAGGAGGTAGAGAGAGGAAGAGGAGTGATGAGGAAGAGAGAGGAGCAAGAGAGAGGAGGAAGAGAGAGGAGGAAGAGAGAGGAGGAGGAGAGAGGAGGAAGAGAGAGGAGGAAGAGAGAGGAGGAAGAGAGAGGAGGAAGAGAGAGGACGAGGAGAGAGGAGGAAGAGAGAGGAGGAAGAGAGAGGAAGAGGAGAGATGAGGAAGAGAGAGGAGCAAGAGAGAGGTAGAGAGAGGAGGAGGAGAGAGGAGGAAGAGAGAGGAGGAAGAGAGAGGAGGAAGAGAGAGGAAGAGGAGAGAGGTTGAAGAGAGAGGAGGTAGAGAGAGGAAGAGGAGAGATGAGGAAGAGACAGGAGCAAGAGAGAGGAGGAAGAGAGAGGAGGAAGAGAGAGGAGGAGGAGAGAGGAGGAAGAGAGAGGAGAAGAGAGAGGAGGAAGAGAGAGGAGGAGGAGAGAGGAGGAAGAGAGAGGAAAAGAGAGAGGAGGAAGAGAGAGGAGGAAGAGAGAGGAGGAGGAGAGAGGTGGAAGAGAGAGGAGGAAGAGAGAGGACGAGGAGAGATGAGGAAGAGAGAGGAGCAAGAGAGAGGAGGAAGAGAGAGGAGGAAGAGAGAGGAGAAGGAGAGAGGAGGAAGAGAGAGGAGGAAGAGAGAGGAGGAAGAGAGAGGACGAGGAGAGAGGAGGAATAGAGAGGAAGAGGAGAGAGGAGGAAGAGAGAGGAGGAAGATAGAGGAGGAAGAGAGAGGAGGAATAGAGAGGAGGAAGAGAGAGGAGGAAGAGAGAGGAGGAAGAGAGAGGAGGAGGAGAGAGGTGGAAGAGAGAGGAGGTAGAGAGAGGAAGAGGAGAGATGAGGAAGAGAGAGGAGCAAGAGAGAGGAGGAAGAGAGAGGAGGAAGAGAGAGGAGGAGGAGAGAGGAGGAAGAGAGAGGAGGAAGAGAGAGGAGGAAGAGAGAGGAGGAAGAGAGGACGAGGAGAGAGGAGGAAGAGAGAGGAGGAAGGGAGAGGAAGAGGAGAGATGAGGAAGAGAGAGGAGCAAGAGAGAGGAAGAGAGAGGAGGAGGAGAGAGGAGGAAGAGAGAGGAGGAAGAGAGAGGAGGAAGAGAGAGGAGGAAGAGAGAAGGAAGAGAGAGGAAGAGGAGAGAGGTTGAAGAGAGAGGAGGTAGAGAGAGGAAGAGAGAGAGGAGGAATAGAGAGGAGGAAGATAGAGGAGGAGGAGAGAGGAGGAAGAGAGAGGAGGTAGAGAGAGGAAGAGGAGAGATGAGGAAGAGAGAGGAGCAAGAGAGAGGAGGAAGAGAGAGGAGGAAGAGAGAGGAGGAGGAGAGAGGAGGAAGAGAGAGGAGGAAGAGAGAGGAGGAAGAGAGACGAGGAGGAGAGAGGAGGAAGAGAGAGGAGGAAGAGAGAGGAGGAAGAGAGAGGACGAGGAGAGAGGAGGAAGAGAGAGGAGGAAGAGAGAGGAAGATGAGAGATGAGGAACAGAGAGGAGCAAGAGAGAGGAAGAGAGAGGAGGAGGAGAGAGGAGGAAGAGAGAGGATGAAGAGAGAGGAGGAAGAGAGAGGAGGAAGAGAGAGGAGGAAGAGAGAGGAAGAGGAGAGAGGTTGAAGAGAGAGGAGGTAGAGAGAGGAAGAGGAGAGAGGAGGAAGAGAGAGGAGGAAGATAGAGGAGGAGGAGAGAGGAGGAAGAGAGAGGAGGAAGAGAGAGGAGGAAGAGAGAGAGTAAGAGAGAGGACGAGGAGAGAGGAGGAAGAGAGAGGAGCAAGAGAGAGGAGGAAGAGAGAGGAGGAAGAGAGAGGAGGAGGAGAGAGGAGGAAGAGAGAGGAGGAAGAGAGAGGAGGAAGAGAGAGGAGGAAGAGAGAGGACGAGGAGAGAGGAGGAAGAGAGAGGAGGAAGAGAGAGGAGGAGGTGAGAGGTGGAAGAGAGAGGAGGTAGAGAGAGGAAGAGGAGAGATGAGGAAGAGAGAGGAGCAAGAGAGAGGAGGAAGAGAGAGGAGGAAGAGAGAGGAGGAGGAGAGAGGAGGAAAAGAGAGGAGGAAGAGAGAGGAGGAAGAGAGTGGAGGAAGAGAGAGGACGAGGAGAGAGGAGGAAGGAGAGGAGGAAGAGTGAAGAAGAGGAGAGATGAGGAAGAGAGAGGAGCAAGAGAGAGGAAGAGAGAGGAGGAGGAGAGAGGAGGAAGAGAGAGGAGGAAGAGAGAGGAGGAAGAGAGAGGAGGAAGAGAGAGGAGGAAGAGAGAGGAAAGGAGAGAGGTTGAAGAGAGAGGAGGTAGAGAGAGGAAGAGGAGAGAGGAGGAAGAGAGAGGAGGAAGATAGAGGAGGAGGAGAGAGGAGGAAGAGAGAGGAGGAAGAGAGAGGAGGAAAGAGAGAGAGAGAGAGAGAAGAGGAAGAAGAGAGAGGTGAAGAGAGAGGACGAGGAGAGAGGAGAAGAGAGAGGAGGAAGAGAGAGGAGGAAGAGAGAGGTGGAAGAGAGAGGAGGAAGAGAGAGGAAGAGGAGAGATGAGGAAGAGAGAGGAGCAAGAGAGAGGAAGAGAGAGGAGGAGGAGAGAGGAGGAAGAGAGAGGCAGGAAGAGAGAGGACGAGGAGAGAGGAGGAAGAGAGAGGAGGAAGAGAGAGGAAGAGGAGAGATGAGGAAGAGAGAGGAAGAGGAGAGAGGAGGAAGAGAGAGGAGGAAGATAGAGGAGGAGGAGAGAGGAGGAAGAGAGAGGAGGAAGAGAGAGGAGGAAGAGAGAAGAGGAAGAGAGAGGACGAGGAGAGAGGAGGAAGAGAGAGGAGGAAGAGAGAGGAGGAGGATAGAGGTGGAAGAGAGAGGAGGAAGAGAGAGGAAGAGGAGAGATGAGGAAGAGAGAGGAGCAAGAGAGAGGAGGAAGAGAGAGGAGGAAGAGAGAGGAGGAGGAGAGAGGAGGAAGAGAGAGGAGGAAGAGAGAGGAGGAAGAGAGAGGAGTAAGAGAGAGGACGAGGAGAGAGGAGGAAGAGAGAGGAGGAAGAGAAAGGAGGAGGAGAGAGGTGGAAGAGAGAGGAGGTAGAGAGAGGAAGAGGAGAGATGAGGAAGAGAGAGGAGCAAGAGAGAGGAGGAAGAGAGAGGAGGAAGAGAGAGGAGGAGGAGAGAGGAGGAAGAGAGAGGAGGAAGAGAGAGGAGGAAGAGAGAGGAGTAAGAGAGAGGACGAGGAGAGAGGAGGAAGAGAGAGGAGCAAGAGAGAGGATGAAGAGAGAGGAGGAAGAGAGAGGAGGAGGAGAGAGGAGGAAGAGAGAGGAGGAAGAGAGAGGAGGAAGAGAGAGGACGAGGAGAGAGGAGGAGGAGAGAGGAGGAAAAGAGATGAGGAAGAGAGAGGAGCAAGAGAGAGGAGGAAGAGAGAAGAGAGGAGGAGAGAGAGGAGGAGAGAGGAGGAAGAGAGAGGAGGAAGAGAGAGGAGGAAGAGAGAGGAGGAAGAGAGGACGAGGAGAGAGGAGGAAGAGAGAGGAGGAAGGGAGAGGAAGAGGAGAGATGAGGAAGAGAGAGGAGCAAGAGAGAGGAAGAGAGAGGAGGAGGAGAGAGGAGGAAGAGAGAGGAGGAAGAGAGAGGAGGAAGAGAGAGGAGGAAGAGAGAAGGAAGAGAGAGGAAGAGGAGAGAGGTTGAAGAGAGAGGAGGTAGAGAGAGGAAGAGGAGAGAGGAGGAAGAGAGAGGAGGAAGGGAGAGGAAGAGGAGAGATGAGGAAGAGAGAGGAGCAAGAGAGAGGAAGAGAGAGGAGGAGGAGAGAGGAGGAAGAGAGAGGAGGAAGAGAGAGGAGGAAGAGAGAGGAGGAAGAGAGAAGGAAGAGAGAGGAAGAGGAGAGAGGTTGAAGAGAGAGGAGGTAGAGAGAGGAAGAGGAGAGAGGAGGAAGAGAGAGGAGGAAGATAGAGGAGGAGGAGAGAGGAGGAAGAGAGAGGAGGTAGAGAGAGGAAGAGGAGAGATGAGGAAGAGAGAGGAGCAAGAGAGAGGAGGAAGAGAGAGGAGGAAGAGAGAGGAGGAGGAGAGAGGAGAAGAGAGAGGAGGAAGAGAGAGGAGGAAGAGAGAGGAGGAGGAGAGAGGAGGAAGAGAGAGGAGCAAGAGAGAGGAGGAAGAGAGAGGAGGAAGAGAGAGGACGAGGAGAGAGGAGGAAGAGAGAGGATGAAGAGAGAGGAAGAGGAGAGATGAGGAACAGAGAGGAGCAAGAGGAGGAAGAGAGAGGAGGAGGAGAGAGGAGGAAGAGAGAGGAGGAAGAGAGAGGACGGAAGAGAGAGGAGGAAGAGAGAGGAGGAAGAGAGAGGAAGAGGAGAGAGGTTGAAGAGAGAGGAGGTAGAGAGAGGAAGAGGAGAGAGGAGGAAGAGAGAGGAGGAAGATAGAGGATGAGGAGAGAGGAGGAAGAGAGAGGAGGAAGAGAGAGTAGGAAGAGAGAGGAGTAAGAGAGAGGACGAGGAGAGAGGTGGAAGAGAGAGGAGCAAGAGAGAGGAGGAAGAGAGAGGAGGAAGAGAGAGGAGGAGGAGAGAGGAGGAAGAGAGAGGAGGAAGAGAGAGGAGGAAGAGAGAGGAGGAAGAGAGAGGACGAGGAGAGAGGAGGAAGAGAGAGGAGGAAGAGAGAGGAGGAGGTGAGAGGTGGAAGAGAGAGGAGGTAGAGAGAGGAAGAGGAGAGATGAGGAAGAGAGAGGAGCAAGAGAGAGGAGGAAGAGAGAGGAGGAAGAGAGAGGAGGAGGAGAGAGGAGGAAAAGAGAGGAGGAAGAGAGAGGAGGAAGAGAGTGGAGGAAGAGAGAGGACGAGGAGAGAGGAGGAAGAGAGAGGAGGAAGAGTGAGGAAGAGGAGAGATGAGGAAGAGAGAGGAGGAAGAGAGAGGAAGAGAGAGGAGGAGGAGAGAGGAGGAAGAGAGAGGAGGAATAGAGAGGAGGAAGAGAGAGGAGGAAGAGAGAGGAGGAAGAGAGAGGAAAGGAGAGAGGTTGAAGAGAGATGAGGTAGAGAGAGGAAGAGGAGAGAGGAGGAAGAGAGAGGAGGAAGATAGAGGAGGAGGAGAGAGGAGGAAGAGAGAGGAGGAAGAGAGAGGAGGAAGAGAGAGGAGGAAGAGAGAGGACGAGGAGAGAGGGAGGAAGAGAGAGGAGGAAGAGAGAGGAGGAGGAGAGAGGTGGAAGAGAGAGGAGGAAGAGAGAGGAAGAGGAGAGATGAGGAAGAGAGAGGAGCAAGAGAGAGGAAGAGAGAGGAGGAGGAGAGAGGAGGAGAGAGAGGAGGAAGAGAGAGGAGGAAGAGAGAGGACGAGGAGAGAGGAGGAAGAGAGAGGAGGAAGAGAGAGGAAGAGGAGAGATGAGGAAGAGAGAGGAGCAAGAGAGAGGAAGAGAGAGGAGGAGGAGAGAGGAGAAGAGAGAGGAGGAAGAGAGAGGAGGAAGAGAGAGGAGGAAGAGAGAGGAGGAAGAGAGAGGAAAGGAGAGAGGTTGAAGAGAGAGGAGGTAGAGAGAGGAAGAGGAGAGAGGAGGAAGAGAGAGGAGGAAGATAGAGGAGGAGGAGAGAGGAGGAAGAGAGAGGAGGAAGAGAGAGGAGGAAGAGAGAGGACGAGGAGAGAGGAGGAAGAGAGAGGAGGAAGAGAGAGGAGGAGGATAGAGGTGGAAGAGAGAGGAGGAAGAGAGAGGAAGAGGAGAGATGAGGAAGAGAGAGGAGCAAGAGAGAGGAGGAAGAGAGAGGAGGAAGAGAGAGGAGGAGGAGAGAGGAGGAAGAGAGAGGAGGAAGAGAGAGGAGAAGAGAGAGGAGGAAGAGAGAGGACGAGGAGAGAGGAGGAAGAGAGAGGAGGAAGAGAGAGGAGGAGGAGAGAGGTGGAAGAGAGAGGAGGAAGATAGAGGAAGAGGAGAGATGAGGAAGAGAGAGGAGCAAGAGAGAGGAGGAAGAGAGAGGAGGAAGAGAGAGGAGGAGGAGAGAGGAGGAAGAGAGAGGAGGAAGAGAGAGGAGGAAGAGAGAGGAGTAAGAGAGAGGACGAGGAGAGAGGAGGAAGAGAGAGGAGCAAGAGAGAGGAAGAAGAGAGAGGAGGAAGAGAGAGGAGGAGGAGAGAGGAGGAAGAGAGAGGAGGAAGAGAGAGGAGGAAGAGAGAGGAGAGGAGAGAGGAGGAAGAGAGAGGAGGAAGAGAGAGGAGGAGGTGAGAGGTGGAAGAGAGAGGAGGTAGAGAGAGGAAGAGGAGAGATGAGGAAGAGAGAGGAGCAAGAGAGAGGAGGAAGAGAGAGGAGGAAGAGAGAGGAGGAGGAGAGAGGAGGAAAAGAGAGGAGGAAGAGAGATGAGGAAGAGAGAGGAGGAAGAGAGAGGACGAGGAGAGAGGAGGAAGAGAGAGGAGGAAGAGAGAGGAAGAGGAGAGATGAGGAAGAGAGAGGAGCAAGAGAGAGGAAGAGAGAGGAGGAGGAAAGAGGAGGAAGAGAGAGGAGGAAGAGAGAGGAGGAAGAGAGAGGAGGAAGAGAGAGGAGGAAGAGAGAGGAAAGGAGAGAGGTTGAAGAGAGAGGAGGTAGAGAGAGGAAGAGGAGAGAGGAGGAAGAGAGAGGAGGAGATAGAGGAGGAGGAGAGAGGAGGAAGAGAGAGGAGGAAGAGAGAGGAGGAAGAGAGAGGAGGAAGAGAGAGGACGAGGAGAGAGGAGGAAGAGAGAGGAGGAAGAGAGAGGAGGAGGAGAGAGGTGAAGAGAGAGGAGGTAGAGAGAGGAAGAGGAGAGATGAGGAAGAGAGAGGAGCAAGAGAGAGGAGGAAGAGAGAGGAGGAAGAGAGAGGAGGAGGAGAGAGGAGGAAGAGAGAGGAGGAAGAGAGAGGAGGAAGAGAGAGGAGGAAGAGAGAGGACGAGGAGAGAGGAGGAATAGAGAGGAAGAGGAGAGAGGAGGAAGAGATAGGAGGAAGAGAGAGGAGGAAGAGAGAGGAGGAATAGAGAGGAGGAAGAGAGAGGAGGAAGAGAGAGGAGGAGGAGAGAGGAGGAAGAGAGAGGAGGAAGAGAGAGGAGGAAGAGAGAGGACGAGGAGAGAGGAGGAAGAGAGAGGAGGAAGAGAGAGGAAGAGGAGAGATGAGGAAGAGAGAGGAACAAGAGAGAGGAAGAGAGAGGAGGAGGAGAGAGGAGGAAGAGAGAGGAGGAAGAGAGAGGAGGAAGAGAGAGGAAGAGGAGAGAGGTTGAAGAGAGAGGAGGAAGAGAGAGGAGGAAGAGAGAGGAGGAAGAGAGAGGAGGAGGAGAGAGGAGGAAGTGAGAGGAGGAAGAGAGAGGAGGAAGAGAGAGGAGGAGGAGAGAGGAGGAAGAGAGAGGAGGAAGAGAGAGGAGGAAGAGAGAGGACGAGGAGAGAGGAGGAAGAGGGAGGAGGAGGAGAGAGGAGGAAGAGAGAGGAGGAAGAGAGAGGAGGAAGAGAGAGGACGAGGAGAGAGGAGGAAGAGAGAGGAGGAAGAGAGAGGAAGAGGAGAGAGGAGGAAGAGAGAGGAGGAAGATAGAGGAGGAGGAGAGAGGAGGAAGAGAGAGGAGGAGGAGAGAGGAGGAAGAGAGAGGAGGAAGAGAGAGGAGGAAGAGAGAGGAGGGAAGAGAGAGGAGGAAGAGAGAGGAGGAAGAGAGAGGAAGAGGAGAGAGGTTGAAGAGAGAGGAGGTAGAGAGAGGAAGAGGAGAGAGGAGGAAGAGAGAGGAGGAAGATAGAGGAGGAGGAGAGAGGAGGAAGAGAGAGGAGGAGGAGAGAGGAGGAAGAGAGAGGAGGAAGAGAGAGGAGGAGGAGAGAGGAGGAAGAGAGAGGAGGAAGAGAGAGGAGGAAGAGAGAGGAGGAGGAGAGAGGAGGAAGAGAGAGGAGGAAGAGAGAGGAGGAAGAGAGAGGAGGAAGAGAGAGGACGAGGAGAGAGGAGGAAGAGAGAGGAGGAAGAGAGAGGAAGAGGAGAGATGAAGAAGAGAGAGGAGCAAGAGAGAGGAAGAGAGAGGAGGAGGAGAGAGGAGGAAGAGAGAGGAGGAAGAGAGAGGACGAGGAGAGAGGAGGAATAGAGAGGAAGAGGAGACAGGAGAAAGAGATAGGAGGAAGAGAGAGGAGGAAGAGAGAGGAGGAATAGAGAGGAGGAAGAGAGAGGAGGAAGAGAGAGGAGGAGGAGAGAGGAGGAAGAGAGAGGAGGAAGAGAGAGGAAGAGGAGAGATGAGGAAGAGAGAGGGAACAAGAGAGAGGAAGACAGAGGAGGAGGAGAGAGGAGGAAGAGAGAGGAGGAAGAGAGAGGAGGAAGAGAGAGGAGGAAGAGAGAGGAGGAGGAGAGAGGAGGAAGAGAGAGGAGGAAGAGAGAGGAGGAAGAGAGAGGAGGAGGAGAGAGGAGGAAGAGAGAGGAGGAGAGAGAGGAGGAAGAGAGAGGAGGAAGAGAGAGGACGAGGAGAGAGGAGGAAGACAGAGGAGGAGGAAGAGAGAGGAAGAGGAGAGATGAGGAAGAGAGAGGAGCAAGAGAGAGGAAGAGAGAGGAGGAGGAGAGAGGAGGAAGAGAGAGGAGGAAGAAAGAGGAGGAAGAGAGAGGAGGAGGAGAGCGGAGGAAGAGAGAGGATGAGGAGAGAGGAGGAAGATAGAGGATGAGGAGAGAGGAGGAATAGTGAGGAGGAAGAGAGAGGAGAAGAGAGAGGAGGAAGAGAGAGGAGGAAGAGAGAGGAGGAATAGTGAGGAGGAAGAGAGAGGAGGAAGAGAGAGGAGGAAGAGGGAGGAGAAAGAGAGAGGAGGAGGAGAGAGGAGGAAGAGAGAGGAGGAAGAGAGAGGAGGAAGAGAGAGGACGAGGAGAGAGGAGGAAGAGAGAGGAGGAAGAGAGAGGAAGAGGAGAGATGAGGAAGAGAGAGGAGCAAGAGAGAGGAAGAGAGAGGAGGAGGAGAGAGGAGGAAGAGAGAGGAGGAAGAGAGAGGAGGAAGAGAGAGGAGGAAGAGAGAGGAAGAGGAGAGAGGTTGAAGAGAGAGGAGGTAGAGAGAGGAAGAGGAGAGAGGAGGAAGAGAGAGGAAGAAGATAGAGGAGGAGGAGAGAGGAGGACGAGAGAGGAGGAAGAGAGAGGAGGAAGAGAGAGGAGGAAGAGAGAGGACGAGGGAGAGAGGAGGAAGAGAGAGGAGGAAGATAGAGGAGGAGGAGATAGGAGGAAGAGAGAGGAGGAAGAGAGAGGAGGAAGAGAGGAGGAAGAGAGAGGAGGAAGAGAGAGGAGGAAGAGAGAGTAGGAGGAGAGGGGTGGAAGAGAGAGGAGGAAGAGAGAGGAAGAGGAGAGATGAGGAAGAGAGAGGAGCAAGAGAGAGGAAGAAGAGAGAGGAGGAAGAGAGAGGACGAGGAGAGAGGAAGAGGAGAGAGGAGGAAGAGAGAGGAGGAAGAGAGAGGAGGAAGAGAGAGGAGGAAGAGAGAGGAGGAAGAGAGAGGACGAGGAGAGAGGAGGAAGAGAGAGGAGGAAGAGAGAGGAGGAAGAGACAGGAGGAAGAGAGAGGAGGAAGAGAGAGGACGAGGAGAGAGGAAGAGGAGAGAGGAGGAAGAGAGAGGAGGAGGAGAGAGGAGGAAGAGAGAGGAGGAAGAGAGAGGAGGAAGAGAGAGGAGGAAGAGAGAGGACGAGGAGAGAGGAGGAAGAGAGAGGAGGAAGAGAGAGGAAGAGGAGAGATGAGGAAGAGAGAGGAGCAAGAGAGAGAAAGAGAGAGGAGGAGCAGAGAGGAGGAAGAGAGAGGAGGAAGAGAGAGGAGGAAGAGAGAGGAGGAAGAGAGAGGAGGAAGAGAGAGGAAGAGGAGAGAGGTTGAAGAGAGAGGAGGTAGAGAGAGGAAGAGGAGAGAGGAGGAAGAGAGAGGAGGAAGATAGAAGAGGAGGAGAGAGGAGGAAGAGAGAGGAGGAAGAGAGATGAGGAAGAGAGAGGAGGAAGAGAGAGGAGGAAGAGAGGAGGAAGAGAGAGGAGGAAGAGAGAGGAGGAAGAGAGAGGAAGAGGAGAGATGAGGAAGAGAGAGGAGCAAGAGAGAGGAAGAGAGAGGAGGAGGAGAGAGGAGGAAGATAGAGGAGGAATAGAGAGGAAGAGGAGACAGGAGGAAGAGAGAGGAGGAAGAGATAGGGGGAAGAGATAGGAAGAGGAGAGATGAGGAAGAGAGAGGAGGAAGAAAGAGGAGGAAGAGAGAGGAGGAGGAGAGAGGAGGAAGAGAGAGGATGAGGAGAGAGGAGGAAGATAGAGGATGAGGAGAGAGGAGGAATAGTGAGGAGGAAGAGAGAGGAGGAAGAGAGAGGAGGAAGAGAGAGGAGAAGAGAGAGGAGGAATAGTGAGGAGGAAGATAGAGGAGGAAGAGAGAGGAGGAAGAGGGAGGAGAAAGAGAGAGGAGGAGGAGAGAGGAGGAAGAGAGAGGAGGAAGAGAGAGGAGGAAGAGAGAGGAGGAAGAGAGAGGAGGAAGAGAGAGGAGGAAGAGAGAGGAGGAATAGAGAGGAAGAGGAGAGAGGAGGAAGAGAGAGGAGGAAGAGAGAGGAGGAAGAGAGAGGAGGAAGAGAAAGGATGAGGAGAGAGGACGAAGAGAGAGTAGGAAAACAGAGGAGGAGGAGAGAGGAGGAAGAGAGAGGAGGAAGATAGAGGAGGAAGAGAGAAGAGGAAGAGAGAGGCGGAAGAGAGAGGAGGAGGAGAGGGGTGGAAGAGAGAGGAGGAAGAGAGAGGAAGAGGAGAGATGAGGAAGAGAGAGGAGGAAGAAAGAGGAGGAAGAGAGAGGAGAAGTGGAGAGGAGGAAGAGAGAGGATCAGGAGATAGGAGGAAAATAGAGGAGGAAGAGAGCGGAGGAATAGTGAGGAGGAAGAGAGAGGAGGAGGAGAGAGGAGGAAGAGAGAGGAGGAAGAGAGAGGAGGAAGAGAGAGGACGAGGAGAGAGGAGGAAGAGAGAGGAGGAAGAGAGAGGACGAATACAGAGGAAGTGGAGAGAGGAGTAAGAGAGAGGAGGAAGATAGAGGAGGAGGAGAGAGGAGGAAGAGAGAGGAGGAAGAGAGAGGAGGAAGAGAGAGGAGGAAGAGAGAGGAGGAGGAGAGAGGTGGAAGAGAGAGGAGGAAGAGAGAGGAAGAGGAGAGATGAGGAAGAGAGAGGTGCAAGAGAGAGGAGGAAGATAGAGGAGGAAGAGAGAGGAGGAGGAGAGAGGAGGAAGAGAGAGAAGGAAGAGAGAGTAGGAAGAGAGAGGAGGAGGAGAGAGGAGGAAGAGAGAGGAGGAAGAGAGAGGAGGAAGAGAAAGGAGGAGGAGAGAGGAGGAAGAGAGAGGAGGAAGAGAGAGGAGGAAGAGAGAGGAGGAATAGAGAGGAAGAGGAGAGAGGAGGAAGAGAGAGGAGGAAGAGAGAGGAGGAATAGAGAGGAAGAGGAGAGAGGAGGAAGAGAGAGGAGGAAGAGAGAGGAGGAAGATAGAGGAGGAAGTGAGAGGATGAGGAGAGAGGACGAAGAGAGAGTAGGAAAACAGAGGAGGAGGAGAGAGTAGGAAGAGAGAGGAGGAAGATAGAGGAGGAAGAGAGAAGAGGAAGAGAGAGGAGGAAGAGAGAAGAGGAGGAGAGGGGTGGAAGAGAGAGGAGGAAGAGAGAGGAAGAGGAGAGATGAGGAAGAGAGAGGAGGAAGAAAGAGGAGGAAGAGAGAGGAGGAGGAGAGAGGAGGAAGAGAGAGGACGAATACAGAGGAAGTGGAGAGAGGAGTAAGAGAGAGGAGGAAGATAGAGGAGGAGGAGAGAGGAGGAAGAGAGAGGAGGAAGTGTGAGGAGGAAGAGAGAGGAGGAAGAGAGAGGAGGAGGAGAGAGGTGGAAGAGAGAGGAGGAAGAGAGAGGACGAATACAGAGGAAGTGAGAGAGGAGTAAGAGAGAGGAGGAAGATAGAGGAGGAGGAGAGAGGAGGAAGAGAGAGGAGGAAGAGAGAGGTGGAAGAGAGAGGAGGAAGAGAGAGGAGGAGGAGAGGGGTGGAAGAGAGAGGAGGAAGAGAGAGGAAGAGGACAGATGAGGAAGAGAGAGGAGCAAGAGAGAGGAAGAGAGAGGAGGAGGAGAGAGGAGGAAGATAGAGGAGGAAGAGAGCGGAGGAATAGTGAGGAGGAAAAGAGAGGATGAGGAGAGAGGAGGAAGAGAGAGGAGGAAGAGAGAGGAGGAATAGTGAGGAGGAAGAGAGAGGAGGAAGAGAGAGGAGGAAGAGGGAGGAGAAAGAGAGAGGAGGAGGAGAGAGGAGGAAGAGAGAGGAGGAAGAGAGAGGAGGAAGAGAGAGGAGGAAGAGAGAGGAGGAAGAGAGAGGAGGAAGATAGAGGAGGAGGAGAGAGGAGGAAGAGAGAGGAGGAAGAGAGAGGAGGAAGAGAGAGGAGGAAGAGAGAGGAGGAAGATAGAGGAGGAGGAGAGAGGAGGAAGAGAGAGGAGGAAGAGAGAGGAGGAAGAGAGAGGACGAGGAGAGAGGAGGAAGAGAGAGGAGGAAGAGAGAGGACGAATAGAGAGGAAGAGGAGAGAGGAGGAAGAGAGAGGATGAAGAGAGAGGAGGAAGAGAGAGGAGGAAGAGAGAGGACGAATAGAGAGGAAGAGGAGAGAGGAGGAAGAGAGAGGAGGAGGAGAGAGGAGGAAGAGAGAGCAGGAAGATAGAGGAGGAGGAGATAGGAGGAAGAGAGAGGAGGAAGAGAGAGGAGGAAGAGAGGAGGAAGAGAGAGGAGGAAGAGAGAGGAGGAAGAGAGAGGAGGAGGAGAGGGGTGGAAGAGAGAGGAGGAAGTGAGAGGAAGAGGAGAGATGAGGAAGAGAGAGGAGGAAGAGAGAGGAAAAGAGAGAGGAGGAAGAGAGAGGAGGAAGAGAGAGGAGGAAGTGAGAGGATGAGGAGAGAGGGGGAAGAGAGAGGAGGAAGAGAGAGCAGGAAGAGAGAGGAGGAGGAGAGAGGAGGAAGAGAGAGGAAAAGAGAGAGGAGGAAGAGAGAGGAGGAAGAGAGAGGACGAGGAGAGAGGAGAAGAGAGAGGAGGAAGAGAGAGGAGGAAGAGAGAGGAGGAATAGAGAGGAGGAAGAGAGAAGGAAGAGAGAGGAGGAAGAGAGAGGAGGAGGAGAGAGGTGGAAGAGAGAGGAGGTAGAGAGAGGAAGAGGAGTGATGAGGAAGAGAGAGGAGCAAGAGAGAGAGGAGGAAGAGAGAGGAGGAAGAGAGAGGAGGAGGAGAGAGGAGGAAGAGAGAGGAGAAGAGAGAGGAGGAAGAGAGAGGAGGAAGAGAGAGGACGAGGAGAGAGGAGGAAGAGAGAGGAGGAAGAGAGAGGAAGAGGAGAGATGAGGAAGAGAGAGGAGCAAGAGAGAGGTAGAGAGAGGAGGAGGAGAGAGGAGGAAGAGAGAGGAGGAAGAGAGAGGAGGAAGAGAGAGGAAGAGGAGAGAGGTTGAAGAGAGAGGAGGTAGAGAGAGGAAGAGGAGAGATGAGGAAGAGACAGGAGCAAGAGAGAGGAGGAAGAGAGAGGAGGAAGAGAGAGGAGGAGGAGAGAGGAGGAAGAGAGAGGAGGAAGAGAGAGGAGGAAGAGAGAGGATGAGGAGAGAGGGGGAAGAGAGAGGAGGAAGTGAGAGGAGGAAGAGAGAGGAGGAGAGAGAGGAGGAAGAGAGAGGAAAAGAGAGAGGAGGAAGAGAGAGGAGGAAGAGAGAGGACGAGGAGAGAGGAGGAAGAGAGAGGAGGAAGAGAGAGGACGAATAGAGAGGAAGAGGAGAGAGGAGGAAGAGAGAGGAGGAAGAGAGAGGAGGAAGAGAGAGGAGGAATAGAGAGGAGGAAGAGAGAGGAGGAAGAGAGAGGAGGAAGAGAGAGGAGGAGGAGAGAGGTGGAAGAGAGAGGAGGTAGAGAGAGGAAGAGGAGAGATGAGGAAGAGAGAGGAGCAAGAGAGAGGAGGAAGAGAGAGGAGGAAGAGAGAGGAGGAGGAGAGAGGAGGAAGAGAGAGGAGGAAGAGAGAGGAGGAAGAGAGAGGAGGAAGAGAGAGGACGAGGAGAGAGGAGGAAGAGAGAGGAGGAAGAGAGAGGAAGAGGAGAGATGAGGAAGAGAGAGGAGCAAGAGAGAGGTAGAGAGAGGAGGAGGAGAGAGGAGGAAGAGAGAGGAGGAAGAGAGAGGAGGAGAGAGAGGAAGAGGAGAGAGGTTGAAGAGAGAGGAGGTAGAGAGAGGAAGAGGAGAGATGAGGAAGAGACAGGAGCAAGAGAGAGGAGGAAGAGAGAGGAGGAAGAGAGAGGAGGAGGAGAGAGGAGGAAGAGAGAGGAGGAAGAGAGAGGAGGAAGAGAGAGGATGAGGAGAGAGGGGGAAGAGAGAGGAGGAAGTGAGAGGAGGAAGAGAGAGGAGGAGGAGAGAGGAGGAAGAGAGAGGAAAAGAGAGAGGAGGAAGAGAGAGGAGGAAGAGAGAGGACGAGGAGAGAGGAGGAAGAGAGAGGAGGAAGAGAGAGGACGAATAGAGAGGAAGAGGAGAGAGGAGGAAGAGAGAGGAGGAAGAGAGAGGAGGAAGAGAGAGGAGGAAGAGAGAGGAGGAAGAGAGAGGAGGAAGAGAGAGGAGGAGGAGAGAGGTGGAAGAGAGAGGAGGTAGAGAGAGGACGAGGAGAGATGAGGAAGAGAGAGGAGCAAGAGAGAGGAGGAAGAGAGAGGAGGAAGAGAGAGGAGGAGGAGAGAGGAGGAAGAGAGAGGAGGAAGAGAGAGGAGGAAGAGAGAGGAGGAAGAGAGCGGACGAGGAGAGAGGAGGAAGAGAGAGGACGAGGAGAGAGGAGGAATAGAGAGGAAGAGGAGAGAGGAGGAAGAGAGAGGAGGAAGAGAGAGGAGGAAGAGAGAGGAGGAAGAGAGAGGAGGAAGAGAGAGGAGGAAGAGAGAGGAGGAGGAGAGAGGTGGAAGAGAGAGGAGGTAGAGAGAGGAAGAGGAGAGATGAGGAAGAGAGAGGAGCAAGAGAGAGGAGGAAGAGAGAGGAGGAAGAGAGAGGAGGAGGAGAGAGGAGGAAGAGAGAGGAGGAAGAGAGAGGAGGAAGAGAGAGGAGGAAGAGAGCGGACGAGGAGAGAGGAGGAAGAGAGAGGAGGAAGAGAGAGGAAGAGGAGAGATGAGGAAGAGAGAGGAGGAAGATAGAGGAGGAGGAGAGAGGAGGAAGAGAGAGGAGGTAGAGAGAGGAAGAGGAGAGATGAGGAAGAGAGAGGAGCAAGAGAGAGGAGGAAGAGAGAGGAGGAAGAGAGAGGAGGAGGAGAGAGGAGGAAGAGAGAGGAGGATGAGAGAGGAGGAAGAGAGAGGAGGAAGAGAGAGGAGGAAGAGAGAGGAGGAAGAGAGAGGACGAGAAGAGAGGAGGAAGAGAGAGGAGGAAGAGAGAGGAAGAGGAGAGATGAGGAAGAGAGAGGAGCAAGAGAGAGGAAGAGAGAGGAGGAGGAGAGAGGAGGAAGAGAGAGGAGGAAGAGAGAGGAGGAAGAGAGAGGAGGAAGAGAGAGGAGGAAGAGAGAGGAAGAGGAGAGAGGTTGAAGAGAGAGGAGGTAGAGAGAGGAAGAGGAGAGAGGAGGAAGACAGAGGAGGAAGAGAGAGGAAGAGGAGAGATGAGGAAGAGAGAGGAGGAAGAGAGAGGAAGAGGAGAGATGAGGAAGAGAGAGGAGCAAGAGAGAGGAGGAAGAGAGAGGAGGAAGAGAGAGGAGGAGGAGAGAGGAGGAAATGAGAGGAGGAAGAGAGAGGAGAAGAGAGTGGAGGAAGAGAGAGGACGAGGAGAGAGGAGGAAGAGAGAGGAGGAAGAGAGAGGAAGAGGAGAGATGAGGAAGAGAGAGGAGCAAGAGAGAGGAAGAGAGAGGAGGAGGAGAGAGGAGGAAGAGAGAGGAGGAAGAGAGAGGAGGAAGATAGAGGACGAGGAGAGAGGAGGAAGAGAGAGGAGGAAGAGAGAGGAAGAGGAGAGATGAGGAAGAGAGAGGAGCAAGAGAGAGGAAGAGAGAGGAGGAGGAGAGAGGAGGAAGAGAGAGGAGGAAGAGAGAGGAGGAAGAGAGAGGAGGAGGAGAGAGGAGGAAGAGAGAGGAGGAAGAGAGAGGAGGAAGAGAGAGGAGGAAGAGAGAGGACGAGGAGAGAGGAGGAAGAGAGAGGAGGAAGAGAGAGGAAGAGGAGAGATGAGGAAGAGAGAGGAGGAAGAGAGAGGTAGAGAGAGGAGGAGGAGAGAGGAGGAAGAGAGAGGAGGAAGAGAGAGGAGGAAGAGAGAGGAGGAAGAGGGAGGAGGAGGAGAGAGGGGGAAGAGAGAGGAGGAAGAGAGAGGAGGGAAGAGAGAGGATGAGGAGAGAGGGGGAAGAGAGAGGAGGAAGTGAGAGGAGGAAGAGAGAGGAGGAGGAGAGAGGAGGAAGAGAGAGGAAAAGAGAGAGGAGGAAGAGAGAGGAGGAAGAGAGAGGACGAGGAGAGAGGAGGAAGAGGAGGAGAGGAAGAGAGAGGACGAATAGAGAGGAAGAGGAGAGAGGAGGAAGAGAGAGGAGGAAGAGAGAGGAGGAAGAGAGAGGAGGAAGAGAGAGGAGGAGGAGAGAGGTGAAGAGAGAGGAGGTAGAGAGAGGAAGAGGAGAGATGAGGAAGAGAGAGGAGCAAGAGAGAGGAGGAAGAGAGAGGAGGAAGAGAGAGGAGGAGGAGAGAGGAGGAAGAGAGAGGAGGAAGATAGAGGAGGAAGAGAGAGGATGAGGAGAGAGGGGAAGAGAGAGGAGGAAGAGAGAGGAGGAAGAGAGAGGAGGAGGAGAGAGGAGGAAGAGAGAGGAGGAAGAGAGAGGAGGAAGAGAGAGGAGGAAGAGAGAGGACGAGGAGAGAGGAGGAAGAGAGAGGAAGAGGAGAGATGAGGAAGAGAGAGGAGCAAGAGAGAGGTAGAGAGAGGAGGAGGAGAGAGGAGGAATAGAGGGGAAGAGGAGAGAGGAGGAAGAGAGAGGAGGAAGAGAGAGGAGGAAGAGAGAGGAGGAATAGAGAGGAGGAAGAGAGAGGAGGAAGAGAGAGGAGGAAGAGAGAGGAGGAGGAGAGAGGTGGAAGAGAGAGGAGGTAGAGAGAGGAAGAGGAGAGATGAGGAAGAGAGAGGAGCAAGAGAGAGGAGGAAGAGAGAGGAGGATAGAGAGAGGAGGAGGAGAGAGGAGGGAAGAGAGAGGAGGGAAGAGAGAGGAGGAAGAAGACGAGGAGAGGAGGAAGAGGAGAGAGGAGGAAGAGAGAGGAGGAAGAGAGAGGAAGAGGAGAGATGAGGAAGAGAGAGGAGCAAGAGAGAGTTAGAGAGAGGAGGAGGAGAGAGGAGGAAGAGAGAGGAGGAAGAGAGAGGAGGAAGAGAGAGGAAGAGGAGAGAGGTTGAAGAGAGAGGAGGTAGAGAGAGGAAGAGGAGAGATGAGGAAGAGACAGGAGCAAGAGAGAGGAGGAAGAGAGAGGAGGAAGAGAGAGGAGGAGGAGAGAGGAGGAAGAGAGAGGAGGAAGAGAGAGGAGGAAGAGAGAGGATGAGGAGAGAGGGGGAAGAGAGAGGAGGAAGTGAGAGGAGGAAGAGAGAGGAGGAGGAGAGAGGAGGAAGAGAGAGGAAAAGAGAGAGGAGGAAGAGAGAGGAGGAAGAGAGAGGACGAGGAGAGAGGAGGAAGAGAGAGGACGAATAGAGGGGAAGAGGAGAGAGGAGGAAGAGAGAGGAGGAAGAGAGAGGAGGAAGAGAGAGGAGGAATAGAGAGGAGGAAGAGAGAGGAGGAAGAGAGAGGAGGAAGAGAGAGGAGGAGGAGAGAGGTGGAAGAGAGAGGAGGTAGAGAGAGGACGAGGAGAGATGAGGAAGAGAGAGGAGCAAGAGAGAGGAGGAAGAGAGAGGAGGAAGAGAGAGGAGGAGGAGAGAGGAGGAAGAGAGAGGAGGAAGAGAGAGGACGAATAGAGAGGAAGAGGACAGAGGAGGAAGAGAGAGGAGGAAGAGAGAGGAGGAAGAGAGAGGAGGAGGAGAGAGGAGGAAGAGAGAGGAGGAAGAGAGAGGAGGAAGATAGAGGAGGAGGAGAGAGGTGGAAGAGAGAGGAGGTAGAGAGAGGAAGAGGAGAGATGAGGAGGAGAGAGGAGCAAGAGAGAGGAGGAAGAGAGAGGAGGAAGAGAGAGGAGGAGGAGAGAGGAGGAAGAGAGAGGAGGAAGAGAGAGGAGGAAGAGAGAGGAGGAAGAGAGAGGACGAGGAGAGAGGAAGAGGGGAGAGGAGGAAGAGAGAGGAGGAAGAGAGAGGAGGAAGAGAGAGGAGGAATAGAGAGGAGGAAGAGAGAGGAGGAAGAGGGAGGAGGAAGAGAGAGGAGGAGAGAGGTGGAAGAGAGAGGAGGTAGAGAGAGGAAGAGGAGAGATGAGGAAGAGAGAGGAGCAAGAGAGAGGAGGAAGAGAGAGGAGGAAGAGAGAGGAGGAGGAGAGAGGAGGAAGAGAGAGGAGGAAGAGAGAGGAGGATGAGAGAGGAGGAAGAGAGAGGAGGAAGAGAGAGGACGAGGAGAGAGGAGGAAGAGAGAGGACGATCAGAGAGGAAGAGGAGAGAGGAGGAAGAGGGATGAGCAAGAGAGAGGAGGAAGAGAGAGGAGGAAGAGAGAGGAGGAAGAGACAGGAGCAAGAGAGAGGAGGAAGAGAGAGGAGGAAGAGAGAGGAGGAAGATAGAGGAGTAGGAGAGAGGAGAAGAGAGAGGAGGAAGATAGAGGAGTAGGAGAGAGGAGGAAGAGAGAGGAGGAAGATAGAGGAGGAGGAGAGAGGAGGAAGAGAGAGGAGGAAGATAGAGGAGTAGGAGAGAGGAGGAAGAGAGAGGAGGAAGATAGAGGAGTAGGAGAGAGGAGGAAGAGAGAGGAGGAAGATAGAGGAGGAGGAGAGAGGAGGAAGAGAAAGGAGGAAGATAGAGGAGTAGGAGAGAGGAGGAAGAGAGAGGTGCAAGAGAGAGGAGGAAGAGAGAGGAGAAAGAGAAAGAGGAGGAGAGAGGAGGAAGAGAGAGGAGGAAGAGAGAGGAGGAAGAGAGAGGAGGAATAGAGAGGAAGAGGAGAGAGGAGGAAGAGAGAGGAGGAAGAGAGAGGAGGAATAGAGAGGAAGAGGAGAGAGGAGGAAGAGAGAGGAGGAAGAGAGAGGAGGAAGAGAGTGGAGGAAGAGAGAGGAGGAAGAGAGAGGAGGAGGAGAGAGGTTGAAGAGATAGGAGGTAGAGAGAGGAAGAGGAGAGATGAGGAAGAGACAGGAGCAAGAGAGAGGAGGAAGAGAGAGGAGGAAGAGAAAGGAGGAGGAGAGAGGAGGAAGAGAGAGGAGGAAGAGAGAGGAGGAAGAGAGAGGAGGAATAGAGAGGAAGAGGAGAGAGGAGGAAGAGAGAGGAGGAAGAGAGAGGAGGAATAGAGAGGAAGAGGAGAGAGGAGGAAGAGAGAGGAGGAAGAGAGAGGAGGAAGAGAGTGGAGGAAGAGAGAGGAGGAAGAGAGAGGAGGAGGAGAGAGGTTGAAGAGATAGGAGGTAGAGAGAGGAAGAGGAGAGATGAGGAAGAGACAGGAGCAAGAGAGAGGAGGAAGAGAGAGGAGGAAGAGAGAGGAGGAGGAGAGAGGAGGAAGAGAGAGGAGGAAGAGAGAGGAGGAAGAGAGAGGAGGAAGAGAGAGGAGGAAGAGAGAGGACGAATAGAGAGGAAGAGGAGAGAGGAGGAAGAGATAGAGAGGAAGAGAGAGGAGGAAGAGAGAGGAGGAATAGAGAGGAGGAAGAGAGAGGAGGAAGAGAGAGGAGGAGGAGAGAGGTGGAAGAGAGAGGAGGTAGAGAGAGGAAGAGGAGAGATGAGTAAGAAGGAGGAGCAAGAGAGAGGAGGAAGAGAGAGGAGGAAGAGAGAGGAGGAGGAGAGAGGAGGAAGAGAGAGGAGGAAGAGAGAGGAGGAAGAGAGAGGAGGAAGAGAGAGGACGAGGAGAGAGGAAGAGGGGAGAGGAGGAAGAGAGAGGAGGAAGAGAGAGGAGGAAGAGAGAGGAGGAAGAGAGAGGATGAGGAGAGAGGACGATGAGAGTGTAGGAAGACAGAGGAGGAGGAGAGAGGAGGAAGAGAGAGGAGGAAGATAGAGGAGTAGGAGAGAGGAGGAAGAGAGAGGTGCAAGAGAGAGGAGGAAGAGAGAGGAGGAAGAGAAAGGAGGAGGAGAGAGGAGGAAGAGAGAGGAGGAAGAGAGAGGAGGAAGAGAGAGGAGGAATAGAGAGGAAGAGGAGAGAGGAGGAAGAGAGAGGAGGAAGAGAGAGGAGGAATAGAGAGGAAGAGGAGAGAGGAGGAAGAGAGAGGAGGAAGAGAGAGGAGGAAGAGAGTGGAGGAAGAGAGAGGATGAGGAGAGAGGAGGAGGAGAGAGGAGGAAGAGAGAGGAGGAAGAGAGAGGAGGAAGAGAGGGGAGGAAGAGAGAGGATGAGCAGAGTGGAGGAAGAGAGAGGATGAAGAGAGAGGAGGAAGAGAGAGGATGAAGATAGAGGAAGACGAGAGAGGAGGAAGAGAGAGGAGGAAGAGAGAGGAGGAAGAGATAGGAGGAAGAGAGAGGATGAGGAGAGAGGACGATGAGAGTGTAGGAAGACAGAGGAGGAGGAGTGAGGAGGAAGAGAGAGGAGGAAGATAGAGGAGTAGGAGAGAGGAGGAAGAGAGAGGTGCAAGAGAGAGGAGGAAGAGAGAGGAGGAAGAGAAAGGAGGAGGAGAGAGGAGGAAGAGAGAGGAGGAAGAGAGAGGAGGAAGAGAGAGGAGGAGGAGAGAGGTTGAAGAGATAGGAGGTAGAGAGAGGAAGAGGAGAGATGAGGAAGAGACAGGAGCAAGAGAGAGGAGGAAGAGAGAGGAGGAAGAGAGAGGAGGAGGAGAGAGGAGGAAGAGAGAGGAGGAAGAGAGAGGAGGAAGAGAGAGGAGGAAGAGAGAGGAGGAAGAGAGAGGACGAATAGAGAGGAAGAGGAGAGAGGAGGAAGAGATAGGAGGAAGAGAGAGGAGGAAGAGAGAGGAGGAATAGAGAGGAGGAAGAGAGAGGAGGAAGAGAGAGGAGGAGGAGAGAGGTGGAAGAGAGAGGAGGTAGAGAGAGGAAGAGGAGAGATGAGTAAGAAGGAGGAGCAAGAGAGAGGAGGAAGAGAGAGGAGGAAGAGAGAGGAGGAGGAGAGAGGAGGAAGAGAGAGGAGGAAGAGAGAGGAGGAAGAGAGAGGAGGAAGAGAGAGGACGAGGAGAGAGGAAGAGGGGAGAGGAGGAAGAGAGAGGAGGAAGAGAGAGGAGGAAGAGAGAGGAGGAAGAGAGAGGATGAGGAGAGAGGACGATGAGAGTGTAGGAAGACAGAGGAGGAGGAGAGAGGAGGAAGAGAGAGGAGGAAGATAGAGGAGTAGGAGAGAGGAGGAAGAGAGAGGTGCAAGAGAGAGGAGGAAGAGAGAGGAGGAAGAGAAAGGAGGAGGAGAGAGGAGGAAGAGAGAGGAGGAAGAGAGAGGAGGAAGAGAGAGGAGGAATAGAGAGGAAGAGGAGAGAGGAGGAAGAGAGAGGAGGAAGAGAGAGGAGGAATAGAGAGGAAGAGGAGAGAGGAGGAAGAGAGAGGAGGAAGAGAGAGGAGGAAGAGAGTGGAGGAAGAGAGAGGATGAGGAGAGAGGAGGAGGAGAGAGGAGGAAGAGAGAGGAGGAAGAGAGAGGAGGAAGAGAGGGGAGGAAGAGAGAGGATGAGCAGAGTGGAGGAAGAGAGAGGATGAAGAGAGAGGAGGAAGAGAGAGGATGAAGATAGAGGAAGACGAGAGAGGAGGAAGAGAGAGGAGGAAGAGAGAGGAGGAAGAGATAGGAGGAAGAGAGAGGATGAGGAGAGAGGACGATGAGAGTGTAGGAAGACAGAGGAGGAGGAGTGAGGAGGAAGAGAGAGGAGGAAGATAGAGGAGTAGGAGAGAGGAGGAAGAGAGAGGTGCAAGAGAGAGGAGGAAGAGAGAGGAGGAAGAGAAAGGAGGAGGAGAGAGGAGGAAGAGAGAGGAGGAAGAGAGAGGAGGAATAGAGAGGAAGAGGAGAGAGGAGGAAGAGAGAGGAGGAAGAGAGAGGAGGAAGAGAGTGGAGGAAGAGAGAGGAGGAAGAGAGAGGAGGAGGAGAGAGGTTGAAGAGATAGGAGGTAGAGAGAGGAAGAGGAGAGATGAGGAAGAGACAGGAGCAAGAGAGAGGAGGAAGAGAGAGGAGGAAGAGAAAGGAGGAGGAGAGAGGAGGAAGAGAGAGGAGGAAGAGAGAGGAGGAAGAGAGAGGAGGAATAGAGAGGAAGAGGAGAGAGGAGGAAGAGAGAGGAGGAAGAGAGAGGAGGAATAGAGAGGAAGAGGAGAGAGGAGGAAGAGAGAGGAGGAAGAGAGAGGAGGAAGAGAGTGGAGGAAGAGAGAGGAGGAAGAGAGAGGAGGAGGAGAGAGGTTGAAGAGATAGGAGGTAGAGAGAGGAAGAGGAGAGATGAGGAAGAGACAGGAGCAAGAGAGAGGAGGAAGAGAGAGGAGGAAGAGAGAGGAGGAGGAGAGAGGAGGAAGAGAGAGGAGGAAGAGAGAGGAGGAAGAGAGAGGAGGAAGAGAGAGGAGGAAGAGAGAGGACGAATAGAGAGGAAGAGGAGAGAGGAGGAAGAGATAGGAGGAAGAGAGAAGAGGAAGAGAGAGGAGGAATAGAGAGGAGAAAGAGAGAGGAGGAAGAGAGAGGAGGAGGAGAGAGGTGGAAGAGAGAGGAGGTAGAGAGAGGAAGAGGAGAGATGAGTAAGAAGGAGGAGCAAGAGAGAGGAGGAAGAGAGAGGAGGAAGAGAGAGGAGGAGGAGAGAGGAGGAAGAGAGAGGAGGAAGAGAGAGGAGGAAGAGAGAGGACGAGGAGAGAGGAAGAGGGGAGAGGAGGAAGAGAGAGGAGGAAGAGAGAGGAGGAAGAGAGAGGAGGAATAGAGAGGAGGAAGAGAGAGGAGGAAGAGGGAGGAGGAAGAGAGAGGAGAAGAGAGGTGGAAGAGAGAGGAGGTAGAGAGAGGAAGAGGAGAGATGAGGAAGAGAGAGGAGCAAGAGAGAGGAGGAAAAGAGAGGAGGAAGAGAGAGGAGGAGGAGAGAGGAGGAAGAGAGAGGAGGAAGAGAGAGGAGGAAGAGAGAGGAGGAGGAGAGAGGAGGAAGAGAGAGGAGGAAGAGAGAGGAGGAAGAGAGAGGAGGAAGAGAGAGGACGAGGAGAGAGGAGGAAGAGAGAGGACGAACAGAGAGGAGGAGGAGAGAGGAGGAAGAGGGAGGAGGAAGAGAGCGGAGGAAGAGAGAGGATGAGGAGAGAGGAGGAAGAGAGAGTAGGAAGACAGAGGAGGAGGAGAGAGGAGGAAGAGAGAGGTGCAAGAGAGAGGAGGAAGAGAGAGGAGGAAGAGAAAGGAGGAGGAGAGAGGAGGAAGAGACAGGAGGAAGAGAGAGGAGGAAGAGAGAGGAGGAATAGAGAGGAAGAGGAGAGAGGAGGAAGAGAGAGGAGGAAGAGAGAGGAGGAATAGAGAGGAAGAGGAGAGAGGAGGAAGAGAGAGGAGGAAGAGAGTGGAGGAAGAGAGAGGATGAGGAGAGAGGACGACGAGAGAGTAGGAAGACAGAGGAGGAGGAGAGAGGAGGAAGATAGAGGAGGAAGAGAGAAGAGGAAGAGAGAGGATGAAGACAGAGGAGGAGGAGAGGGGTGGAAGAGAGAGGAGGAAGAGAGAGGAAGAGGAGAGATGAGGAAGAGAGAGGAGCAAGAGAGAGGAAGAGAGAGGAGGGAGAGAGAAGAGGAAAAGAGAGGATGAGGAGAGAGGAGGAAGATAGAAGAGGAAGAGAGCGGAGGAATAGTGAGGAGGAAGAGAGAGGAGGAAGAGAGAGGAGGAAGAGAGAGGAGGAAGAGAGAGGAGGAATAGTGAGGATGAAGAGAGAGGAGGAAGAGAGAGGAGGAAGAGAGAGGAGGAGGAGAGATAAGGAGAGAGGAGGAAAAGAGAGGAGGAAGAGAGAGGAGGAAGAGAGAGGAGGAAGAGAGAGGAGGAAGAGAGAGGAGGAAGAGAGAGGAGGAGGAGAGAGGAGGAAGAGAGAAGAGGAAGAGAAAGGAGGAAGAGAGTGGAGGAAGAGAGAGGAGGAAGAGAGAGGAGGAGGAGAGAGGTGGAAGAGAGAGGAGGTAGAGAGAGGAAGAGGAGAGATGAGGAAGAGAGAGGAGCAAGAGAGAGGAGGAAGAGAGAGGAGGAAGAGAGAGGAGGAGGAGAGAGGATGAAGAGAGAGGAGGAAGAGAGAGGAGGAATAGAGAGGAAGAGGAGAGAGGAGGAAGAGAGAGGAGGAAGAGAGAGGAGGAAGAGAGAGGAAGAGGAGAGAGGAGGAAGAGAGAGGAGGAAGAGAGAGGAGGAAGAGAGTGGAGGAAGAGAGAGGATGAGGAGAGAGGACGACGAGAGAGTAGGAAGACAGAGGAGGAGGAGAGAGGAGGAAGAGAGAGGAGGAAGAGAGAAGAGGAAGAGAGAGGATGAAGACAGAGGAGGAGGAGAGGGGTGGAAGAGAGAGGAGGAAGAGAGAGGAAGAGGAGAGATGAGGAAGAGAGATGAGCAAGAGAGAGGAAGAGAGAGGAGGATGAGAGAGGAGGAAGAGAGAGGATGAGGAGAGAGGAGTAAGATAGAAGAGGAAGAGAGCGGAGGAATAGTGAGGAGGATGGGAGAGGAGGAAGAGAGAGGAGGAAGAGAGAGTTGTAAGAGAGAGGAGGAATAGTGAGGATGAAGAGAGAGGAGGAAGAGAGAGGAGGAAGAGAGAGGAGGAAGAGAGAGGAGAAAAAGGAGGAGGAGAGAGGAGGAAGAGAGAGTAGGAAGAGAGAGGAGGAAGAGAGAGGAGGAGGAGAGAGGAGGAAGAGAGAGGAGGAAGAGAGAGGAAGAAGAGAGAGGATGAGGAGAGAGGAGGAGGAGAGAGGAGGAAGAGAGAGGAGGAAGAGAGAGGAGGAAGAGAGGGGAGGAAGAGAGAGGATGAGCAGAGAGGAGGAAGACAGAGGATGAAGAGAGAGGAGGAAGAGAGAGGATGAAGATAGAGGAAGACGAGAGAGGAGGAAGAGAGAGGAGGAAGAGAGAGGAGGAAGAGATAGGAGGAAGAGAGGGGAGGAAGAGAGAGGATGAGCAGAGAGGAGGAAGACAGAGGATGAAGAGAGAGGAGGAAGAGAGAGGATGAAGATAGAGGAAGACGAGAGAGGAGGAAGAGAGAGGAGGAAGAGAGAGGAGGAAGAGATAGGAGGAAGAGAGAGGATGAGGAGAGAGGACGATGAGAGTGTAGGAAGACAGAGGAGGAGGAGAGAGGAGGAAGAGAGAGGAGGAAGATAGAGGAGTAGGAGAGAGGAGGAAGAGAGATGAGGAAGAGAGAGGAGGAGGAGAGAGGTGGAAGAGAGAGGACTAGAGAGAGAAAGAGGAGAGATGAGGAAGAGAGAGGAGCAAGAGAGAGGAGGAAGAGAGAGGAGGAAGAGAGAGGAGGAGGAGAGAGGAGGAAGAGAGAGTAGGAAGACAGAGGAGGAGGAGAGAGGAGGAAGAGAGAGGTGCAAGAGAGAGGAGGAAGAGAGAGGAGGAATAGAGAGGAAGAGGAGAGAGGAGGAAGAGAGAGGAGGAAGAGAGAGGAGGAATAGAGAGGAAGAGGAGAGAGGAGGAAGAGAGAGGAGGAAGAGAGAGGAGGAAGAGAGTGGAGGAAGAGAGAGGATGAGGAGAGAGGACGACGAGAGAGTAGGAAGACAGAGGAGGAGGAGAGAGGAGGAAGATAGAGGAGGAAGAGAGAAGAGGAAGAGAGAGGATGAAGACAGAGGAGGAGGAGAGGGGTGGAAGAGAGAGGAGGAAGAGAGAGGAGGAGGAGAGATGAGGAAGAGAGAGGAGCAAGAGAGAGGAAGAGAGAGGAGGATGAGAGAGGAGGAAGAGAGAGGATGAGGAGAGAGGAGGAAGATAGAAGAGGAAGAGAGCGGAGGAATAGTGAGGAGGAAGAGAGAGGAGGAAGAGAGAGGAGGAAGAGAGAGGAGGAAGAGAGAGGAGAAAAAGGAGGAGGAGAGAGGAGGAAGAGAGAGTAGGAAGAGAGAGGAGGATGAGAGAGGAGGAAGAGAGAGGAGGAAGAGAAAGGAGGAGGAGAGAGGAGGAAGAGAGAGGAGGAAGAGAGAGGAGGAAGAGAGAGGAGGAATAGAGAGGAAGAGGAGAGAGGAGGAAGAGAGAGGAGGAATAGAGAGGAAGAGGAGAGAGGAGGAAGAGAGAGGAGGAAGAGAGAGGAGGAAGAGAGTGGAGGAAGAGAGAGGAGGAAGAGAGAGGAGGAGGAGAGAGGTTGAAGAGATAGGAGGTAGAGAGAGGAAGAGGAGAGATGAGGAAGAGACAGGAGCAAGAGAGAGGAGGAAGAGAGAGGAGGAAGAGAGAGGAGGAGGAGAGAGGAGGAAGAGAGAGGAGGAAGAGAGAGGAGGAAGAGAGAGGAGGAAGAGAGAGGAGGAAGAGAGAGGACGAATAGAGAGGAAGAGGAGAGAGGAGGAAGAGATAGGAGGAAGAGAGAGGAGGAAGAGAGAGGAGGAATAGAGAGGAGAAAGAGAGAGGAGGAAGAGAGAGGAGGAGGAGAGAGGTGGAAGAGAGAGGAGGTAGAGAGAGGAAGAGGAGAGATGAGTAAGAAGGAGGAGCAAGAGAGAGGAGGAAGAGAGAGGAGGAAGAGAGAGGAGGAGGAGAGAGGAGGAAGAGAGAGGAGGAAGAGAGAGGAGGAGGAGAGAGGTTGAAGAGATAGGAGGTAGAGAGAGGAAGAGGAGAGATGAGGAAGAGACAGGAGCAAGAGAGAGGAGGAAAAGAGAGGAGGAAGAGAGAGGAGGAGGAGAGAGGAGGAAGAGAGAGGAGGAAGAGAGAGGAGGAAGAGAGAGGAGGAGGAGAGAGGAGGAAGAGAGAGGAGGAAGAGAGAGGAGGAAGAGAGAGGAGGAAGAGAGAGGACGAGGAGAGAGGAGGAAGAGAGAAGAGGAAGAGAAAGGAGGAAGAGAGTGGAGGAAGAGAGAGGAGGAAGAGAGAGGAGGAGGAGAGAGGAGGAAGAGAGAAGAGGAAGAGAAAGGAGGAAGAGAGTGGAGGAAGAGAGAGGAGGAAGAGAGAGGAGGAGGAGAGAGGAGGAAGAGAGAGGAGGAAGAGAGAGGAGGAAGAGAGAGGAGGAAGAGAGAGGACGAGGAGAGAGGAGGAAGAGAGAGGACGAACAGAGAGGAGGAGGAGAGAGGAGGAAGAGGGAGGAGGAAGAGAGCGGAGGAAGAGAGAGGATGAGGAGAGAGGAGGAAGAGAGAGTAGGAAGACAGAGGAGGAGGAGAGAGGAGGAAGAGAGAGGTGCAAGAGAGAGGAGGAAGAGAGAGGAGGAAGAGAAAGGAGGAGGAGAGAGGAGGAAGAGACAGGAGGAAGAGAGAGGAGGAAGAGAGAGGAGGAATAGAGAGGAAGAGGAGAGAGGAGGAAGAGAGAGGAGGAAGAGAGAGGAGGAATAGAGAGGAAGAGGAGAGAGGAGGAAGAGAGTGGAGGAAGAGAGAGGACGAGGAGAGAGGACGACGAGAGAGTAGGAAGACAGAGGAGGAGGAGAGAGGAGGAAGATAGAGGAGGAAGAGAGAAGAGGAAGAGAGAGGATGAAGACAGAGGAGGAGGAGAGGGGTGGAAGAGAGAGGAGGAAGAGAGAGGAAGAGGAGAGATGAGGAAGAGAGAGGAGCAAGAGAGAGGAAGAGAGAGGAGGGAGAGAGAAGAGGAAAAGAGAGGATGAGGAGAGAGGAGGAAGATAGAAGAGGAAGAGAGCGGAGGAATAGTGAGGAGGAAGAGAGAGGAGGAAGAGAGAGGAGGAAGAGAGAGGAGGAAGAGAGAGGAGGAATAGTGAGGATGAAGAGAGAGGAGGAAGAGAGAGGAGGAAGAGAGAGGAGGAGGAGAGATAAGGAGAGAGGAGGAAAAGAGAGGAGGAAGAGAGAGGAGGAAGAGAGAGGAGGAAGAGAGAGGAGGAAGAGAGAGGAGGAAGAGAGAGGAGGAATAGAGAGGAAGAGGAGAGAGGAGGAAGAGAGAGGAGGAAGAGAGAGGAGGAAGAGAGAGGAAGAGGAGAGAGGAGGAAGAGAGAGGAGGAAGAGAGAGGAGGAAGAGAGTGGAGGAAGAGAGAGGATGAGGAGAGAGGACGACGAGAGAGTAGGAAGACAGAGGAGGAGGAGAGAGGAGGAAGAGAGAGGAGGAAGAGAGAAGAGGAAGAGAGAGGATGAAGACAGAGGAGGAGGAGAGGGGTGGAAGAGAGAGGAGGAAGAGAGAGGAAGAGGAGAGATGAGGAAGAGAGATGAGCAAGAGAGAGGAAGAGAGAGGAGGATGAGAGAGGAGGAAGAGAGAGGATGAGGAGAGAGGAGTAAGATAGAAGAGGAAGAGAGCGGAGGAATAGTGAGGAGGATGGGAGAGGAGGAAGAGAGAGGAGGAAGAGAGAGTTGTAAGAGAGAGGAGGAATAGTGAGGATGAAGAGAGAGGAGGAAGAGAGAGGAGGAAGAGAGAGGAGGAAGAGAGAGGAGAAAAAGGAGGAGGAGAGAGGAGGAAGAGAGAGTAGGAAGAGAGAGGAGGAAGAGAGAGGAGGAGGAGAGAGGAGGAAGAGAGAGGAGGAAGAGAGAGGAAGAAGAGAGAGGATGAGGAGAGAGGAGGAGGAGAGAGGAGGAAGAGAGAGGAGGAAGAGAGAGGAGGAAGAGAGGGGAGGAAGAGAGAGGATGAGCAGAGAGGAGGAAGACAGAGGATGAAGAGAGAGGAGGAAGAGAGAGGATGAAGATAGAGGAAGACGAGAGAGGAGGAAGAGAGAGGAGGAAGAGAGAGGAGGAAGATATAGGAGGAAGAGAGAGGATGAGGAGAGAGGACGATGAGAGTGTAGGAAGACAGAGGAGGAGGAGAGAGGAGGAAGAGAGAGGAGGAAGATAGAGGAGTAGGAGAGAGGAGGAAGAGAGATGAGGAAGAGAGAGGAGGAGGAGAGAGGTGGAAGAGAGAGGACTAGAGAGAGAAAGAGGAGAGATGAGGAAGAGAGAGGAGCAAGAGAGAGGAGGAAGAGAGAGGAGGAAGAGAGAGGAGGAGGAGAGAGGAGGAAGAGAGAGTAGGAAGACAGAGGAGGAGGAGAGAGGAGGAAGAGAGAGGTGCAAGAGAGAGGAGGAATAGAGAGGAGGAATAGAGAGGAAGAGGAGAGAGGAGGAAGAGAGAGGAGGAAGAGAGAGGAGGAATAGAGAGGAAGAGGAGAGAGGAGGAAGAGAGAGGAGGAAGAGAGAGGAGGAAGAGAGTGGAGGAAGAGAGAGGATGAGGAGAGAGGACGACGAGAGAGTAGGAAGACAGAGGAGGAGGAGAGAGGAGGAAGATAGAGGAGGAAGAGAGAAGAGGAAGAGAGAGGATGAAGACAGAGGAGGAGGAGAGGGGTGGAAGAGAGAGGAGGAAGAGAGAGGAGGAGGAGAGATGAGGAAGAGAGAGGAGCAAGAGAGAGGAAGAGAGAGGAGGATGAGAGAGGAGGAAGAGAGAGGATGAGGAGAGAGGAGGAAGATAGAAGAGGAAGAGAGCGGAGGAATAGTGAGGAGGAAGAGAGAGGAGGAAGAGAGAGGAGGAAGAGAGAGGAGGAAGAGAGAGGAGAAAAAGGAGGAGGAGAGAGGAGGAAGAGAGAGTAGGAAGAGAGAGGAGGATGAGAGAGGAGGAAGAGAGAGGAGGAAGAGAGAGGAGGAAGAGAGAGGAGGAAGATAGAGGAGGAGGAGAGAGGAGGAAGAGAGAAGAGGAAGAGAAAGGAGGAAGAGAGAGGAGGAAGAGAGAGGAGGAAGAGAGAGGAGGAGGACAGAGGTGGAAGAGAGAGGAGGTAGAGAGAGGAAGAGGAGTGATGAGGAAGAGAGAGGAGCAAGAGAGAGGAGGAAGATAGAGGAGGAAGAGAGAGGAGGAAGAGAGAGGAGGAGGAGAGAGGTGTAAGAGAGAGGAGGAAGAGAGAGGAAGAGGAGAGATGAGGAAGAGAGAGGAGCAAGAGAGAGGAGGAAGATAGAGGAGGAAGAGAGAGGAGGAAGAGAGAGGAGGAAGAGAAAGGAGGAGGAGAGAGGAGGAGGAGAGAGGAGGAATAGAGAGGAGGAAGAGAGAGGAGGAAGAGAGAGGAGGAATAGAGAGGAAGAGGAGGGAGGAGGAAGAGAGAGGAGGAAGAGAGAGGAGGAAGAGAGTGGAGGAAGAGAGAGGATGAGGAGAGAGGACGACGAGAGTGTAGGAAGACAGAGGAGGAAGAGAGAGGAGGAAGAGAGAGGAGGAAGAGAGAGGAGGAAGAGAGAGGAGGAAGATAGAGGAGGAGGAGAGAGGAGGAAGAGAGAAGAGGAAGAGAAAGGAGGAAGAGAGAGGAGGAAGAGAGAGGAGGAAGAGAGAGGAGGAGGAGAGAGGTGGAAGAGAGAGGAGGTAGAGAGAGGAAGAGGAGAGATGAGGAAGAGAGAGGAGCAAGAGAGAGGAGGAAGAGAGAGGAGGAAGAGAGAGGAGGAAGAGAGAGGAGGAGGAGAGAGGAGGAAGAGAGAGGAGGAAGAGAGAGGAGGAAGAGAGAGGAGGAAGAGAGAGGACGAGGAGAGAGGAGGAAGAGAGAGGAGGAAGAGAGAGGAGGAATAGAGAGGAAGAGGAGAGAGGAGGAAGAGAGAGGAGGAGAGAGGTGGAAGAGAGAGGAGGTAGAGAGAGGAAGAGGAGAGATGAGGAAGAGAGAGGAGGAAGAGAGAGGAGGAAGAGAGAGGAGGAAGAGAGAGGAGGAGGAGAGAGGAGGAAGAGAGAGGAGGAAGAGAGAGGATGAAGAGAGAGGAGGAAGAGAGAGGAGGAAGAGAGAGGAGGAAGAGAGAGGAGGAGGAGAGAGGAGGAAGAGAGAGGAGGAAGAGAGAGGAGGAAGAGAGAGGTGGAAGAGAGAGGACGAGGAGAGAGGAGGAAGAGAGAGGAGCAAGAGAGAGGAGGAAGAGAGAGGAGGAACAGAGAGGAAGAGGAGAGAGGAGGAAGAGAGAGGAGGAAGAGAGTGGAGGAGGAGAGAGAATGAGGAGAGAGGACGACGAGAGTGTAGGAAGACAGAGGAGGAAGAGAGAGGAGGAAGAGAGAGGAGGAAGAGAGAGGAGGAAGATAGAGGAGGAGGAGAAAGGAGGAAGAGAGAGGAGGAAGAGAGAGGAGAAAGATAGAGGAGGAAGAGAGTGGACGAGGAGAGAGGAGGAAGAGAGAGGAGGAAGAGAGCGGAGGAATAGTGAGGAGGAAGAGAGAGGAGGAAGAGAGAGGAGGAAGAGAGAGGAGGAAGAGAGAGGAGAAAAAGGAGGAGGAGAGAGGAGGAAGAGAGAGTAGGAAGAGAGAGGATGAAGAGAGAGGAGGAAGAGAGAGGAGGAAGAGAGAGGAGGAAGAGAGAGGAGGAAGATAGAGGAGGAGGAGAGAGGAGTAAGAGAGAAGAGGAAGAGAAAGGAGGAAGAGAGAGGAGGAAGAGAGAGGAGGAAGAGAGAGGAGGAGGACAGAGGTGGAAGAGAGAGGAGGTAGAGAGAGGAAGAGGAGTGATGAGGAAGAGAGAGGAGCAAGAGAGAGGAGGAAGATAGAGGAGGAAGAGAGAGGAGGAAGAGAGAGGAGGAGGAGAGAGGAAGAGGAGAGAGGAGGAAGAGAGAGGAGGAGAGAGGTGGAAGAGAGAGGAGGTAGAGAGAGGAAGAGGAGAGATGAGGAAGAGAGAGGAGGAAGAGAGAGGAGGAAGAGAGAGGAGGAAGAGAGAGGAGGAGGAGAGAGGAGGAAGAGAGAGGAGGAAGAGAGAGGATGAGGAGAGAGGAGGAAGAGAGAGGAGGAAGAGAGAGGAGGAGGAGAGAGGAGGAAGAGAGAGGAGGAAGAGAGAGGAGGAAGAGAGAGGTGGAAGAGAGAGGACGAGGAGAGAGGAGGAAGAGAGAGGAGCAAGAGAGAGGAGGAAGAGAGAGGAGGAACAGAGAGGAAGAGGAGAGAGGAGGAAGAGAGAGGAGGAAGAGAGTGGAGGAGGAGAGAGAATGAGGAGAGAGGACGACGAGAGTGTAGGAAGACAGAGGAGGAAGAGAGAGGAGGAAGAGAGAGGAGGAAGAGAGAGGAGGAAGAGAGAGGAGGAAGATAGAGGAGGAGGAGAAAGGAGGAAGAGAGAGGAGGAAGAGAGAGGAGAAAGAGAGAGGAGGAAGAGAGAGGACGAGGAGAGAGGAGGAAGAGAGAGGAGGAAGAGAGCGGAGGAATAGTGAGGAGGAAGAGAGAGGAGGAAGAGAGAGGAGGAAGAGAGAGGAGGAAGAGAGAGGAGAAAAAGGAGGAGGAGAGAGGAGGAAGAGAGAGTAGGAAGAGAGAGGATGAAGAGAGAGGAGGAAGAGAGAGGAGGAAGAGAGAGGAGGAAGAGGGAGGAGGAAGATAGAGGAGGAGGAGAGAGGAGGAAGAGAGAAGAGGAAGAGAAAGGAGGAAGAGAGAGGAGGAAGAGAGAGGAGGAAGAGAGAGGAGGAGGACAGAGGTGGAAGAGAGAGGAGGTAGAGAGAGGAAGAGGAGTGATGAGGAAGAGAGAGGAGCAAGAGAGAGGAGGAAGATAGAGGAGGAAGAGAGAGGAGGAAGAGAGAGGAGGAGGAGAGAGGTGTAAGGGAGAGGAGGAAGAGAGAGGAAGAGGAGAGATGAGGAAGAGAGAGGAGCAAGAGAGAGGAGGAAGATAGAGGAGGAAGAGAGAGGAGGAAGAGAGAGGAGGAAGAGAAAGGAGGAGGAGAGAGGAGGAGGAGAGAGGAGGAATAGAGAGGAGGAAGAGAGAGGAGGAAGAGAGAGGAGGAATAGAGAGGAAGAGGAGAGAGGAGGTAGAGAGAGGAGGAAGAGAGAGGAGGAAGAGAGTGGAGGAAGAGAGAGGATGAGGGGAGAGGACGACGAGAGTGTAGGAAGACAGAGGAGGAAGAGAGAGGAGGAAGAGAGAGGAGGAAGAGAGAGGAGGAAGAGAGAGGAGGAAGATAGAGGAGGAGGAGAAAGGAGGAAGAGAGAGGAGGAAGAGAGAGGAGAAAGAGTGAGGAGGAAGAGAGAGGACGAGGAGAGAGGAGGAAGAGAGAGGACGAACAGAGAGGAAGAGGAGAGAGGAGGAAGAGAGAGGATGAGGAGAGAGGAGGAAGAGAGAGGAGGAAGAGAGAGGAGGAAGAGAGAGGAGGAAGAGAGAGGAGGAGGAGAGAGGAGGAAGAGAGAGGAGGAGGAGAGAATAAGAGGAGAGAGGAGGGAGTGAGAGGAGGAAGAGAGAGGAGGTGGAGGGAGAAGGAAGAGAGTGGAGTAAGAGAGAGGAGGAGGAGAGAGGAGGAAGAGCGAGGAGGAAGAGAGAGGAGGAGGAGAGAGGAGGAAGAGAGCAGAAGAGGAGAGAGGAGGAAGAGAGAGGAGGAAGCGAGGAGGAAGAGAGAGGAGGAAGAGAGAGGAAGAGGAGAGAGGAGGAAGAGAGAGGAAGAGGAGAGAGGAGGAAGAGAGAGGAGGAAGAGACAGGAGGAAGAGAGAGGACGAGGAGAGAGGAGGAAGAGAGAGGAGGAAGAGAGAGGAGGAATAGAGAGGAAGAGGAGAGAGGAGGAAGAGAGAGGAGGAGAGAGGTGGAAGAGAGAGGAGGTAGAGAGAGGAAGAGGAGAGATGAGGAAGAGAGAGGAGGAAGAGAGAGGAGGAAGAGAGAGGAGGAAGAGAGAGGAGGAGGAGAGAGGAGGAAGAGAGAGGAGGAAGAGAGAGGATGAGGAGAGAGGAGGAAGAGAGAGGAGGAAGAGAGAGGAGGAAGAGAGAGGAGGAGGAGAGAGGAGGAAGAGAGAGGAGGAAGAGAGAGGAGGAAGAGAGAGGTGGAAGAGAGAGGACGAGGAGAGAGGAGGAAGAGAGAGGAGCAAGAGAGAGGAGGAAGAGAGAGGAGGAAGAGAGAGGAGGATGAGAGAGGAGGAAGAGAGAGGAGGAAGAGAGAGGAGAAAGAGAGAGGAGGAAGAGAGAGGACGAGGAGAGAGGAGCAAGAGAGAGGACGAACAGAGAGGAAGAGGAGAGAGGAGGAAGAGAGAGGATGAGGAGAGAGGAGGAAGAGAGAGGAGGAAGAGAGAGGAGGAAGAGAGAGGAGGAGGAGAGAGGAGGAAGAGAGAGGAGGAAGAGAGAGGAGGAAGAGAGAGGAGGAAGAGAGAGGACGAGGAGAGAGGAGGAAGAGAGAGGACGAACAGAGAGGAAGAGGAGAGAGGAGGAAGAGGGAGGAGGAAGAGAGAGGAGGAAGAGAGAGGATGAGGAGAGAGGAGGAAGAGAGAGTAGGATGACAGAGGAGGAGGAGAGAGGAGGAAGAGAGAGGTGCAAGAGATAGGAGGAAGAAAGAGGAGGAAGAGAAAGGAGGAGGAGAGAGGAGGAAGAGAGAGGAGGAAGAGAGAGGAGGAGGAGAGAGGAGGAAGAGAGAGGAGGAAGATAGAGGAGGCGGAGAGAGGAGGAAGAGAGAGGAGGAAGAGAGAGGAGGAAGAGAGAGGAGGAAGAGAGAGGTGGAAGAGAGAGGAGGAAGAGAGAGGAGGAAGAGAGAGGAGGAAGAGAGAGGAGGAAGAGAGAGGAGGTAGAGAGAGGAAGAGGAGAGATGAGGAAGAGTGAGGAGCAAGAGAGAGGAGGAAGAGAGAGGAGGAATAGAGAGGAGGAGGAGAGAGGAGGAAGAGAGAGGAGGAAGAGAGAGGAGGAAGAGAGAGGAGGAAGAGAGAGGAGGAAGAGAGAGGAGGTAGAGAGAGGAAGAGGAGAGATGAGGAAGAGAGAGGAGCAAGAGAGAGGAGGAAGAGAGAGGAGGAAGAGAGAGGAGGAGGAGAGAGGAGGAAGAGAGAGGAGGAAGAGAGGAGGAAGAGAGAGGAGGAAGAGAGAGGACGAGGAGAGAGGAGGAAGAGAGAGGAGGCAGAGAGAGGAAGAGGAGAGATGAGGAAGAGAGAGGAGCAAGAGAGAGGAGGAAGAGAGAGGAGGAAGAGAGAGGAGGAGGAGAGAGGAGGAAGAGAGAGGAGGAAGAGAGAGGATGAGGAGAGAGGAGGAAGAGAGAGGAGGAAGAGAGAGGAGGAAGAGAGAGGAGGAGGAGAGAGGAGGAAGAGAGAGGAGGAAGAGAGAGGAGGAAGAGAGAGGAGGAAGAGAGAGGAGGAAGAGAGAGGATGAAGAGAGAGGAGGAAGAGAGAGTAGGAAGACAGAGGAGGAGGAGAGAGGAGGAAGAGAGAGGTGCAAGAGAGAGGAGGAAGAGAGAGGAGGAAGAGAAAGGAGGAGGAGAGAGGAGGAAGAGAGAGGAGGAAGAGAGAGGAGGAATAGAGAGGAAGAGGAGAGAGGAGGAAGAGAGAGGAGGAAGAGAGAGGAGGAATAGAGAGGAAGAGGAGAGAGGAGGAAGAGAGAGGAGGAAGAGAGAGGAGGAAGAGAGTGGAGGAAGAGAGAGGATGAGGAGAGAGGACGACGAGAGAGTAGGAAGACAGAGGAGGAGGAGAGAGGAGGAAGATAGAGGAGGAAGAGAGAAGAGGAAGAGAGAGGATGAAGACAGAGGAGGAGGAGAGGGGTGGAAGAGAGAGGAGGAAGTGAGAGGAGGAGGAGAGATGAGGAAGAGAGAGGAGCAAGAGAGAGGAAGAGAGAGGAGGATGAGAGAGGAGGAAGAGAGAGGATGAGGAGAGAGGAGGAAGATAGAAGAGGAAGAGAGCGGAGGAATAGTGAGGAGGAAGAGAGAGGAGGAAGAGAGAGGAGGAAGAGAGAGGAGGAAGAGAGAGGAGGAGGAGAGAGGTGTAAGAGAGAGGAGGAAGAGAGAGGAAGAGGAGAGATGAGGAAGAGAGAGGTGCAAGAGAGAGGAGGAAGAGAGAGGAGGAAGAGAAAGGAGGAGGAGAGAGGAGGAGGAGAGAGGAGGAATAGAGAGGAGGAAGAGAGAGGAGGAAGAGAGAGGAGGAATAGAGAGGAAGAGGAGAGAGGAGGAAGAGAGAGGAGGAAGAGAGAGGAGGAAGAGAGAGGAGGAAGAGAGTGGAGGAAGAGAGAGGATGAGGAGAGAGGACGACGAGAGAGTAGGAAGACAGAGGAGGAGGAGAGAGGAGGAAGATAGAGGAGGAAGAGAGAAGAGGAAGAGAGAGGATGATGACAGAGGAGGAGGAGAGGGGTGGAAGAGTGAGGAGGAAGAGAGAGGAAGAGGAGAGATGAGGAAGAGTGAGGAGCAAGAGAGAGGAAGAGAGAGGAGGATGAGAGAGGAGGAAGAGAGAGGATGAGGAGAGAGGAGGATGATAGAAGAGGAAGAGAGCGGAGGAATAGTGAGGAGGAAGAGAGAGGAGGAAGAGAGAGGAGGAAGAGAGAGGAGGAAGAGAGAGGAGGAATAGTGAGGATGAAGAGAGAGGAGGAAGAGAGAGGAGGAAGAGAGAGGAGGAAGAGAGAGGAGAAAAAGGAGGAGGAGAGAGGAGGAAGAGAGAGTAGGTAGAGAGAGGAAGAGGAGAGATGAGGAAGAGAGAGGAGCAAGAGAGAGGAGGAAGATAGAGGAGGAAGAGAGAGGAGGAAGAGAGAGGAGGAGGAGAGAGGTGGAAGAGAGAGGAGGAAGAGAGAGGTGCAAGAGAGAGGAGGAAGAGAGAGGAGGAAGAGAAAGGAGGAGGAGAGAGGAGGAGGAGAGAGGAGGAATAGAGAGGAGGAAGAGAGTGGAGGAAGAGAGAGGATGAGGAGAGAGGACGACGAGAGTGTAGGAAGACAGAGGAGGAAGAGAGAGGAGGAAGAGAGAGGAGGAAGAGAGAGGAGGAAGAGAGAGGAGGAAGATAGAGGAGGAGGAGAGAGGAGGAAGAGAGAGGAGGAAGAGAAAGGAGGAAGAGAGAGGAGGAAGAGAGAGGAGGAAGAGAGAGGAGGAGGAGAGAGGTGGAAGAGAGAGGAGGTGGAGAGAGGTGGAAGAGAGAGGAGGTAGAGAGAGGAAGAGGAGAGATGAGGAAGAGAGAGGAGCAAGAGAGAGGAGGAAGAGGGAGGAGGAAGAGAGAGTAGGAAGAGAGAGGATGATGAGAGAGGATGAGGAGAGAGGAGGAAGAGAGAGGAGGAAGAGAGAGGAGGAAGAGAGAGGAGGAAGAGAGAGGACGAGGAGAGAGGAGGAAGAGAGAGGAGGAAGAGAGAGGAAGAAGTGAGAGGAAGAGGAGAGAGGAGGAAGAGAGAGGAGGAGAGAGTTGGAAGTGAGAGGAGGTAGAGAGAGGAAGAGGAGAGATGAGGAAGAGAGAGGAGGAAGAGAGAGGTGGAAGAGAGAGGACGAGGAGAGAGGAGGAAGAGAGAGGAGCAAGAGAGAGGAGGAAGAGAGAAGAGGAAGAGAGAGGAGGATGAGAGAGGAGGAAGAGAGAGGAGGAAGAGAGAGGAGGAGGAGAGAGGAGGAAGAGATAGGAGGAAGAGAGAGGAGGAAGATAGAGGAGGAGGAGAGAGGAGGAAGAGAGAGGAGGAAGAGAAAGGAGGAAGAGAGAAGAGGAAGAGAGAGGAGGAAGAGAGAGGAGGAGGAGAGAGGTGGAAGGGAGAGGAGGTGGAGAGAGGTGGAAGAGAGAGGAGGTAGAGAGAGGAAGAGGAGAGATGAGGAAGAGAGAGGAGCAACAGAGAGGAGGAAGAGAGAGGAGGAAGAGAGAGGAGGAAGAGAGAGGATGAGGAGAGAGGATGAGGAGAGAGGAGGAAGAGAGAGGAGGAAGAGAGAGGAGGAAGAGAGAGGAGGAGGAGAGAGGAGGAAGAGAGAGGAGGAAGATAGAGGAGGAAGAGAGAGGATGAGGAGAGAGGGGGAAGAGAGAGGAGGAAGAGAGAGGAGGAACAGAGAGGAGGAGGAGAGAGGAGGAAGAGAGAGGAGGAAGAGAGAGGAGGAAGAGAGAGGAGGAAGAGAGAGGACGAGGAGAGACGAGGAAGAGAGAGGAGGAAGAGAGAGGACGAATACAGAGGAAGAGGAGAGAGGAGGAAGAGAGAGGAGGAGAGAGGTGGAAGTGAGAGGAGGTAGAGAGAGGAAGAGGAGAGATGAGGAAGAGAGAGGAGGAAGAGAGAGGTGGAAGAGAGAGGACGAGGAGAGAGGAGGAAGAGAGAGGAGCAAGAGAGAGGAGGAAGAGAGAGGAGGAAGAGAGAGGAGGAAGAGAGAGGAGGAAGAGAGAGGAGGTAGGTGGAGGAGGAGGAGAGAGGAGGAAGAGAGAGGAGGAAGAGAGAGGAGGAAGAGAGAGGTGGAAGAGAGAGGACGAGGAGAGAGGAGGAAGAGAGAGGAGGAAGAGAGAGGAGGAAGAGAGTGGAGGAGGAGAGAGAATGAGGAGAGAGGACGACGAGACTGTAGGAAGACAGAGGAGGAAGAGAGAGGAGGAAGAGAGAGGAGGAAGAGAGAGGAGGAAGAGAGAGGAGGAAGATAGAGGAGGAGGAGAAAGGAGGAAGAGAGAGGAGGAAGAGAGAGGAGAAAGAGAGAGGAGGAAGAGAGAGGACGAGGAGAGAGGAGGAAGAGAGAGGAGGAGGAGGGAGGAGGAAGAGAGAGGAGGAAGATAGAGGAGGAGGAGATAGGAGGAAGAGAGAGGAGGAAGAGAGAGGAGGAAGAGAGGAGGAAGAGAGAGGAGGAAGAGAGAGGAGGAAGAGAGAGGAGGAGGAGAGGGGTGGAAGAGAGAGGAGGAAGAGAGAGGAAGAGGAGAGATGAGGAAGAGAGAGGAGCAAGAGAGAGGAAGAGAGAGGAGGAGGAGAGAGGGGGAAGATAGAGGAGGAAGAGAGAGGAGGAATAGTGAGGAGGAAGAGAGAGGAAGAAGAGAGAGGAGGAAGAGAGAGGAGGAAGAGAGAGGAGGAAGAGAGAGGAGGAATAGTGAGGAGGAAGAGAGAGGAGGAAGAGAGAGGAGAAAGAGAGAGGAGGAGGAGAGAGGAGGAAGAGAAAGGAGGAAGAGAGAGGAGGAAGAGAGAGGAGGAAGAGAGAGGAGGAAGAGAGAGGAGGAGGAGAGAGGAGGAAGAGAGAGGAGGAAGAGAGAGGACGAGGAGAGAGGAAGAGGAGAGAGGAGGAAGAGAGAGGAGGAAGATAGAGGAGGAAGAGAGAGGAGGAATAGAGAGGAGGAAGAGAGAGGAGGAAGAGGGAGGAGGAAGAGAGAGGAGGAGAGAGGTGGAAGAGAGAGGAGGTAGAGAGAGGAAGAGGAGAGATGAGGAAGAGAGAGGAGCAAGAGAGAGGAGGAAGAGAGAGGAGGAAGAGAGAGGAAGAGGAGAGAGGTTGAAGAGAGAGGAGGTAGAGAGAGGACGAGGAGAGAGGAGGAAGAGAGAGGAGGAAGATAGAGGAGGAGGAGAGAGGAGGAAGAGAGAGGAGGAAGAGAGAGGAGGAAGAGAGAGGAGGAAGAGAGAGGACGAGGAGAGAGGAGGAAGAGAGAGGAGGAAGAGAGAGGAGGAGGAGAGATGTGGAAGAGAGAGGAGGTAGAGAGAGGAAGAGGACAGATGAGGAAGAGAGAGGAGCAAGAGAGAGGAGGAAGAGAGAGGAGGAAGAGAGAGGAGGAGGAGAGAGGAGGAAGAGAGAGGAGGAAGAGAGAGGAGGAAGAGAGAGGAGGAAGAGAGAGGACGAGGAGAGAGGAGGAAGAGAGAGGAGGAAGAGAGAGGAGGAGGAGAGAGGTGGAAGAGAGAGGAGGTAGAGAGAGGAAGAGGAGAGATGAGGAAGAGAGAGGAGCAAGAGAGAGGAGTAAGAGAGAGGAGGAAGAGAGAGGAGGAGGAGAGAGGAGGAAGAGAGAGGAGGAAGAGAGAGGAGGAAGAGAGAGGAGGAAGAGAGAGGACGAGGAGAGAGGAGGAATAGAGAGGAAGAGGAGAGAGGAGGAAGAGAGAGGAGGAAGATAGAGGAGGAGGAGAGAGGAGGAAGAGAGAGGAGGAAGAGAGAGGAGGAAGAGAGAGGAGGAAGAGAGAGGACGAGGAGAGAGGAGGAAGAGAGAGGAGGAATAGAGAGGACGAATAGAGAGGATAGAGGAGAGAGGAGGAAGAGAGAGGAGGAGGAGGGAGGAGGAAGAGAGAGGAGGAAGATAGAGGAGGAGGAGATAGGAGGAAGAGAGAGGAGGAAGAGAGAGGAGGAAGAGAGGAGGAAGAGAGAGGAGGAAGAGAGAGGAGGAAGAGAGAGGAGGAGGAGAGGGGTGGAAGAGAGAGGAGGAAGAGAGAGGAAGAGGAGAGATGAGGAAGAGAGAGGAGCAAGAGAGAGGAAGAGAGAGGAGGAGGAGAGAGGGGGAAGATAGAGGAGGAAGAGAGAGGAGGAATAGTGAGGAGGAAGAGAGAGGAAGAAGAGAGAGGAGGAAGAGAGAGGAGGAAGAGAGAGGAGGAAGAGAGAGGAGGAATAGTGAGGAGGAAGAGAGAGGAGGAAGAGAGAGGAGAAAGAGAGAGGAGGAGGAGAGAGGAGGAAGAGAAAGGAGGAAGAGAGAGGAGGAAGAGAGAGGAGGAAGAGAGAGGAGGAAGAGAGAGGAGGAGGAGAGAGGAGGAAGAGAGAGGAGGAAGAGAGAGGAGGAGGAGAGAGGAGGAAGAGAGAGGAGGAAGAGAGAGGAGGAATAGTGAGGAGGAAGAGAGAGGAAGAAGAGAGAGGAGGAAGAGAGAGGAGGAGGAGAGAGGAGGAAGAGAGAGGAGGAAGAGAGAGGAGGAAGAGAGAGGAGGAAGAGAGAGGACGAGGAGAGAGGAAGAGGAGAGAGGAGGAAGAGAGAGGAGGAAGATAGAGGAGGAAGAGAGAGGAGGAATAGAGAGGAGGAAGAGAGAGGAGGAAGAGGGAGGAGGAAGAGAGAGGAGGAGAGAGGTGGAAGAGAGAGGAGGTAGAGAGAGGAAGAGGAGAGATGAGGAAGAGAGAGGAGCAAGAGAGAGGAGGAAGAGAGAGGAGGAAGAGAGAGGAAGAGGAGAGAGGTTGAAGAGAGAGGAGGTAGAGAGAGGAAGAGGAGAGAGGAGGAAGAGAGAGGAGGAAGATAGAGGAGGAGGAGAGAGGAGGAAGAGAGAGGAGGAAGAGAGAGGACGAGGAGAGAGGAGGAAGAGAGAGGACGAACAGAGAGGAAGAGGAGAGAGGAGGAAGAGAGAGGATGAGGAGAGAGGAGGAAGAGAGAGGAGGAAGAGAGAGGAGGAAGAGAGAGGAGGAGGATAGAGGAGGAAGAGAGAGGAGGAAGAGAGAGGAGGAAGAGAGAGGAGGAAGAGAGAGGACGAGGAGAGAGGAGGAAGAGAGAGGACGAACAGAGAGGAAGAGGAGAGAGGAGGAAATGGGAGGAGGAAGAGAGAGGAGGAAGAGAGAGGAGGAGGAGAGAGGAGGAAGAGAGAGGTGCAAGAGAGAGGAGGAAGAGAGAGGAGGAAGAGAAAGGAGGAGGAGAGAGGAGGAAGAGAGAGGAGGAAGAGGGAGGAGGAAGAGATAGGAGGAAGAGAGAGGAGGAGGAGAGAGGAGGAGGAGAGAGGAGGAAGAGAGAGGAGGAAGAGAGAGGAGGAAGAGAGAGGAGGAAGAGAGAGGACGAGGAGAGAGGAGGAAGAGAGAGGAGGCAGAGAGAGGAAGAGGAGAGATGAGGAAGAGAGAGGAGGAAGAGAGAGGAGGAAGAGAGAGGAGGAAGAGAGAGGAGGAAGATAGAGGAGGAGGAGAGAGGAGGAAGAGAGAAGAGGAAGAGAAAGGAGGAAGAGAGAGGAGGAAGAGAGAGGAGGAAGAGAGAGGAGGAGGAGAGAGGTGGAAGAGAGAGGAGGTGGAGAGAGGTGGAAGAGAGAGGAGGTAGAGAGAGGAAGAGGAGAGATGAGGAAGAGAGAGGAGCAAGAGAGAGGAGGAAGAGAGAGGAGGAAGAGAGAGGAGGAAGAGAGAGGCTGAGGAGAGAGGATGAGGAGAGAGGAGGAAGAGAGAGGAGGAAGAGAGAGGAGGAAGAGAGAGGAGGAGGAGAGAGGAGGAAGAGAGAGGAGGAAGATAGAGGAGGAAGAGAGAGAATGAGGAGAGAGGGGGAAGAGAGAGGAGGAAGAGAGAGGAGGAACAGAGAGGAGGAGGAGAGAGGAGGAAGAGAGAGGAGGAAGAGAGAGGAGGAAGAGAGAGGAGGAAGAGAGAGGACGAGGAGAGAGGAGGAAGAGAGAGGAGGAAGAGAGAGGACGAATAGAGAGGAAGAGGAGAGAGGAGGAAGAGAGAGGAGGGGAGAGGTGGAAGAGAGAGGAGGTAGAGAGAGGAAGAGGAGAGATGAGGAAGAGAGAGGAGCAAGAGAGAGGAGGAAGAGAGAGGAGGAAGAGAGAGGAGGAGGAGAGAGGAGGAAGAGAGAGGAGGAAGAGAGAGGATGAGGAGAGAGGAGGAAGAGAGAGGAGGAAGAGAGAGGAGGAAGAGAGAGGAGGAGGAGAGAGGAGGAAGAGAGAGGAGGAAGAGAGAGGAGGAAGAGAGAGGTGGAAGAGAGAGGACGAGGAGAGAGGAGGAAGAGAGAGGAGCAAGAGAGAGGAGGAAGAGAGAGGAGGAAGAGAGAGGAGGATGAGAGAGGAGGAAGAGAGAGGAGGAAGAGAGAGGATGAGGAGAGAGGAGGAAGAGAGAGGAGGAAGAGAGAGGAGGAAGAGAGAGGAGGAGGAGAGAGGAGGAAGAGAGAGGAGGAAGAGAGAGGAGGAATAGAGAGGAAGAGGAGAGAGGAGGAAGAGAGAGGAGGAAGAGAGAGGAGGAAGAGAGTGGAGGAGGAGAGAGAATGAGGAGAGAGGACGACGAGACTGTAGGAAGACAGAGGAGGAAGAGAGAGGAGGAAGAGAGAGGAGGAAGAGAGAGGAGGAAGATAGAGGAGGAGGAGAAAGGAGGAAGAGAGAGGAGGAAGAGAGAGGAGAAAGAGAGAGGACGAGGAGAGAGGAGGAAGAGAGAGGACGAACAGAGAGGAAGAGGAGAGAGGAGGAAGAGAGAGGATGAGGAGAGAGGAGGAAGAGAGAGGAGGAAGATAGAGGAGGAAGAGAGAGGAGGAGGAGAGGAGGAAGAGAGAGGAGGAAGAGAGAGGAGGAAGAGAGAGGAGGAAGAGAGAGGACGAGGAGAGAGGAGGAAGAGAGAGGACGAACAGAGAGGAAGAGGAGAGAGGAGGGAAGAGGGAGGAGGAAGAGAGAGGAGGAAGAGAGAGGATGAGGAGAGAGGAGGAAGAGAGAGTAGGAAGACAGAGGAGGAGGAGAGAGGAGGAAGAGAGAGGTGCAAGAGAGAGGAGGAAGAGAGAGGAGGAAGAGAAAGGAGGAGGAGAGAGGAGGAAGAGAGAGGAGGAAGAGGGAGGAGGAAGAGAGAGGAAGAGGAGAGAGAGGAAGAGAGAGGAGAAAGATAGAGGAGGAGGAGAGAGGAGGAAGAGAGAGGAGGAAGAGAGAGGAGGAAGAGAGAGGACGAGGAGAGAGGAGGAAGAGAGAGGAGGAAGATAGAGGAGGAGGAGAGAGGAGGAAGAGAGAGGAGGAAGAGACAGGAGGAAGAGAGAGGAGGAAGAGAGAGGACGAGGAGAGAGGAGGAAGAGAGAGGAGGAAGAGAGAGGAGGAGGAGAGATGTGGAAGAGAGAGGAGGTAGAGAGAGGAAGAGGACAGATGAGGAAGAGAGAGGAGCAAGAGAGAGGAGGAAGAGAGAGGAGGAAGAGAGAGGAGGAGGAGAGAGGAGGAAGAGAGAGGAGGAAGAGAGAGGAGGAAGAGAGAGGAGGAAGAGAGAGGACGAGGAGAGAGGAGGAAGGGAGAGGAGAAGAGAGAGGAGGAGGAGAGAGGTGGAAGAGAGAGGAGGTAGAGAGAGGAAGAGGAGAGATGAGGAAGAGAGAGGAGCAAGAGAGAGGAGGAAGAGAGAGGAGGAAGAGAGAGGAGGAGGAGAGAGGAGGAAGAGAGAGGAGGAAGAGAGAGGAGGAAGAGAGAGGAGGAAGAGAGAGGACGAGGAGAGAGGAGGAATAGAGAGGAAGAGGAGAGAGGAGGAAGAGAGAGGAGGAAGATAGAGGAGGAGGAGAGAGGAGGAAGAGAGAGGAGGAAGAGAGAGGAGGAAGAGAGAGGAGGAAGAGAGAGGACGAGGAGAGAGGAGGAAGAGAGAGGAGGAAGAGAGAGGACGAATAGAGAGGATAGAGGAGAGAGGAGGAAGAGAGAGGAGGAGGAGGGAGTAGGAAGAGAGAGGAGGAAGATAGAGGAGGAGGAGATAGGAGGAAGAGAGAGGAGGAAGAGAGAGGAGGAAGAGAGGAGGAAGAGAGAGGAGGAAGAGAGAGGAGGAGAGAGAGGAGGAGGAGGGGGTGGAAGAGAGAGGAGGAAGAGAGAGGAAGAGGAGAGATGAGGAAGAGAGAGGAGCAAGAGAGAGGAAGAGAGAGGAGGAGGAGAGAGGGGGAAGATAGATGAGAAGAGAGAGGAGGAATAGTGAGAGGAAGAGAGAGGAAGAAGAGAGAGGAGGAAGAGAGAGGAGGAAGAGAGAGGAGGAAGAGAGAGGAGGAATAGTGAGGAGGAAGAGAGAGGAGGAAGAGAGAGGAGAAAGAGAGAGGAGGATGAGAGAGGAGGAAGAGAAGGAGGAAGAGAGAGAGGAGGAGAGAGAGGAGGAAGAGAGAGGAGGAAGAGAGGAGGAGAGGAGAGAGGAGGAAGAGAGAGGAGGAAGAGAGAGGAGAGGAGAGAGGAAGAGAGAGAGAGGAAGAGAGAGGAGGAAGAAGAGACGAGGGAGAGAGAGGAGGAATAGAGAGGAGGAAGAGAGAGGAGGAAGAGGAGGAGGAAGAGAGGAGGAGAGAGGTGGAGAGAGAGGAGGTAGAGAGAGGAAGAGAGATAAGGAAGAGAGAGGAGCAAGAGAGAGGAGGAAGAGAGAGGAGGAAGAGAGAGGAAGAGGAGAGAGGTTGAAGAGAGAGGAGGTAGAGAGAGGGACGAGGAGAGAGGAGGAAGAGAGAGGAGGAAGATAGAGGAGGAGGAGAGAGGGAGGAAGAGAGAGGAGGAAGAGAGAGGAGAGAGAGAGGAGGAAGAGAGAGGACGAGGAGAGAGGAGGAAGAGAGAGGAGGAAGAGAGAGGAGGAAGAGAGAGGAGAAGAGAGAGGAGGAAGAGAGAGGAAGAGGAGAGATGAGGAAGAGAGAGGAGCAGAGAGAGGAAGAGAGAGAGGAGGAGGAGAGAGGGGAAGATAGAGGAGGAAGAGAGAGGAGGGAATAGTGAGGAGGAAGAGAGAGGAAGAAGAGGAGGAGGAAGAGAGAGGAGGAAGAGAGAGGAGGAAGAGAGAGGAGGATTAGTGAGGAGGAAGAGAGAGGGAGGAGAGAGAGGAGAAAGAGAGAGGAGGAAGGAGAGAGGAGGAAGAGAAAGGAGGAAGAGAGAGGAGGAAGAGAGAGAGGAAGAGAGAGGAGGAAGAGAGAGGAGGAGAGAGAGGAGGAAGAGAGAGGAGGAAGAGAGAGGACGAGAGAGAGGAAGAGGAGAGAGGAGGAAGAGAGAGGAGGAAGATAGAGGAGAAGAGAGAGGAGGAATAGAGAGGAGGAAGAGAGAGGAGGAAGAGGGAGGAGGAAGAGAGAGGAGGAGAGAGGTGGAAGAGAGAGGAGGTAGAGAGAGGAAGAGGAGAGATGAGGAAGAGAGAGGAGCAAGAGAGAGGAGGAAGAGAGAGGAATGAGAGAGGAGGGCAGAGAGAGGAGGAGAGAGAGGAGGAGAGAGAGAGGAAGAGGAGAGAGGTTGAAGAGAGAGGAGGTAGAGAGAGGACGAGGAGAGAGGAGGAAGAGAGAGAGAGGAAGATAGAGGAGAGAGGAGAGAGGAGGAAGAGAGAGGAGGAAGAGAGAGGAGGAAGAGAGTGGAGGAAGAGAGAGGACGAGGAGAGAGGAGGAAGAGAGAGGAGGAAGAGAGAGGAGAGGAGAGATGTGAAGAGAGAGGAGGTAGAGAGAGGAAGAGGACAGATGAGGAAGAGAGAGGAGCAAGAGAGAGGAGGAAGAGAGAGGAGGAAGAGAGAGGAAGGAGGAGAGAGGAGGAAGAGAGAGGAGGAAGAGAGAGGAGGAAGAGAGAGGAGGAAGAGAGAGGAGGAGGAGAGAGGAGGAAGAGAGAGGAGGAAGAGAGAGGAGGAGGAGAGAGGTGGAAGAGAGAGGAGGTAGAGAGAGGAAGAGGAGATGAGGAAGAGAGAGGAGCAAGAGAGAGGAGGAAGAGAGAGGAGGAAGAAGAGAGGAGGAGGAGAGAGGAGGAAGAGAGAGGAGGAAGAGAGAGGAGGAAGAGAGAGGAGGAAGAGAGAGGACGAGGAGAGAGGAGGGAATAGAGAGGAAGAGGAGAGAGGAGGAAGAGAGAGGAGGAAGATAGAGGAGGAGGAGAGAGGAGGAAGAGAGAGGAGGAAGAGAGAGGAGGAAGAGAGAGGAGGAAGAGAGAGGACGAGGAGAGAGGAGGAAGAGAGAGGAGGAAGAGAGAGGAGGAGGAGAGAGGAGGAAGAGAGAGGAGGAAGAGAGAGGAGGAAGAGAGAGGAGGAAGAGAGAGACGAGGAGAGAGGAAGAGGAGAGAGGAGGAAGAGAGAGGAGGAAGATAGAGGAGGAAGAGAGAGGAGGAATAGAGAGGAGGAGAGAAGAGGAGGAGAGGGAGGAGGAAGAGAGAGGAGGAGAGAGGTGGAAGAGAGAGGAGGTTAGAGAGAGGAAGAGGAGAGATGAGGAAGAGAGAGGAGCAAGAGAGAGGAGGAAGAGAGAGGAGGAAGAGAGAGGAGGAAGAGAGAGGCTGAGGTGAGAGGATGAGGAGAGAGGAGGAAGAGAGAGGAGGAAGAGAGAGGAGGAAGAGAGAGGAGGAGGAGAGAGGAGGATGAGAGAGGAGGAAGATAGAGGAGGAAGAGAGAGAATGAGGAGAGAGGGGGAAGAGAGAGGAGGAAGAGAGAGGAGGAACAAAGAGGAGGAGGGAGAGAGGAGGAAGAGAGAGGAGGAAGAGAGAGGAGGAAGAGAGAGGAGGAAGAGAGAGGACGAGGAGAGAGGAGGAAGAGAGAGGAGGAAGAGAGAGGACGAATAGAGAGGAAGAGGAGAGAGGAGGAAGAGAGAGGAGGGGAGAGGTGGAAGAGAGAGGAGGTAGAGAGAGGAAGAGGAGAGATGAGGAAGAGAGAGGAGCAAGAGAGAGGAGGAAGAGAGAGGAGGAAGAGAGAGGAGGAGGAGAGAGGAGGAAGAGAGAGGAGGAAGAGAGAGGATGAGGAGAGAGGAGGAAGAGAGAGGAGGAGAGAGAGGAGGAGGAGAGAGGAGAAGAGAGAGGAGGAAGAGAGAGGAGGAAGAGAGAGGAAGAGGAGAGATGAGGAAGAGAGAGGAGGAAGAGAGGAGGAGGAGGAGAGAGGAGGAAGAGAGAGGAGGAGGAGAGAGGAGGAAGAGAGAGGAAGAGAGAGGATGAGGAGAGAGGAGGAAGAGAGAGGAGGAAGAGAGAGGAGGAAGAGAGGTGGAGAGAGAGGACGAGGAGAGAGGAGGAAGAGAGAGGAGCAAGAGAGAGGAGGAAGAGAGAGGAGGAAGAGAGAGGAGGATGAGAGAGGAGGAAGAGAGAGGAGGAAGAGAGAGGATGAGGAGAGAGGAGGAAGAGAGAGGAGGAAGAGAGAGGAGGAAGAGAGAGGAGGAGAGAGGAGAGGAGAGGAGGAAGAGGAGGAGAGAGAGGAGGAATAGAGAGGAAGAGGAGAGAGGAGGAAGAGAGAGGAGGAAGAGAGAGGAGGAAGAGAGTGGAGGAGGAGAGAGAATGAGGAGAGAGGACGACGAGACTAGTAGGAAGACAGAGGAGGAAGAGAGAGAGGAGGAAGAGAGAGGAGGAAGAGAGAGGAGGAAGATAGAGGAGGAGGAGAAAGGAGGAAGAGAGAGGAGGAAGAGAGAGGAGAAAGAGAGAGGAGGAAGAGAGAGGACGAGGAGAGAGGAGGAAGAGAGAGGACGAACAGAGAGGAAGAGGAGAGAGGAGGAAGAGAGAGGATGAGGAGAGAGGAGGAAGAGAGAGGAGGAAGATAGAGGAGGAAGAGAGAGGAGGAGGAGAGAGGAGGAAGAGAGAGGAGGAAGAGAGAGGAGGAAGAGAGAGGAGGAAGAGAGAGGACGAGGAGAGAGGAGGAAGAGAGAGGACGAACAGAGAGGAAGAGGAGAGAGGAGGAAGAGGGAGGAGGAAGAGAGAGGAGGAAGAGAGAGGATGAGGAGAGAGGAGGAAGAGAGAGTAGGAAGACAGAGGAGGAGGAGAGAGGAGGAAGAGAGAGGTGCAAGAGAGAGGAGGAAGAGAGAGGAGGAAGAGAAAGGAGGAGGAGAGAGGAGGAAGAGAGAGGAGGAAGAGGGAGGAGGAAGAGAGGAAGAGGAGAGAGGAGGAAGAGAGAGGAGGAAGATAGAGGAGGAGGAGAGAGGAGGAAGAGAGAGGAGGAAGAGAGAGGAGGAAGAGAGAGGACGAGGAGAGAGGAGGAAGAGAGAGGAGGAAAATAGAGGAGGAGGAGAGAGGAGGAAGAGAGAGGAGGAAGAGACAGGAGGAAGAGAGAGGAGGAAGAGAGAGGACGAGGAGAGAGGAGGAAGAGAGAGGAGGAAGAGAGAGGAGGAGGAGAGATGTGGAAGAGAGAGGAGGTAGAGAGAGGAAGAGGACAGATGAGGAAGAGAGAGGAGCAAGAGAGAGGAGGAAGAGAGAGGAGGAAGAGAGAGGAGGAGGAGAGAGGAGGAAGAGAGAGGAGGAAGAGAGAGGAGGAAGAGAGAGGAGGAAGAGAGAGGACGAGGAGAGAGGAGGAAGGGAGAGGAGGAAGAGAGAGGAGGAGGAGAGAGGGTGGAAGAGAGAGGAGGTAGAGAGAGGAAGAGGAGAGATGAGGAAGAGAGAGGAGCAAGAGAGAGGAGGAAGAGAGAGGAGGAAGAGAGAGGAGGAGGAGAGAGGAGGAAGAGAGAGGAGGAAGAGAGAGGAGGAAGAGAGAGGAGGAAGAGAGAGGACGAGGAGAGAGGAGGAATAGAGAGGAAGAGGAGAGAGGAGGAAGAGAGAGGAGGAAGATAGAGGAGGAGGAGAGAGAGGAAGAGAGAGGAGGAAGAGAGAGGAGGAAGAGAGAGGAGGAAGAGAGAGGACGAGGAGAGAGGAGGAAGGAGAGGAGGAAGAGAGAGGACGAATAGAGAGGATAGAGGAGAGAGGAGGAAGAGAGAGGAGGAGGAGGGAGGAGGAAGAGAGAGGAGATAGATAGAGGAGGAGGAGATAGGAGGAAGAGAGAGGAGGAAGAGAGAGGAGGAAGAGAGGAGGAAGAGAGAGGAGGAAGAGAGAGGAGGAAGAGAGAGGAGGAGGAGAGGGGTGGAAGAGAGAGGAGGAAGAGAGAGGAAGAGGAGAGATGAGGAAGAGAGAGGAGCAAGAGAGAGGAAGAGAGAGGAGGAGGAGAGAGGGGGAAGATAGAGGAGGAAGAGAGAGGAGGAATAGTGAGGAGGAAGAGAGAGGAAGAGGAGAGAGGAGGAAGAGAGAGGAGGAAGAGAGAGGAGGAAGAGAGAGGAGGAATAGTGAGGAGGAAGAGAGAGGAGGAAGAGAGAGGAGAAAGAGAGAGGAGGAGGAGAGAGGAGGAAGAGAGAGGAGGAAGAGAGAGGAGGAAGAGAGAGGAGGAAGAGAGAGGAGGAAGAGAGAGGAGGAGGAGAGAGGAGGGAAGATGAGAGGAGGAAGAGAGAGGAGGAGGAGAGAGGAGGAAGGAGTGAGGAGGAAGAGAGAGGAGGAATAGTGAGGAGAAGAGAGAGGAGAAGAGAGAGGAGGAATAGAGAGGAGGAGGAGAGAGGAGGAAGAGAGAGGAGGAAGAGAGAGGAGGAAGAGAGAGGAGGAAGAGGAGAGGACGAGGAGAGAGGAAGAGGTGAGAGGAGGAAGAGAGAGGAGGAAGATAGAGGAGGAAGAGAGAGGAGGAATAGAGAGGAGGAAGAGAGAGGAGGAAGAGGGAGGAGGAAAGAGAGAGGAGGAGAGAGGTGGAAGAGAGAGGAGGTTAGAGAGTGGAAGAGGAGAGATGAGGAAGAGAGAGGAGCAAGAGAGAGGAGGAAGAGAGAGGAGGAAGAGAGAGGGAAGAGGAGGAGGTTGAAGAGAGAGGAGAAGAGAGTGGAGGAAGAGAGGGAGGAAGAGAGAGGAGGAGGAGAGAGGAGGAAGAGAGAGGAGGAAGAGAGAGGAGGAATAGTGAGGAGGAAGAGAGAGGAAGAGAGAGAGAGGAAGTGAGGGAGGAGGAGAGAGGAGGAAGAGAGAGGAGGAAGAGAGAGGAGGAGAGAGGTGGAAGAGAGAGGAGGTAGAGAGAGGAGAGGAGAGAGAGGATGAGGAAGAGAGGAGTAAGAGAGAGGACGAGGAGAGAGGAGGAAGAGAGAGGAGGAAGATAGAGGAGGAGGAGAGAGGAGGAAGAGAGAGGAGGAAGAGAGAGGAGGAAGAGAGTGGAGGAAGAGAGAGGACGAGGAGAGAGGAGGAAGAGAGAGAGGAAGAGAGAGGAGGAGGAGAGATGTGGAAGAGAGAGGAGGTAGAGAGAGGAAGAGGAGAGATGAGGAAGAGAGAGGAGGAAGAGAGAGGAGGAAGAGAGAGGAGGAAGAGAGAGGACGAGGAGAGAGGAGGAAGAGAGAGGAGGCAGAGAGAGGAAGAGGAGAGATGAGGAAGAGAGAGGAGGAAGAGAGAGGAGGAAGAGAGAGGAGGAAGAGAGAGGCTGAGGAGAGAGGAGGAAGAGAGAGGAGGAAGATAGAGGAGGAGGAGAGAGGAGGAAGAGAGAGGAAGGAAGAGAGAGGAGGAAGAGAGTGGAGGAAGAGAGAGGACGAGGAGAGAGGAGGAAGAGAGAGGAGGAAGAGAGAGGAGAGGAGAGATGTGGAAGAGAGAGGAGGTAGAGAGAGGAAGAGGAGAGATGAGGAAGAGAGAGGAGGAAGAGACGGAGGAAGAGAGAGGAGGAAGAGAGAGGACGAGGAGAGAGGAGGAAGAGAGAGGAGGCAGAGAGAGGAAGAGGAGAGATGAGGAAGAGAGAGGAGGAAGAGAGAGGAGGAGGAGAGAGGAGGAAGAGAGAGGAGGAAGAGAGAGGATGAGGAGAGAGGAGGAGAGAGAGAGGAGGAAGAGAGAGGAGGAAGAGAGAGGAGGAGGAGAGAGGAGAGAGAGAGAAGAGAGAGGAGGAAGAGAGAGGAGGAAGAGAGAGGAGGAAGAGAGAGGAGGAAGAGAGAGGATGAGGAGAGAGGAGGAAGAGAGAGGAGGAAGAGAGAGAGGAAGAGAGAGGAGGAGGAGAGAGAGGAGGAAGAGAGAGGAGGAAGAGAGAGGAGGAATAGAGAGGAAGAGGAGAGAGGAGGAAGAGAGAGGAGGAAGAGAGAGGAGGAAGAGAGTGGAAGAGGAGAGAGAATGAGGAGAGAGAACGACGAGACTGTAGGAAGACAGAGGAGGGAAGAGAGAGGAGGAAGAGAGAGGAGGAAGAGAGAGGAGGAAGATAGAGGAGGAGGAGAAAGGAGGAAGAGAGAGGAGGAAGAGAGAGGAGAAAGAGAGAGGAGGAAGAGAGAGGACGAGGAGAGAGGAGGAAGAGAGAGGACGAACAGAGAGGAAGAGGAGAGAGGAGGAAGAGAGAGGATGAGGAGAGAGGAGGAAGAGAGAGGAGGAAGATAGAGGAGGAAGAGAGAGGATGAGGAGAGAGGAGGAAGAGAGAGGAGGAAGAGAGAGGAGGAAGAGAGAGGAGGAAGAGAGAGGACGAGGAGAGAGGAGGAAGAGAGAGGACGAACAGAGAGGAAGAGGAGAGAGGAGGAGAAGAGGGAGGAGGAAGAGAGAGGAGGAAGAGAGAGGATGAGGAGAGAGGAGGAGAGAGAGTAGGAAGACAGAGGAGGAGGAGAGAGGAGGAAGAGAGAGGTGCAGAGAGAGGAGGAAGAGAGAGGAGCAAGAGAAAGGAGGAGGAGAGAGGAGGAAGAGAGAGGAGGAAGAGGGGAGGAGGAGAGAGAGGAGGAAGAGAGAGGAGGAGGAGAGAGGAGGAGGAGAGAGGAGGAAGAGAGAGGAGGAAGAGAGAGGAGGAAGAGAGAGGAGGAAGAGAGAGGACGAGGAGAGAGGAGGAAGAGAGAGGAGGCAGAGAGAGGAAGAGGAGAGATGAGGAAGAGAGAGGAGCAAGAGAGAGGAAGAGAGAGGAGGAGGAGAGAGGAGGAAGAGAGAGGAGGAAGAGAGAGGAGGGAAGAGAGAGGAGGAAGAGAGAGGACGAGGAGAGAGGGAGGAAGAGA
>JASWHU010000544.1:0-51798 GCA_030819815.1 Strix occidentalis | reverse complement strand
AAAGCACAGAGCCCCAGATTTTATGTTGCCCTGGAGAGCTTGCAGAGCACTGGGGAAAGGCAGGCAGAGAATTCCCTGCTAGCACCTTCTCTGTGCCTGGGAAGCAAAAGTGTTCACATTGCTTCGCAGAATCGCGTTTGTGCAGAAAACACTAACACTTGTCCAGAACTAAAGAAAGCACAGAGCCCCAGATTTTATGTTGCCCTGGAGAGCTTGCAGAGCACTGGGGAAAGGCAGGCAGAGAATTCCCTGCTAGCACCTTCTCTGTGCCTGGGAAGCACAAGTGTTCACATTGCTTCTCAGAATCGCCTTTGTGCAGAAAACACTAACACTTGTTCAGAAGGAAAGAAAGCACAGAGCCCCACATTTTATGTTGCCCTGGAGAGCTTGCAGAGCACTGGGGAAAAGCAGGCAGAGAATTCCCTGCTAGCACCTTCTCTGTGCCTGGGAAGGAGAAGTGTTCACACTGCTTCGCAGAATCGCGTTTGTGCAGAAAACACTAACACTTGTTCAGAAGGAAAGAAAGCACAGAGCCCCAGATTTTATGTTGCCCTGGAGAGCTTGCAGAGCACTGGGGAAAAGCAGGCAGAGAATTCCCTGCTAGCACCTTCTCTGTGCCTGGGAAGCACAAGTGTTCACACTGCTTCGCAGAATCGCGTTTGTGCAGAAAACACTAACACTTGTTCAGAAGGAAAGAAAGCACAGAGCCCCAGATTTTATGTTGCCCTGGAGAGCTTGCAGAGCACTGGGGAAAGGCAGGCAGAGAATTCCCTGCTAGCACCTTCTCTGTGCCTGGGAAGGAGAAGTGTTCACATTGCTTCGCAGAATCGCGTTTGTGCAGAAAACACTAACACTTGTTCAGAAGGAAAGAAAGCACAGAGCCCCAGATTTTATGTTGCCCTGGAGAGCTTGCAGAGCACTGGGGAAAGGCAGGCAGAGAATTCCCTGCTAGCACCTTCTCTGTGCCTGGGAAGGAGAAGTGTTCACATTGCTTCTCAGAATTGCGTTTGTGCAGAAAACACTAACACTTGTTCAGAAGGAAAGAAAGCACAGAGCCCCAGATTTTATGTTGCCCTGGAGAGCTTGCAGAGCACTGGGGAAAAGCAGGCAGAGAATTCCCTGCTAGCACCTTCTCTGTGCCTGGGAAGCACAAGTGTTCACATTGCTTCGCAGAATCGCGTTTGTGCAGAAAACACTAACACTTGTTCAGAAGGAAAGAAAGCACAGAGCCCCACATTTTATGTTGCCCTGGAGAGCTTGCAGAGCACTGGGGGAAAAGCAGGCAGAGAATTCCCTGCTAGCACCTTCTCTGTGCCTGGGAAGCACAAGTGTTCACATTGCTTCTCAGAATCGCCTTTGTGCAGAAAACACTAACACTTGTTCAGAAGGAAAGAAAGCACAGAGCCCCACATTTTATGTTGCCCTGGAGAGCTTGCAGAGCACTGGGGAAAAGCAGGCAGAGAATTCCCTGCTAGCACCTTCTCTGTGCCTGGGAAGCACAAGTGTTCACATTGCTTCTCACAATCACGTTTGTGCAGAAAACACTAACACTTGTTCAGAAGGAAAGAAAGCACAGAGCCCCAGATTTTATGTTGCCCTGGAGAGCTTGCAGAGCACTGGGGAAAAGCAGGCAGAGAATTCCCTGCTAGCACCTTCTCTGTGCCTGGGAAGCACAAGTGTTCACATTGCTTCGCAGAATCGCGTTTGTGCAGAAAACACTAACACTTGTTCAGAAGGAAAGAAAGCACAGAGCCCCAGATTTTATGTTGCCCTGGAGAGCTTGCAGAGCACTGGGGAAAAGCAGGCAGAGAATTCCCTGCTAGCACCTTCTCTGTGCCTGGGAAGCACAAGTGTTCACATTGCTTCGCAGAATCGCGTTTGTGCAGAAAACACTAACACTTGTTCAGAAGGAAAGAAAGCACAGAGCCCCAGATTTTATGTTGCCCTGGAGAGCTTGCAGAGCACTGGGGAAAAGCAGGCAGAGAATTCCCTGCTAGCACCTTCTCTGTGCCTGGGAAGCACAAGTGTTCACACTGCTTCGCAGAATCGCGTTTGTGCAGAAAACACTAACACTTGTTCAGAAGGAAAGAAAGCACAGAGCCCCAGATTTTATGTTGCCCTGGAGAGCTTGCAGAGCACTGGGGAAAGGCAGGCAGAGAATTCCCTGCTAGCACCTTCTCTGTGCCTGGGAAGGAGAAGTGTTCACATTGCTTCGCAGAATCGCGTTTGTGCAGAAAACACTAACACTTGTTCAGAAGGAAAGAAAGCACAGAGCCCCAGATTTTATGTTGCCCTGGAGAGCTTGCAGAGCACTGGGGAAAGGCAGGCAGAGAATTCCCTGCTAGCACCTTCTCTGTGCCTGGGAAGGAGAAGTGTTCACATTGCTTCTCAGAATTGCGTTTGTGCAGAAAACACTAACACTTGTTCAGAAGGAAAGAAAGCACAGAGCCCCAGATTTTATGTTGCCCTGGAGAGCTTGCAGAGCACTGGGGAAAAGCAGGCAGAGAATTCCCTGCTAGCACCTTCTCTGTGCCTGGGAAGCACAAGTGTTCACACTGCTTCGCAGAATCGCGTTTGTGCAGAAAACACTAACACTTGTTCAGAAGGAAAGAAAGCACAGAGCCCCAGATTTTATGTTGCCCTGGAGAGCTTGCAGAGCACTGGGGAAAAGCAGGCAGAGAATTCCCTGCTAGCACCTTCTCTGTGCCTGGGAAGCACAAGTGTTCACATTGCTTCGCAGAATCGCGTTTGTGCAGAAAACACTAACACTTGTTCAGAAGGAAAGAAAGCACAGAGCCCCAGATTTTATGTTGCCCTGGAGAGCTTGCAGAGCACTGGGGAAAGGCAGGCAGAGAATTCCCTGCTAGCACCTTCTCTGTGCCTGGGAAGGAGAAGTGTTCACATTGCTTCGCAGAATCGCGTTTGTGCAGAAAACACTAACACTTGTTCAGAAGGAAAGAAAGCACAGAGCCCCAGATTTTATGTTGCCCTGGAGAGCTTGCAGAGCACTGGGGAAAGGCAGGCAGAGAATTCCCTGCTAGCACCTTCTCTGTGCCTGGGAAGGAGAAGTGTTCACATTGCTTCTCAGAATTGCGTTTGTGCAGAAAACACTAACACTTGTTCAGAAGGAAAGAAAGCACAGAGCCCCAGATTTTATGTTGCCCTGGAGAGCTTGCAGAGCACTGGGGAAAAGCAGGCAGAGAATTCCCTGCTAGCACCTTCTCTGTGCCTGGGAAGCACAAGTGTTCACACTGCTTCGCAGAATCGCGTTTGTGCAGAAAACACTAACACTTGTTCAGAAGGAAAGAAAGCACAGAGCCCCACATTTTATGTTGCCCTGGAGAGCTTGCAGAGCACTGGGGAAAAGCAGGCAGAGAATTCCCTGCTAGCACCTTCTCTGTGCCTGGGAAGCACAAGTGTTCACATTGCTTCGCAGAATCGCGTTTGTGCAGAAAACACTAACACTTGTTCAGAAGGAAAGAAAGCACAGAGCCCCAGATTTTATGTTGCCCTGGAGAGCTTGCAGAGCACTGGGGAAAAGCAGGCAGAGAATTCCCTGCTAGCACCTTCTCTGTGCCTGGGAAGCACAAGTGTTCACATTGCTTCGCAGAATCGCGTTTGTGCAGAAAACACTAACACTTGTTCAGAAGGAAAGAAAGCACAGAGCCCCAGATTTTATGTTGCCCTGGAGAGCTTGCAGAGCACTGGGGAAAGGCAGGCAGAGAATTCCCTGCTAGCACCTTCTCTGTGCCTGGGAAGGAGAAGTGTTCACATTGCTTCGCAGAATCGCGTTTGTGCAGAAAACACTAACACTTGTTCAGAAGGAAAGAAAGCACAGAGCCCCAGATTTTATGTTGCCCTGGAGAGCTTGCAGAGCACTGGGGAAAAGCAGGCAGAGAATTCCCTGCTAGCACCTTCTCTGTGCCTGGGAAGCACAAGTGTTCACATTGCTTCGCAGAATCGCGTTTGTGCAGAAAACACTAACACTTGTTCAGAAGGAAAGAAAGCACAGAGCCCCAGATTTTATGTTGCCCTGGAGAGCTTGCAGAGCACTGGGGAAAGGCAGGCAGAGAATTCCCTGCTAGCACCTTCTCTGTGCCTGGGAAGGAGAAGTGTTCACATTGCTTCGCAGAATCGCGTTTGTGCAGAAAACACTAACACTTGTTCAGAAGGAAAGAAAGCACAGAGCCCCAGATTTTATGTTGCCCTGGAGAGCTTGCAGAGCACTGGGGAAAGGCAAGCAGAGAATTCCCTGCTAGCACCTTCTCTGTGCCTGGGAAGCACAAGTGTTCACATTGCTTCTCAGAATTGCGTTTGTGCAGAAAACACTAACACTTGTTCAGAAGGAAAGAAAGCACAGAGCCCCAGATTTTATGTTGCCCTGGAGAGCTTGCAGAGCACTGGGGGAAAAGCAGGCAGAGAATTCCCTGCTAGCACCTTCTCTGTGCCTGGGAAGCACAAGTGTTCACACTGCTTCGCAGAATCGCGTTTGTGCAGAAAACACTAACACTTGTTCAGAAGGAAAGAAAGCACAGAGCCCCAGATTTTATGTTGCCCTGGAGAGCTTGCAGACCACTGGGGAAAAGCAGGCAGAGAATTCCCTGCTAGCACCTTCTCTGTGCCTGGGAAGCACAAGTGTTCACATTGCTTCGCAGAATCGCGTTTGTGCAGAAAACACTAACACTTGTTCAGAAGGAAAGAAAGCACAGAGCCCCAGATTTTATGTTGCCCTGGAGAGCTTGCAGAGCACTGGGGAAAAGCAGGCAGAGAATTCCCTGCTAGCACCTTCTCTGTGCCTGGGAAGCACAAGTGTTCACATTGCTTCGCAGAATCGCGTTTGTGCAGAAAACACTAACACTTGTTCAGAAGGAAAGAAAGCACAGAGCCCCAGATTTTATGTTGCCCTGGAGAGCTTGCAGAGCACTGGGGAAAGGCAGGCAGAGAATTCCCTGCTAGCACCTTCTCTGTGCCTGGGAAGGAGAAGTGTTCACATTGCTTCGCAGAATCGCGTTTGTGCAGAAAACACTAACACTTGTTCAGAAGGAAAGAAAGCACAGAGCCCCAGATTTTATGTTGCCCTGGAGAGCTTGCAGAGCACTGGGGAAAGGCAAGCAGAGAATTCCCTGCTAGCACCTTCTCTGTGCCTGGGAAGCACAAGTGTTCACATTGCTTCTCAGAATTGCGTTTGTGCAGAAAACACTAACACTTGTTCAGAAGGAAAGAAAGCACAGAGCCCCAGATTTTATGTTGCCCTGGAGAGCTTGCAGAGCACTGGGGAAAAGCAGGCAGAGAATTCCCTGCTAGCACCTTCTCTGTGCCTGGGAAGCACAAGTGTTCACATTGCTTCGCAGAATCGCGTTTGTGCAGAAAACACTAACACTTGTTCAGAAGGAAAGAAAGCACAGAGCCCCAGATTTTATGTTGCCCTGGAGAGCTTGCAGAGCACTGGGGAAAGGCAGGCAGAGAATTCCCTGCTAGCACCTTCTCTGTGCCTGGGAAGGAGAAGTGTTCACATTGCTTCGCAGAATCGCGTTTGTGCAGAAAACACTAACACTTGTTCAGAAGGAAAGAAAGCACAGAGCCCCAGATTTTATGTTGCCCTGGAGAGCTTGCAGAGCACTGGGGAAAGGCAAGCAGAGAATTCCCTGCTAGCACCTTCTCTGTGCCTGGGAAGCACAAGTGTTCACATTGCTTCTCAGAATTGCGTTTGTGCAGAAAACACTAACACTTGTTCAGAAGGAAAGAAAGCACAGAGCCCCAGATTTTATGTTGCCCTGGAGAGCTTGCAGAGCACTGGGGAAAAGCAGGCAGAGAATTCCCTGCTAGCACCTTCTCTGTGCCTGGGAAGCACAAGTGTTCACACTGCTTCGCAGAATCGCGTTTGTGCAGAAAACACTAACACTTGTTCAGAAGGAAAGAAAGCACAGAGCCCCAGATTTTATGTTGCCCTGGAGAGCTTGCAGACCACTGGGGAAAAGCAGGCAGAGAATTCCCTGCTAGCACCTTCTCTGTGCCTGGGAAGCACAAGTGTTCACATTGCTTCGCAGAATCGCGTTTGTGCAGAAAACACTAACACTTGTTCAGAAGGAAAGAAAGCACAGAGCCCCAGATTTTATGTTGCCCTGGAGAGCTTGCAGAGCACTGGGGAAAAGCAGGCAGAGAATTCCCTGCTAGCACCTTCTCTGTGCCTGGGAAGCACAAGTGTTCACATTGCTTCGCAGAATCGCGTTTGTGCAGAAAACACTAACACTTGTTCAGAAGGAAAGAAAGCACAGAGCCCCAGATTTTATGTTGCCCTGGAGAGCTTGCAGAGCACTGGGGAAAAGCAGGCAGAGAATTCCCTGCTAGCACCTTCTCTGTGCCTGGGAAGCACAAGTGTTCACACTGCTTCGCAGAATCGCGTTTGTGCAGAAAACACTAACACTTGTTCAGAAGGAAAGAAAGCACAGAGCCCCAGATTTTATGTTGCCCTGGAGAGCTTGCAGAGCACTGGGGAAAGGCAGGCAGAGAATTCCCTGCTAGCACCTTCTCTGTGCCTGGGAAGGAGAAGTGTTCACATTGCTTCGCAGAATCGCGTTTGTGCAGAAAACACTAACACTTGTTCAGAAGGAAAGAAAGCACAGAGCCCCAGATTTTATGTTGCCCTGGAGAGCTTGCAGAGCACTGGGGAAAGGCAGGCAGAGAATTCCCTGCTAGCACCTTCTCTGTGCCTGGGAAGGAGAAGTGTTCACATTGCTTCTCAGAATTGCGTTTGTGCAGAAAACACTAACACTTGTTCAGAAGGAAAGAAAGCACAGAGCCCCAGATTTTATGTTGCCCTGGAGAGCTTGCAGAGCACTGGGGAAAAGCAGGCAGAGAATTCCCTGCTAGCACCTTCTCTGTGCCTGGGAAGCACAAGTGTTCACACTGCTTCGCAGAATCGCGTTTGTGCAGAAAACACTAACACTTGTTCAGAAGGAAAGAAAGCACAGAGCCCCAGATTTTATGTTGCCCTGGAGAGCTTGCAGAGCACTGGGGAAAAGCAGGCAGAGAATTCCCTGCTAGCACCTTCTCTGTGCCTGGGAAGCACAAGTGTTCACATTGCTCTCAGAATCGCGTTTGTGCAGAAAACACTAACACTTGTTCAGAAGGAAAGAAAGCACAGAGCCCCAGATTTTATGTTGCCCTGGAGAGCTTGCAGAGCACTGGGGAAAGGCAGGCAGAGAATTCCCTGCTAGCACCTTCTCTGTGCCTGGGAAGCAAAAGTGTTCACATTGCTTCTCAGAATCGCGTTTGTGCAGAAAACACTAACACTTGTCCAGAACTAAAGAAAGCACAGAGCCCCAGATTTTATGTTGCCCTGGAGAGCTTGCAGAGCACTGGGGAAAAGCAGGCAGAGAATTCCCTGCTAGCACCTTCTCTGTGCCTGGGAAGCACAAGTGTTCACATTGCTTCTCAGAATCGCGTTTGTGCAGAAAACACTAACACTTGTTCAGAAGGAAAGAAAGCACAGAGCCCCAGATTTTATGTTGCCCTGGAGAGCTTGCAGAGCACTGGGGAAAAGCAGGCAGAGAATTCCCTGCTAGCACCTTCTCTGTGCCTGGGAAGCACAAGTGTTCACATTGCTTCGCAGAATCGCGTTTGTGCAGAAAACACTAACACTTGTTCAGAAGGAAAGAAAGCACAGAGCCCCAGATTTTATGTTGCCCTGGAGAGCTTGCAGAGCACTGGGGAAAAGCAGGCAGAGAATTCCCTGCTAGCACCTTCTCTGTGCCTGGGAAGCACAAGTGTTCACACTGCTTCTCAGAATCGCGTTTGTGCAGAAAACACTAACACTTGTTCAGAAGGAAAGAAAGCACAGAGCCCCAGATTTTATGTTGCCCTGGAGAGCTTGCAGAGCACTGGGGAAAGGCAGGCAGAGAATTCCCTGCTAGCACCTTCTCTGTGCCTGGGAAGGAGAAGTGTTCACATTGCTTCGCAGAATCGCGTTTGTGCAGAAAACACTAACACTTGTTCAGAAGGAAAGAAAGCACAGAGCCCCAGATTTTATGTTGCCCTGGAGAGCTTGCAGAGCACTGGGGAAAGGCAGGCAGAGAATTCCCTGCTAGCACCTTCTCTGTGCCTGGGAAGCACAAGTGTTCACATTGCTTCTCAGAATTGCGTTTGTGCAGAAAACACTAACACTTGTTCAGAAGGAAAGAAAGCACAGAGCCCCACATTTTATGTTGCCCTGGAGAGCTTGCAGAGCACTGGGGAAAAGCAGGCAGAGAATTCCCTGCTAGCACCTTCTCTGTGCCTGGGAAGCACAAGTGTTCACACTGCTTCGCAGAATAGCGTTTGTGCAGAAAACACTAACACTTGTTCAGAAGGAAAGAAAGCACAGAGCCCCAGATTTTATGTTGCCCTGGAGAGCTTGCAGAGCACTGGGGAAAAGCAGGCAGAGAATTCCCTGCTAGCACCTTCTCTGTGCCTGGGAAGCACAAGTGTTCACATTGCTCTCAGAATCGCGTTTGTGCAGAAAACACTAACACTTGTTCAGAAGGAAAGAAAGCACAGAGCCCCAGATTTTATGTTGCCCTGGAGAGCTTGCAGAGCACTGGGGAAAGGCAGGCAGAGAATTCCCTGCTAGCACCTTCTCTGTGCCTGGGAAGCAAAAGTGTTCACATTGCTTCTCAGAATCGCGTTTGTGCAGAAAACACTAACACTTGTCCAGAACTAAAGAAAGCACAGAGCCCCAGATTTTATGTTGCCCTGGAGAGCTTGCAGAGCACTGGGGAAAAGCAGGCAGAGAATTCCCTGCTAGCACCTTCTCTGTGCCTGGGAAGGAGAAGTGTTCACATTGCTTCTCAGAATCGCCTTTGTGCAGAAAACACTAACACTTGTTCAGAAGGAAAGAAAGCACAGAGCCCCAGATTTTATGTTGCCCTGGAGAGCTTGCAGAGCACTGGGGAAAAGCAGGCAGAGAATTCCCTGCTAGCACCTTCTCTGTGCCTGGGAAGCACAAGTGTTCACATTGCTTCGCAGAATCGCGTTTGTGCAGAAAACACTAACACTTGTTCAGAAGGAAAGAAAGCACAGAGCCCCAGATTTTATGTTGCCCTGGAGAGCTTGCAGAGCACTGGGGAAAAGCAGGCAGAGAATTCCCTGCTAGCACCTTCTCTGTGCCTGGGAAGCACAAGTGTTCACATTGCTTCGCAGAATCGCGTTTGTGCAGAAAACACTAACACTTGTTCAGAAGGAAAGAAAGCACAGAGCCCCAGATTTTATGTTGCCCTGGAGAGCTTGCAGAGCACTGGGGAAAGGCAGGCAGAGAATTCCCTGCTAGCACCTTCTCTGTGCCTGGGAAGGAGAAGTGTTCACATTGCTTCGCAGAATCGTGTTTGTGCAGAAAACACTAACACTTGTTCAGAAGGAAAGAAAGCACAGAGCCCCAGATTTTATGTAGCTCTGGAGAGCTTGCAGAGCACTGGGGAAAAGCAGGCAGAGAATTCCCTGCTAGCACCTTCTCTGTGCCTGGAAGGAGAAGTGTTCACATTGCTTTGCAGAATCGCGTTTGTGCAGAAAACACTAACACTTGTTCAGAAGGAAAGAAAGCACAGAGCCCCAGATTTTATGTTGCCCTGGAGAGCTTGCAGAGCACTGGGGAAAAGCAGGCAGAGAATTCCCTGCTAGCACCTTCTCTGTGCCTGGGAAGCACAAGTGTTCACACTGCTTCTCAGAATCGCGTTTGTGCAGAAAACACTAACACTTGTTCAGAAGGAAAGAAAGCACAGAGCCCCAGATTTTATGTTGCCCTGGAGAGCTTGCAGAGCACTGGGGAAAGGCAGGCAGAGAATTCCCTGCTAGCACCTTCTCTGTGCCTGGGAAGGAGAAGTGTTCACATTGCTTCGCAGAATCGCGTTTGTGCAGAAAACACTAACACTTGTTCAGAAGGAAAGAAAGCACAGAGCCCCAGATTTTATGTTGCCCTGGAGAGCTTGCAGAGCACTGGGGAAAGGCAGGCAGAGAATTCCCTGCTAGCACCTTCTCTGTGCCTGGGAAGCACAAGTGTTCACATTGCTTCTCAGAATTGCGTTTGTGCAGAAAACACTAACACTTGTTCAGAAGGAAAGAAAGCACAGAGCCCCACATTTTATGTTGCCCTGGAGAGCTTGCAGAGCACTGGGGAAAAGCAGGCAGAGAATTCCCTGCTAGCACCTTCTCTGTGCCTGGGAAGCACAAGTGTTCACACTGCTTCGCAGAATAGCGTTTGTGCAGAAAACACTAACACTTGTTCAGAAGGAAAGAAAGCACAGAGCCCCAGATTTTATGTTGCCCTGGAGAGCTTGCAGAGCACTGGGGAAAAGCAGGCAGAGAATTCCCTGCTAGCACCTTCTCTGTGCCTGGGAAGCACAAGTGTTCACATTGCTCTCAGAATCGCGTTTGTGCAGAAAACACTAACACTTGTTCAGAAGGAAAGAAAGCACAGAGCCCCAGATTTTATGTTGCCCTGGAGAGCTTGCAGAGCACTGGGGAAAGGCAGGCAGAGAATTCCCTGCTAGCACCTTCTCTGTGCCTGGGAAGCAAAAGTGTTCACATTGCTTCTCAGAATCGCGTTTGTGCAGAAAACACTAACACTTGTCCAGAACTAAAGAAAGCACAGAGCCCCAGATTTTATGTTGCCCTGGAGAGCTTGCAGAGCACTGGGGAAAAGCAGGCAGAGAATTCCCTGCTAGCACCTTCTCTGTGCCTGGGAAGGAGAAGTGTTCACATTGCTTCTCAGAATCGCCTTTGTGCAGAAAACACTAACACTTGTTCAGAAGGAAAGAAAGCACAGAGCCCCAGATTTTATGTTGCCCTGGAGAGCTTGCAGAGCACTGGGGAAAAGCAGGCAGAGAATTCCCTGCTAGCACCTTCTCTGTGCCTGGGAAGCACAAGTGTTCACATTGCTTCGCAGAATCGCGTTTGTGCAGAAAACACTAACACTTGTTCAGAAGGAAAGAAAGCACAGAGCCCCAGATTTTATGTTGCCCTGGAGAGCTTGCAGAGCACTGGGGAAAAGCAGGCAGAGAATTCCCTGCTAGCACCTTCTCTGTGCCTGGGAAGCACAAGTGTTCACATTGCTTCGCAGAATCGCGTTTGTGCAGAAAACACTAACACTTGTTCAGAAGGAAAGAAAGCACAGAGCCCCAGATTTTATGTTGCCCTGGAGAGCTTGCAGAGCACTGGGGAAAGGCAGGCAGAGAATTCCCTGCTAGCACCTTCTCTGTGCCTGGGAAGGAGAAGTGTTCACATTGCTTCGCAGAATCGTGTTTGTGCAGAAAACACTAACACTTGTTCAGAAGGAAAGAAAGCACAGAGCCCCAGATTTTATGTAGCTCTGGAGAGCTTGCAGAGCACTGGGGAAAAGCAGGCAGAGAATTCCCTGCTAGCACCTTCTCTGTGCCTGGAAGGAGAAGTGTTCACATTGCTTTGCAGAATCGCGTTTGTGCAGAAAACACTAACACTTGTTCAGAAGGAAAGAAAGCACAGAGCCCCAGATTTTATGTTGCCCTGGAGAGCTTGCAGAGCACTGGGGAAAGGCAGGCAGAGAATTCCCTGCTAGCACCTTCTCTGTGCCTGGGAAGCACAAGTGTTCACATTGCTTCTCAGAATCGCGTTTGTGCAGAAAACACTAACACTTGTTCAGAAGGAAAGAAAGCACAGAGCCCCAGATTTTATGTTGCCCTGGAGAGCTTGCAGAGTACTGGGGAAAAGCAGGCAGAGAATTCCCTGCTAGCACCTTCTCTGTGCCTGGGAAGGAGAAGTGTTCACATTGCTTTGCAGAATCGCGTTTGTGCAGAAAACACTAACACTTGTTCAGAAGGAAAGAAAGCACAGAGCCCCAGATTTTATGTTGCCCTGGAGAGCTTGCAGAGCACTGGGGAAAGGCAGGCAGAGAATTCCCTGCTAGCACCTTCTCTGTGCCTGGGAAGCACAAGTGTTCACATTGCTTCGCAGAATCGCGTTTGTGCAGAAAACACTAACACTTGTTCAGAAGGAAAGAAAGCACAGAGCCCCACATTTTATGTTGCCCTGGAGAGCTTGCAGAGCACTGGGGAAAGGCAGGCAGAGAATTCCCTGCTAGCACCTTCTCTGTGCCTGGGAAGGAGAAGTGTTCACATTGCTTCTCAGAATCACGTTTGTGCAGAAAACACTAACACTTGTTCAGAAGGAAAGAAAGCACAGAGCCCCACATTTTATGTTGCCCTGGAGAGCTTGCAGAGCACTGGGGAAAAGCAGGCAGAGAATTCCCTGCTAACACCTTCTCTGTGCCTGGGAAGGAGAAGTGTTCACATTGCTTCTCAGAATCGCATTTGTGCAGAAAACACTAACACTTGTTCAGAAGGAAAGAAAGCACAGAGCCCCAGATTTTATGTTGCCCTGGAGAGCTTGCAGAGCACTGGGGAAAGGCAGGCAGAGAATTCCCTGCTAGCACCTTCTCTGTGCCTGGGAAGGAGAAGTGTTCACATTGCTTTGCAGAATCGCGTTTGTGCAGAAAACACTAACACTTGTTCAGAAGGAAAGAAAGCACAGAGCCCCACATTTTATGTTGCCCTGGAGAGCTTGCAGAGTACTGGGGAAAGGCAGGCAGAGAATTCCCTGCTAGCACCTTCTCTGTGCCTGGGAAGCAAAAGTGTTCACATTGCTTCGCAGAATCGCGTTTGTGCAGAAAACACTAACACTTGTTCAGAAGGAAAGAAAGCACAGAGCCCCAGATTTTATGTTGCCCTGGAGAGCTTGCAGAGCACTGGGGAAAAGCAGGCAGAGAATTCCCTGCTAGCACCTTCTCTGTGCCTGGGAAGCACAAGTGTTCACATTGCTTCGCAGAATCGCGTTTGTGCTGAAAACACTAACACATGTTCAGAAGGAAAGAAAGCACAGAGCCCCAGATTTTATGTTGCCCTGGAGAGCTTGCAGAGCACTGGGGAAAGGCAGGCAGAGAATTCCCTGCTAGCACCTTCTCTGTGCCTGGGAAGCACAAGTGTTCACATTGCTCTCAGAATCGCGTTTGTGCAGAAAACACTAACACTTGTTCAGAAGGAAAGAAAGCACAGAGCCCCAGATTTTATGTTGCCCTGGAGAGCTTGCAGAGCACTGGGGAAAGGCAGGCAGAGAATTCCCTGCTAGCACCTTCTCTGTGCCTGGGAAGCAAAAGTGTTCACATTGCTTCGCAGAATCGCGTTTGTGCAGAAAACACTAACACTTGTCCAGAACTAAAGAAAGCACAGAGCCCCAGATTTTATGTTGCCCTGGAGAGCTTGCAGAGCACTGGGGAAAGGCAGGCAGAGAATTCCCTGCTAGCACCTTCTCTGTGCCTGGGAAGCACAAGTGTTCACATTGCTTCTCAGAATCGCCTTTGTGCAGAAAACACTAACACTTGTTCAGAAGGAAAGAAAGCACAGAGCCCCACATTTTATGTTGCCCTGGAGAGCTTGCAGAGCACTGGGGAAAAGCAGGCAGAGAATTCCCTGCTAGCACCTTCTCTGTGCCTGGGAAGCACAAGTGTTCACATTGCTTCTCACAATCACGTTTGTGCAGAAAACACTAACACTTGTTCAGAAGGAAAGAAAGCACAGAGCCCCAGATTTTATGTTGCCCTGGAGAGCTTGCAGAGCACTGGGGAAAAGCAGGCAGAGAATTCCCTGCTAGCACCTTCTCTGTGCCTGGGAAGGAGAAGTGTTCACATTGCTTTGCAGAATCGCGTTTGTGCAGAAAACACTAACACTTGTTCAGAAGGAAAGAAAGCACAGAGCCCCAGATTTTATGTTGCCCTGGAGAGCTTGCAGAGCACTGGGGAAAAGCAGGCAGAGAATTCCCTGCTAGCACCTTCTCTGTGCCTGGGAAGCACAAGTGTTCACATTGCTTCGCAGAATCGCGTTTGTGCAGAAAACACTAACACTTGTTCAGAAGGAAAGAAAGCACAGAGCCCCAGATTTTATGTTGCCCTGGAGAGCTTGCAGAGCACTGGGGAAAAGCAGGCAGAGAATTCCCTGCTAGCACCTTCTCTGTGCCTGGGAAGCACAAGTGTTCACACTGCTTCGCAGAATCGCGTTTGTGCAGAAAACACTAACACTTGTTCAGAAGGAAAGAAAGCACAGAGCCCCAGATTTTATGTTGCCCTGGAGAGCTTGCAGAGCACTGGGGAAAGGCAGGCAGAGAATTCCCTGCTAGCACCTTCTCTGTGCCTGGGAAGGAGAAGTGTTCACATTGCTTCGCAGAATCGCGTTTGTGCAGAAAACACTAACACTTGTTCAGAAGGAAAGAAAGCACAGAGCCCCAGATTTTATGTTGCCCTGGAGAGCTTGCAGAGCACTGGGGAAAGGCAGGCAGAGAATTCCCTGCTAGCACCTTCTCTGTGCCTGGGAAGGAGAAGTGTTCACATTGCTTCTCAGAATTGCGTTTGTGCAGAAAACACTAACACTTGTTCAGAAGGAAAGAAAGCACAGAGCCCCAGATTTTATGTTGCCCTGGAGAGCTTGCAGAGCACTGGGGAAAAGCAGGCAGAGAATTCCCTGCTAGCACCTTCTCTGTGCCTGGGAAGCACAAGTGTTCACACTGCTTCGCAGAATCGCGTTTGTGCAGAAAACACTAACACTTGTTCAGAAGGAAAGAAAGCACAGAGCCCCACATTTTATGTTGCCCTGGAGAGCTTGCAGAGCACTGGGGAAAAGCAGGCAGAGAATTCCCTGCTAGCACCTTCTCTGTGCCTGGGAAGCACAAGTGTTCACATTGCTTCTCAGAATCGCCTTTGTGCAGAAAACACTAACACTTGTTCAGAAGGAAAGAAAGCACAGAGCCCCAGATTTTATGTTGCCCTGGAGAGCTTGCAGAGCACTGGGGAAAAGCAGGCAGAGAATTCCCTGCTAGCACCTTCTCTGTGCCTGGAAGGAGAAGTGTTCACATTGCTTTGCAGAATCGCGTTTGTGCAGAAAACACTAACACTTGTTCAGAAGGAAAGAAAGCACAGAGCCCCAGATTTTATGTTGCCCTGGAGAGCTTGCAGAGCACTGGGGAAAAGCAGGCAGAGAATTCCCTGCTAGCACCTTCTCTGTGCCTGGGAAGCACAAGTGTTCACATTGCTTCGCAGAATCGCGTTTGTGCAGAAAACACTAACACTTGTTCAGAAGGAAAGAAAGCACAGAGCCCCAGATTTTATGTTGCCCTGGAGAGCTTGCAGAGCACTGGGGAAAAGCAGGCAGAGAATTCCCTGCTAGCACCTTCTCTGTGCCTGGGAAGCACAAGTGTTCACATTGCTTCGCAGAATCGCGTTTGTGCAGAAAACACTAACACTTGTTCAGAAGGAAAGAAAGCACAGAGCCCCAGATTTTATGTTGCCCTGGAGAGCTTGCAGAGCACTGGGGAAAAGCAGGCAGAGAATTCCCTGCTAGCACCTTCTCTGTGCCTGGGAAGCACAAGTGTTCACACTGCTTCGCAGAATCGCGTTTGTGCAGAAAACACTAACACTTGTTCAGAAGGAAAGAAAGCACAGAGCCCCAGATTTTATGTTGCCCTGGAGAGCTTGCAGAGCACTGGGGAAAGGCAGGCAGAGAATTCCCTGCTAGCACCTTCTCTGTGCCTGGGAAGGAGAAGTGTTCACATTGCTTCACAGAATCGCGTTTGTGCAGAAAACACTAACACTTGTTCAGAAGGAAAGAAAGCACAGAGCCCCAGATTTTATGTTGCCCTGGAGAGCTTGCAGAGCACTGGGGAAAGGCAGGCAGAGAATTCCCTGCTAGCACCTTCTCTGTGCCTGGGAAGGAGAAGTGTTCACATTGCTTCTCAGAATTGCGTTTGTGCAGAAAACACTAACACTTGTTCAGAAGGAAAGAAAGCACAGAGCCCCAGATTTTATGTTGCCCTGGAGAGCTTGCAGAGCACTGGGGAAAAGCAGGCAGAGAATTCCCTGCTAGCACCTTCTCTGTGCCTGGGAAGCACAAGTGTTCACACTGCTTCGCAGAATCGCGTTTGTGCAGAAAACACTAACACTTGTTCAGAAGGAAAGAAAGCACAGAGCCCCAGATTTTATGTTGCCCTGGAGAGCTTGCAGAGCACTGGGGAAAAGCAGGCAGAGAATTCCCTGCTAGCACCTTCTCTGTGCCTGGGAAGCACAAGTGTTCACACTGCTTCGCAGAATCGCGTTTGTGCAGAAAACACTAACACTTGTTCAGAAGGAAAGAAAGCACAGAGCCCCAGATTTTATGTTGCCCTGGAGAGCTTGCAGAGCACTGGGGAAAGGCAGGCAGAGAATTCCCTGCTAGCACCTTCTCTGTGCCTGGGAAGGAGAAGTGTTCACATTGCTTCGCAGAATCGCGTTTGTGCAGAAAACACTAACACTTGTTCAGAAGGAAAGAAAGCACAGAGCCCCAGATTTTATGTTGCCCTGGAGAGCTTGCAGAGCACTGGGGAAAGGCAGGCAGAGAATTCCCTGCTAGCACCTTCTCTGTGCCTGGGAAGGAGAAGTGTTCACATTGCTTCTCAGAATTGCGTTTGTGCAGAAAACACTAACACTTGTTCAGAAGGAAAGAAAGCACAGAGCCCCAGATTTTATGTTGCCCTGGAGAGCTTGCAGAGCACTGGGGAAAAGCAGGCAGAGAATTCCCTGCTAGCACCTTCTCTGTGCCTGGGAAGCACAAGTGTTCACACTGCTTCGCAGAATCGCGTTTGTGCAGAAAACACTAACACTTGTTCAGAAGGAAAGAAAGCACAGAGCCCCACATTTTATGTTGCCCTGGAGAGCTTGCAGAGCACTGGGGAAAAGCAGGCAGAGAATTCCCTGCTAGCACCTTCTCTGTGCCTGGGAAGCACAAGTGTTCACATTGCTTCTCAGAATCGCCTTTGTGCAGAAAACACTAACACTTGTTCAGAAGGAAAGAAAGCACAGAGCCCCACATTTTATGTTGCCCTGGAGAGCTTGCAGAGCACTGGGGAAAAGCAGGCAGAGAATTCCCTGCTAGCACCTTCTCTGTGCCTGGGAAGCACAAGTGTTCACATTGCTTCTCACAATCACGTTTGTGCAGAAAACACTAACACTTGTTCAGAAGGAAAGAAAGCACAGAGCCCCAGATTTTATGTTGCCCTGGAGAGCTTGCAGAGCACTGGGGAAAAGCAGGCAGAGAATTCCCTGCTAGCACCTTCTCTGTGCCTGGGAAGCACAAGTGTTCACATTGCTTCGCAGAATCGCGTTTGTGCAGAAAACACTAACACTTGTTCAGAAGGAAAGAAAGCACAGAGCCCCAGATTTTATGTTGCCCTGGAGAGCTTGCAGAGCACTGGGGAAAAGCAGGCAGAGAATTCCCTGCTAGCACCTTCTCTGTGCCTGGGAAGCACAAGTGTTCACATTGCTTCGCAGAATCGCGTTTGTGCAGAAAACACTAACACTTGTTCAGAAGGAAAGAAAGCACAGAGCCCCAGATTTTATGTTGCCCTGGAGAGCTTGCAGAGCACTGGGGAAAAGCAGGCAGAGAATTCCCTGCTAGCACCTTCTCTGTGCCTGGGAAGCACAAGTGTTCACACTGCTTCGCAGAATCGCGTTTGTGCAGAAAACACTAACACTTGTTCAGAAGGAAAGAAAGCACAGAGCCCCAGATTTTATGTTGCCCTGGAGAGCTTGCAGAGCACTGGGGAAAGGCAGGCAGAGAATTCCCTGCTAGCACCTTCTCTGTGCCTGGGAAGGAGAAGTGTTCACATTGCTTCGCAGAATCGCGTTTGTGCAGAAAACACTAACACTTGTTCAGAAGGAAAGAAAGCACAGAGCCCCAGATTTTATGTTGCCCTGGAGAGCTTGCAGAGCACTGGGGAAAGGCAGGCAGAGAATTCCCTGCTAGCACCTTCTCTGTGCCTGGGAAGGAGAAGTGTTCACATTGCTTCTCAGAATTGCGTTTGTGCAGAAAACACTAACACTTGTTCAGAAGGAAAGAAAGCACAGAGCCCCAGATTTTATGTTGCCCTGGAGAGCTTGCAGAGCACTGGGGAAAAGCAGGCAGAGAATTCCCTGCTAGCACCTTCTCTGTGCCTGGGAAGCACAAGTGTTCACACTGCTTCGCAGAATCGCGTTTGTGCAGAAAACACTAACACTTGTTCAGAAGGAAAGAAAGCACAGAGCCCCAGATTTTATGTTGCCCTGGAGAGCTTGCAGAGCACTGGGGAAAAGCAGGCAGAGAATTCCCTGCTAGCACCTTCTCTGTGCCTGGGAAGCACAAGTGTTCACATTGCTTCGCAGAATCGCGTTTGTGCAGAAAACACTAACACTTGTTCAGAAGGAAAGAAAGCACAGAGCCCCAGATTTTATGTTGCCCTGGAGAGCTTGCAGAGCACTGGGGAAAAGCAGGCAGAGAATTCCCTGCTAGCACCTTCTCTGTGCCTGGGAAGCACAAGTGTTCACATTGCTTCGCAGAATCGCGTTTGTGCAGAAAACACTAACACTTGTTCAGAAGGAAAGAAAGCACAGAGCCCCAGATTTTATGTTGCCCTGGAGAGCTTGCAGAGCACTGGGGAAAGGCAGGCAGAGAATTCCCTGCTAGCACCTTCTCTGTGCCTGGGAAGCACAAGTGTTCACATTGCTTCGCAGAATCGCGTTTGTGCAGAAAACACTAACACTTGTTCAGAAGGAAAGAAAGCACAGAGCCCCAGATTTTATGTTGCCCTGGAGAGCTTGCAGAGCACTGGGGAAAGGCAAGCAGAGAATTCCCTGCTAGCACCTTCTCTGTGCCTGGGAAGCACAAGTGTTCACATTGCTTCTCAGAATTGCGTTTGTGCAGAAAACACTAACACTTGTTCAGAAGGAAAGAAAGCACAGAGCCCCAGATTTTATGTTGCCCTGGAGAGCTTGCAGAGCACTGGGGAAAAGCAGGCAGAGAATTCCCTGCTAGCACCTTCTCTGTGCCTGGGAAGCACAAGTGTTCACACTGCTTCGCAGAATCGCGTTTGTGCAGAAAACACTAACACTTGTTCAGAAGGAAAGAAAGCACAGAGCCCCAGATTTTATGTTGCCCTGGAGAGCTTGCAGAGCACTGGGGAAAAGCAGGCAGAGAATTCCCTGCTAGCACCTTCTCTGTGCCTGGGAAGCACAAGTGTTCACATTGCTTCGCAGAATCGCGTTTGTGCAGAAAACACTAACACTTGTTCAGAAGGAAAGAAAGCACAGAGCCCCAGATTTTATGTTGCCCTGGAGAGCTTGCAGAGCACTGGGGAAAAGCAGGCAGAGAATTCCCTGCTAGCACCTTCTCTGTGCCTGGGAAGCACAAGTGTTCACATTGCTTCGCAGAATCGCGTTTGTGCAGAAAACACTAACACTTGTTCAGAAGGAAAGAAAGCACAGAGCCCCAGATTTTATGTTGCCCTGGAGAGCTTGCAGAGCACTGGGGAAAAGCAGGCAGAGAATTCCCTGCTAGCACCTTCTCTGTGCCTGGGAAGCACAAGTGTTCACACTGCTTCGCAGAATCGCGTTTGTGCAGAAAACACTAACACTTGTTCAGAAGGAAAGAAAGCACAGAGCCCCAGATTTTATGTTGCCCTGGAGAGCTTGCAGAGCACTGGGGAAAGGCAGGCAGAGAATTCCCTGCTAGCACCTTCTCTGTGCCTGGGAAGGAGAAGTGTTCACATTGCTTCTCAGAATTGCGTTTGTGCAGAAAACACTAACACTTGTTCAGAAGGAAAGAAAGCACAGAGCCCCAGATTTTATGTTGCCCTGGAGAGCTTGCAGAGCACTGGGGAAAAGCAGGCAGAGAATTCCCTGCTAGCACCTTCTCTGTGCCTGGGAAGCACAAGTGTTCACACTGCTTCGCAGAATCGCGTTTGTGCAGAAAACACTAACACTTGTTCAGAAGGAAAGAAAGCACAGAGCCCCAGATTTTATGTTGCCCTGGAGAGCTTGCAGAGCACTGGGGAAAAGCAGGCAGAGAATTCCCTGCTAGCACCTTCTCTGTGCCTGGGAAGCACAAGTGTTCACATTGCTCTCAGAATCGCCTTTGTGCAGAAAACACTAACACTTGTTCAGAAGGAAAGAAAGCACAGAGCCCCAGATTTTATGTTGCCCTGGAGAGCTTGCAGAGCACTGGGGAAAGGCAGGCAGAGAATTCCCTGCTAGCACCTTCTCTGTGCCTGGGAAGGAGAAGTGTTCACATTGCTTCGCAGAATCGCGTTTGTGCAGAAAACACTAACACTTGTTCAGAAGGAAAGAAAGCACAGAGCCCCAGATTTTATGTTGCCCTGGAGAGCTTGCAGAGCACTGGGGAAAGGCAGGCAGAGAATTCCCTGCTAGCACCTTCTCTGTGCCTGGGAAGGAGAAGTGTTCACATTGCTTCTCAGAATTGCGTTTGTGCAGAAAACACTAACACTTGTTCAGAAGGAAAGAAAGCACAGAGCCCCAGATTTTATGTTGCCCTGGAGAGCTTGCAGAGCACTGGGGAAAAGCAGGCAGAGAATTCCCTGCTAGCACCTTCTCTGTGCCTGGGAAGCACAAGTGTTCACACTGCTTCGCAGAATCGCGTTTGTGCAGAAAACACTAACACTTGTTCAGAAGGAAAGAAAGCACAGAGCCCCAGATTTTATGTTGCCCTGGAGAGCTTGCAGAGCACTGGGGAAAAGCAGGCAGAGAATTCCCTGCTAGCACCTTCTCTGTGCCTGGGAAGCACAAGTGTTCACATTGCTTCTCAGAATCGCCTTTGTGCAGAAAACACTAACACTTGTTCAGAAGGAAAGAAAGCACAGAGCCCCACATTTTATGTTGCCCTGGAGAGCTTGCAGAGCACTGGGGAAAAGCAGGCAGAGAATTCCCTGCTAGCACCTTCTCTGTGCCTGGGAAGCACAAGTGTTCACATTGCTTCGCAGAATCGCGTTTGTGCAGAAAACACTAACACTTGTTCAGAAGGAAAGAAAGCACAGAGCCCCAGATTTTATGTTGCCCTGGAGAGCTTGCAGAGCACTGGGGAAAAGCAGGCAGAGAATTCCCTGCTAGCACCTTCTCTGTGCCTGGGAAGCACAAGTGTTCACATTGCTTCGCAGAATCGCGTTTGTGCAGAAAACACTAACACTTGTTCAGAAGGAAAGAAAGCACAGAGCCCCAGATTTTATGTTGCCCTGGAGAGCTTGCAGAGCACTGGGGAAAAGCAGGCAGAGAATTCCCTGCTAGCACCTTCTCTGTGCCTGGGAAGCACAAGTGTTCACATTGCTTCGCAGAATCGCGTTTGTGCAGAAAACACTAACACTTGTTCAGAAGGAAAGAAAGCACAGAGCCCCAGATTTTATGTTGCCCTGGAGAGCTTGCAGAGCACTGGGGAAAAGCAGGCAGAGAATTCCCTGCTAGCACCTTCTCTGTGCCTGGGAAGCACAAGTGTTCACACTGCTTCGCAGAATCGCGTTTGTGCAGAAAACACTAACACTTGTTCAGAAGGAAAGAAAGCACAGAGCCCCACATTTTATGTTGCCCTGGAGAGCTTGCAGAGCACTGGGGAAAGGCAGGCAGAGAATTCCCTGCTAGCACCTTCTCTGTGCCTGGGAAGGAGAAGTGTTCACATTGCTTCGCAGAATCGCGTTTGTGCAGAAAACACTAACACTTGTTCAGAAGGAAAGAAAGCACAGAGCCCCAGATTTTATGTTGCCCTGGAGAGCTTGCAGAGCACTGGGGAAAGGCAGGCAGAGAATTCCCTGCTAGCACCTTCTCTGTGCCTGGGAAGCACAAGTGTTCACATTGCTTCTCAGAATCGCGTTTGTGCAGAAAACACTAACACTTGTTCAGAAGGAAAGAAAGCACAGAGCCCCACATTTTATGTTGCCCTGGAGAGCTTGCAGAGCACTGGGGAAAAGCAGGCAGAGAATTCCCTGCTAGCACCTTCTCTGTGCCTGGGAAGGAGAAGTGTTCACATTGCTTTGCAGAATCGCGTTTGTGCAGAAAACACTAACACTTGTTCAGAAGGAAAGAAAGCACAGAGCCCCAGATTTTATGTTGCCCTGGAGAGCTTGCAGAGTACTGGGGAAAAGCAGGCAGAGAATTCCCTGCTAGCACCTTCTCTGTGCCTGGGAAGGAGAAGTGTTCACATTGCTTTGCAGAATCGCGTTTGTGCAGAAAACACTAACACTTGTTCAGAAGGAAAGAAAGCACAGAGCCCCAGATTTTATGTTGCCCTGGAGAGCTTGCAGAGCACTGGGGAAAGGCAGGCAGAGAATTCCCTGCTAGCACCTTCTCTGTGCCTGGGAAGCACAAGTGTTCACATTGCTTCGCAGAATCGCGTTTGTGCAGAAAACACTAACACTTGTTCAGAAGGAAAGAAAGCACAGAGCCCCACATTTTATGTTGCCCTGGAGAGCTTGCAGAGCACTGGGGAAAGGCAGGCAGAGAATTCCCTGCTAGCACCTTCTCTGTGCCTGGGAAGGAGAAGTGTTCACATTGCTTCTCAGAATCACGTTTGTGCAGAAAACACTAACACTTGTTCAGAAGGAAAGAAAGCACAGAGCCCCACATTTTATGTTGCCCTGGAGAGCTTGCAGAGCACTGGGGAAAAGCAGGCAGAGAATTCCCTGCTAACACCTTCTCTGTGCCTGGGAAGGAGAAGTGTTCACATTGCTTCTCAGAATCGCATTTGTGCAGAAAACACTAACACTTGTTCAGAAGGAAAGAAAGCACAGAGCCCCAGATTTTATGTTGCCCTGGAGAGCTTGCAGAGCACTGGGGAAAGGCAGGCAGAGAATTCCCTGCTAGCACCTTCTCTGTGCCTGGGAAGGAGAAGTGTTCACATTGCTTCTCACAATCACGTTTGTGCAGAAAACACTAACACTTGTTCAGAAGGAAAGAAAGCACAGAGCCCCAGATTTTATGTTGCCCTGGAGAGCTTGCAGAGCACTGGGGAAAAGCAGGCAGAGAATTCCCTGCTAGCACCTTCTCTGTGCCTGGGAAGCACAAGTGTTCACATTGCTTCGCAGAATCGCGTTTGTGCAGAAAACACTAACACTTGTTCAGAAGGAAAGAAAGCACAGAGCCCCAGATTTTATGTTGCCCTGGAGAGCTTGCAGAGCACTGGGGAAAAGCAGGCAGAGAATTCCCTGCTAGCACCTTCTCTGTGCCTGGGAAGCACAAGTGTTCACATTGCTTCGCAGAATCGCGTTTGTGCAGAAAACACTAACACTTGTTCAGAAGGAAAGAAAGCACAGAGCCCCAGATTTTATGTTGCCCTGGAGAGCTTGCAGAGCACTGGGGAAAAGCAGGCAGAGAATTCCCTGCTAGCACCTTCTCTGTGCCTGGGAAGCACAAGTGTTCACACTGCTTCGCAGAATCGCGTTTGTGCAGAAAACACTAACACTTGTTCAGAAGGAAAGAAAGCACAGAGCCCCAGATTTTATGTTGCCCTGGAGAGCTTGCAGAGCACTGGGGAAAGGCAGGCAGAGAATTCCCTGCTAGCACCTTCTCTGTGCCTGGGAAGGAGAAGTGTTCACATTGCTTCGCAGAATCGCGTTTGTGCAGAAAACACTAACACTTGTTCAGAAGGAAAGAAAGCACAGAGCCCCAGATTTTATGTTGCCCTGGAGAGCTTGCAGAGCACTGGGGAAAGGCAGGCAGAGAATTCCCTGCTAGCACCTTCTCTGTGCCTGGGAAGCACAAGTGTTCACATTGCTTCTCAGAATCGCGTTTGTGCAGAAAACACTAACACTTGTTCAGAAGGAAAGAAAGCACAGAGCCCCAGATTTTATGTTGCCCTGGAGAGCTTGCAGAGCACTGGGGAAAAGCAGGCAGAGAATTCCCTGCTAGCACCTTCTCTGTGCCTGGGAAGGAGAAGTGTTCACATTGCTTTGCAGAATCGCGTTTGTGCAGAAAACACTAACACTTGTTCAGAAGGAAAGAAAGCACAGAGCCCCAGATTTTATGTTGCCCTGGAGAGCTTGCAGAGTACTGGGGAAAAGCAGGCAGAGAATTCCCTGCTAGCACCTTCTCTGTGCCTGGGAAGGAGAAGTGTTCACATTGCTTTGCAGAATCGCGTTTGTGCAGAAAACACTAACACTTGTTCAGAAGGAAAGAAAGCACAGAGCCCCAGATTTTATGTTGCCCTGGAGAGCTTGCAGAGCACTGGGGAAAGGCAGGCAGAGAATTCCCTGCTAGCACCTTCTCTGTGCCTGGGAAGCACAAGTGTTCACATTGCTTCGCAGAATCGCGTTTGTGCAGAAAACACTAACACTTGTTCAGAAGGAAAGAAAGCACAGAGCCCCACATTTTATGTTGCCCTGGAGAGCTTGCAGAGCACTGGGGAAAGGCAGGCAGAGAATTCCCTGCTAGCACCTTCTCTGTGCCTGGGAAGGAGAAGTGTTCACATTGCTTCTCAGAATCACGTTTGTGCAGAAAACACTAACACTTGTTCAGAAGGAAAGAAAGCACAGAGCCCCACATTTTATGTTGCCCTGGAGAGCTTGCAGAGCACTGGGGAAAAGCAGGCAGAGAATTCCCTGCTAACACCTTCTCTGTGCCTGGGAAGGAGAAGTGTTCACATTGCTTCTCAGAATCGCATTTGTGCAGAAAACACTAACACTTGTTCAGAAGGAAAGAAAGCACAGAGCCCCAGATTTTATGTTGCCCTGGAGAGCTTGCAGAGCACTGGGGAAAGGCAGGCAGAGAATTCCCTGCTAGCACCTTCTCTGTGCCTGGGAAGGAGAAGTGTTCACATTGCTTTGCAGAATCGCGTTTGTGCAGAAAACACTAACACTTGTTCAGAAGGAAAGAAAGCACAGAGCCCCAGATTTTATGTTGCCCTGGAGAGCTTGCAGAGCACTGGGGAAAAGCAGGCAGAGAATTCCCTGCTAGCACCTTCTCTGTGCCTGGGAAGCACAAGTGTTCACATTGCTTCGCAGAATCGCGTTTGTGCAGAAAACACTAACACTTGTTCAGAAGGAAAGAAAGCACAGAGCCCCAGATTTTATGTTGCCCTGGAGAGCTTGCAGAGCACTGGGGAAAAGCAGGCAGAGAATTCCCTGCTAGCACCTTCTCTGTGCCTGGGAAGCACAAGTGTTCACACTGCTTCGCAGAATCGCGTTTGTGCAGAAAACACTAACACTTGTTCAGAAGGAAAGAAAGCACAGAGCCCCAGATTTTATGTTGCCCTGGAGAGCTTGCAGAGCACTGGGGAAAGGCAGGCAGAGAATTCCCTGCTAGCACCTTCTCTGTGCCTGGGAAGGAGAAGTGTTCACATTGCTTCGCAGAATCGCGTTTGTGCAGAAAACACTAACACTTGTTCAGAAGGAAAGAAAGCACAGAGCCCCAGATTTTATGTTGCCCTGGAGAGCTTGCAGAGCACTGGGGAAAGGCAGGCAGAGAATTCCCTGCTAGCACCTTCTCTGTGCCTGGGAAGCACAAGTGTTCACATTGCTTCTCAGAATCGCGTTTGTGCAGAAAACACTAACACTTGTTCAGAAGGAAAGAAAGCACAGAGCCCCACATTTTATGTTGCCCTGGAGAGCTTGCAGAGCACTGGGGAAAAGCAGGCAGAGAATTCCCTGCTAGCACCTTCTCTGTGCCTGGGAAGGAGAAGTGTTCACATTGCTTTGCAGAATCGCGTTTGTGCAGAAAACACTAACACTTGTTCAGAAGGAAAGAAAGCACAGAGCCCCAGATTTTATGTTGCCCTGGAGAGCTTGCAGAGTACTGGGGAAAAGCAGGCAGAGAATTCCCTGCTAGCACCTTCTCTGTGCCTGGGAAGCACAAGTGTTCACATTGCTTTGCAGAATCGCGTTTGTGCAGAAAACACTAACACTTGTTCAGAAGGAAAGAAAGCACAGAGCCCCAGATTTTATGTTGCCCTGGAGAGCTTGCAGAGCACTGGGGAAAGGCAGGCAGAGAATTCCCTGCTAGCACCTTCTCTGTGCCTGGGAAGCACAAGTGTTCACATTGCTTCGCAGAATCGCGTTTGTGCAGAAAACACTAACACTTGTTCAGAAGGAAAGAAAGCACAGAGCCCCACATTTTATGTTGCCCTGGAGAGCTTGCAGAGCACTGGGGAAAGGCAGGCAGAGAATTCCCTGCTAGCACCTTCTCTGTGCCTGGGAAGGAGAAGTGTTCACATTGCTTCTCAGAATCACGTTTGTGCAGAAAACACTAACACTTGTTCAGAAGGAAAGAAAGCACAGAGCCCCACATTTTATGTTGCCCTGGAGAGCTTGCAGAGCACTGGGGAAAAGCAGGCAGAGAATTCCCTGCTAACACCTTCTCTGTGCCTGGGAAGGAGAAGTGTTCACATTGCTTCTCAGAATCGCATTTGTGCAGAAAACACTAACACTTGTTCAGAAGGAAAGAAAGCACAGAGCCCCAGATTTTATGTTGCCCTGGAGAGCTTGCAGAGCACTGGGGAAAGGCAGGCAGAGAATTCCCTGCTAGCACCTTCTCTGTGCCTGGGAAGGAGAAGTGTTCACATTGCTTTGCAGAATCGCGTTTGTGCAGAAAACACTAACACTTGTTCAGAAGGAAAGAAAGCACAGAGCCCCAGATTTTATGTTGCCCTGGAGAGCTTGCAGAGCACTGGGGAAAGGCAAGCAGAGAATTCCCTGCTAGCACCTTCTCTGTGCCTGGGAAGCACAAGTGTTCACATTGCTTCTCAGAATTGCGTTTGTGCAGAAAACACTAACACTTGTTCAGAAGGAAAGAAAGCACAGAGCCCCAGATTTTATGTTGCCCTGGAGAGCTTGCAGAGCACTGGGGAAAAGCAGGCAGAGAATTCCCTGCTAGCACCTTCTCTGTGCCTGGGAAGCACAAGTGTTCACACTGCTTCGCAGAATCGCGTTTGTGCAGAAAACACTAACACTTGTTCAGAAGGAAAGAAAGCACAGAGCCCCAGATTTTATGTTGCCCTGGAGAGCTTGCAGAGCACTGGGGAAAAGCAGGCAGAGAATTCCCTGCTAGCACCTTCTCTGTGCCTGGGAAGCACAAGTGTTCACATTGCTTCGCAGAATCGCGTTTGTGCAGAAAACACTAACACTTGTTCAGAAGGAAAGAAAGCACAGAGCCCCAGATTTTATGTTGCCCTGGAGAGCTTGCAGAGCACTGGGGAAAAGCAGGCAGAGAATTCCCTGCTAGCACCTTCTCTGTGCCTGGGAAGCACAAGTGTTCACATTGCTTCGCAGAATCGCGTTTGTGCAGAAAACACTAACACTTGTTCAGAAGGAAAGAAAGCACAGAGCCCCAGATTTTATGTTGCCCTGGAGAGCTTGCAGAGCACTGGGGAAAAGCAGGCAGAGAATTCCCTGCTAGCACCTTCTCTGTGCCTGGGAAGCACAAGTGTTCACACTGCTTCGCAGAATCGCGTTTGTGCAGAAAACACTAACACTTGTTCAGAAGGAAAGAAAGCACAGAGCCCCAGATTTTATGTTGCCCTGGAGAGCTTGCAGAGCACTGGGGAAAGGCAGGCAGAGAATTCCCTGCTAGCACCTTCTCTGTGCCTGGGAAGGAGAAGTGTTCACATTGCTTCGCAGAATCGCGTTTGTGCAGAAAACACTAACACTTGTTCAGAAGGAAAGAAAGCACAGAGCCCCAGATTTTATGTTGCCCTGGAGAGCTTGCAGAGCACTGGGGAAAAGCAGGCAGAGAATTCCCTGCTAGCACCTTCTCTGTGCCTGGGAAGGAGAAGTGTTCACATTGCTTCTCAGAATTGCGTTTGTGCAGAAAACACTAACACTTGTTCAGAAGGAAAGAAAGCACAGAGCCCCAGATTTTATGTTGCCCTGGAGAGCTTGCAGAGCACTGGGGAAAAGCAGGCAGAGAATTCCCTGCTAGCACCTTCTCTGTGCCTGGGAAGCACAAGTGTTCACACTGCTTCGCAGAATCGCGTTTGTGCAGAAAACACTAACACTTGTTCAGAAGGAAAGAAAGCACAGAGCCCCACATTTTATGTTGCCCTGGAGAGCTTGCAGAGCACTGGGGAAAAGCAGGCAGAGAATTCCCTGCTAGCACCTTCTCTGTGCCTGGGAAGCACAAGTGTTCACATTGCTCTCAGAATCGCGTTTGTGCAGAAAACACTAACACTTGTTCAGAAGGAAAGAAAGCACAGAGCCCCAGATTTTATGTTGCCCTGGAGAGCTTGCAGAGCACTGGGGAAAGGCAGGCAGAGAATTCCCTGCTAGCACCTTCTCTGTGCCTGGGAAGGAGAAGTGTTCACATTGCTTCGCAGAATCGCGTTTGTGCAGAAAACACTAACACTTGTTCAGAAGGAAAGAAAGCACAGAGCCCCAGATTTTATGTTGCCCTGGAGAGCTTGCAGAGCACTGGGGAAAGGCAGGCAGAGAATTCCCTGCTAGCACCTTCTCTGTGCCTGGGAAGGAGAAGTGTTCACATTGCTTCTCAGAATTGCGTTTGTGCAGAAAACACTAACACTTGTTCAGAAGGAAAGAAAGCACAGAGCCCCAGATTTTATGTTGCCCTGGAGAGCTTGCAGAGCACTGGGGAAAAGCAGGCAGAGAATTCCCTGCTAGCACCTTCTCTGTGCCTGGGAAGCACAAGTGTTCACACTGCTTCGCAGAATCGCGTTTGTGCAGAAAACACTAACACTTGTTCAGAAGGAAAGAAAGCACAGAGCCCCACATTTTATGTTGCCCTGGAGAGCTTGCAGAGCACTGGGGAAAAGCAGGCAGAGAATTCCCTGCTAGCACCTTCTCTGTGCCTGGGAAGCACAAGTGTTCACATTGCTTCTCAGAATCGCCTTTGTGCAGAAAACACTAACACTTGTTCAGAAGGAAAGAAAGCACAGAGCCCCACATTTTATGTTGCCCTGGAGAGCTTGCAGAGCACTGGGGAAAAGCAGGCAGAGAATTCCCTGCTAGCACCTTCTCTGTGCCTGGGAAGCACAAGTGTTCACATTGCTTCTCACAATCACGTTTGTGCAGAAAACACTAACACTTGTTCAGAAGGAAAGAAAGCACAGAGCCCCAGATTTTATGTTGCCCTGGAGAGCTTGCAGAGCACTGGGGAAAAGCAGGCAGAGAATTCCCTGCTAGCACCTTCTCTGTGCCTGGGAAGCACAAGTGTTCACATTGCTTCGCAGAATCGCGTTTGTGCAGAAAACACTAACACTTGTTCAGAAGGAAAGAAAGCACAGAGCCCCAGATTTTATGTTGCCCTGGAGAGCTTGCAGAGCACTGGGGAAAAGCAGGCAGAGAATTCCCTGCTAGCACCTTCTCTGTGCCTGGGAAGCACAAGTGTTCACATTGCTTCGCAGAATCGCGTTTGTGCAGAAAACACTAACACTTGTTCAGAAGGAAAGAAAGCACAGAGCCCCAGATTTTATGTTGCCCTGGAGAGCTTGCAGAGCACTGGGGAAAAGCAGGCAGAGAATTCCCTGCTAGCACCTTCTCTGTGCCTGGGAAGCACAAGTGTTCACACTGCTTCGCAGAATCGCGTTTGTGCAGAAAACACTAACACTTGTTCAGAAGGAAAGAAAGCACAGAGCCCCAGATTTTATGTTGCCCTGGAGAGCTTGCAGAGCACTGGGGAAAGGCAGGCAGAGAATTCCCTGCTAGCACCTTCTCTGTGCCTGGGAAGCACAAGTGTTCACATTGCTTCGCAGAATCGCGTTTGTGCAGAAAACACTAACACTTGTTCAGAAGGAAAGAAAGCACAGAGCCCCAGATTTTATGTTGCCCTGGAGAGCTTGCAGAGCACTGGGGAAAGGCAGGCAGAGAATTCCCTGCTAGCACCTTCTCTGTGCCTGGGAAGCACAAGTGTTCACATTGCTTCTCAGAATCGCGTTTGTGCAGAAAACACTAACACTTGTTCAGAAGGAAAGAAAGCACAGAGCCCCACATTTTATGTTGCCCTGGAGAGCTTGCAGAGCACTGGGGAAAAGCAGGCAGAGAATTCCCTGCTAGCACCTTCTCTGTGCCTGGGAAGGAGAAGTGTTCACATTGCTTTGCAGAATCGCGTTTGTGCAGAAAACACTAACACTTGTTCAGAAGGAAAGAAAGCACAGAGCCCCAGATTTTATGTTGCCCTGGAGAGCTTGCAGAGTACTGGGGAAAAGCAGGCAGAGAATTCCCTGCTAGCACCTTCTCTGTGCCTGGGAAGGAGAAGTGTTCACATTGCTTTGCAGAATCGCGTTTGTGCAGAAAACACTAACACTTGTTCAGAAGGAAAGAAAGCACAGAGCCCCAGATTTTATGTTGCCCTGGAGAGCTTGCAGAGCACTGGGGAAAGGCAGGCAGAGAATTCCCTGCTAGCACCTTCTCTGTGCCTGGGAAGCACAAGTGTTCACATTGCTTCGCAGAATCGCGTTTGTGCAGAAAACACTAACACTTGTTCAGAAGGAAAGAAAGCACAGAGCCCCACATTTTATGTTGCCCTGGAGAGCTTGCAGAGCACTGGGGAAAGGCAGGCAGAGAATTCCCTGCTAGCACCTTCTCTGTGCCTGGGAAGGAGAAGTGTTCACATTGCTTCTCAGAATCACGTTTGTGCAGAAAACACTAACACTTGTTCAGAAGGAAAGAAAGCACAGAGCCCCACATTTTATGTTGCCCTGGAGAGCTTGCAGAGCACTGGGGAAAAGCAGGCAGAGAATTCCCTGCTAACACCTTCTCTGTGCCTGGGAAGGAGAAGTGTTCACATTGCTTCTCAGAATCGCATTTGTGCAGAAAACACTAACACTTGTTCAGAAGGAAAGAAAGCACAGAGCCCCAGATTTTATGTTGCCCTGGAGAGCTTGCAGAGCACTGGGGAAAGGCAGGCAGAGAATTCCCTGCTAGCACCTTCTCTGTGCCTGGGAAGGAGAAGTGTTCACATTGCTTTGCAGAATCGCGTTTGTGCAGAAAACACTAACAATTGTTCAGAAGGAAAGAAAGCACAGAGCCCCACATTTTATGTTGCCCTGGAGAGCTTGCAGAGTACTGGGGAAAGGCAGGCAGAGAATTCCCTGCTAGCACCTTCTCTGTGCCTGGGAAGCAAAAGTGTTCACATTGCTTCGCAGAATCGCGTTTGTGCAGAAAACACTAACACTTGTTCAGAAGGAAAGAAAGCACAGAGCCCCAGATTTTATGTTGCCCTGGAGAGCTTGCAGAGCACTGGGGAAAAGCAGGCAGATAATTCCCTGCTAGCACCTTCTCTGTGCCTGGGAAGCACAAGTGTTCACATTGCTTCGCAGAATCGCGTTTGTGCAGAAAACACTAACACTTGTTCAGAAGGAAAGAAAGCACAGAGCCCCAGATTTTATGTTGCCCTGGAGAGCTTGCAGAGCACTGGGGAAAAGCAGGCAGAGAATTCCCTGCTAGCACCTTCTCTGTGCCTGGGAAGCACAAGTGTTCACATTGCTTCGCAGAATCGCGTTTGTGCTGAAAACACTAACACATGTTCAGAAGGAAAGAAAGCACAGAGCCCCAGATTTTATGTTGCCCTGGAGAGCTTGCAGAGCACTGGGGAAAGGCAGGCAGAGAATTCCCTGCTAGCACCTTCTCTGTGCCTGGGAAGCACAAGTGTTCACATTGCTCTCAGAATCGCGTTTGTGCAGAAAACACTAACACTTGTTCAGAAGGAAAGAAAGCACAGAGCCCCAGATTTTATGTTGCCCTGGAGAGCTTGCAGAGCACTGGGGAAAGGCAGGCAGAGAATTCCCTGCTAGCACCTTCTCTGTGCCTGGGAAGCAAAAGTGTTCACATTGCTTCGCAGAATCGCGTTTGTGCAGAAAACACTAACACTTGTCCAGAACTAAAGAAAGCACAGAGCCCCAGATTTTATGTTGCCCTGGAGAGCTTGCAGAGCACTGGGGAAAGGCAGGCAGAGAATTCCCTGCTAGCACCTTCTCTGTGCCTGGGAAGCACAAGTGTTCACATTGCTTCTCAGAATCGCCTTTGTGCAGAAAACACTAACACTTGTTCAGAAGGAAAGAAAGCACAGAGCCCCACATTTTATGTTGCCCTGGAGAGCTTGCAGAGCACTGGGGAAAAGCAGGCAGAGAATTCCCTGCTAGCACCTTCTCTGTGCCTGGGAAGCACAAGTGTTCACATTGCTTCTCACAATCACGTTTGTGCAGAAAACACTAACACTTGTTCAGAAGGAAAGAAAGCACAGAGCCCCAGATTTTATGTTGCCCTGGAGAGCTTGCAGAGCACTGGGGAAAAGCAGGCAGAGAATTCCCTGCTAGCACCTTCTCTGTGCCTGGGAAGGAGAAGTGTTCACATTGCTTTGCAGAATCGCGTTTGTGCAGAAAACACTAACACTTGTTCAGAAGGAAAGAAAGCACAGAGCCCCAGATTTTATGTTGCCCTGGAGAGCTTGCAGAGCACTGGGGAAAAGCAGGCAGAGAATTCCCTGCTAGCACCTTCTCTGTGCCTGGGAAGCACAAGTGTTCACATTGCTTCGCAGAATCGCGTTTGTGCAGAAAACACTAACACTTGTTCAGAAGGAAAGAAAGCACAGAGCCCCAGATTTTATGTTGCCCTGGAGAGCTTGCAGAGCACTGGGGAAAAGCAGGCAGAGAATTCCCTGCTAGCACCTTCTCTGTGCCTGGGAAGCACAAGTGTTCACACTGCTTCGCAGAATCGCGTTTGTGCAGAAAACACTAACACTTGTTCAGAAGGAAAGAAAGCACAGAGCCCCAGATTTTATGTTGCCCTGGAGAGCTTGCAGAGCACTGGGGAAAGGCAGGCAGAGAATTCCCTGCTAGCACCTTCTCTGTGCCTGGGAAGGAGAAGTGTTCACATTGCTTCGCAGAATCGCGTTTGTGCAGAAAACACTAACACTTGTTCAGAAGGAAAGAAAGCACAGAGCCCCAGATTTTATGTTGCCCTGGAGAGCTTGCAGAGCACTGGGGAAAGGCAGGCAGAGAATTCCCTGCTAGCACCTTCTCTGTGCCTGGGAAGGAGAAGTGTTCACATTGCTTCTCAGAATTGCGTTTGTGCAGAAAACACTAACACTTGTTCAGAAGGAAAGAAAGCACAGAGCCCCAGATTTTATGTTGCCCTGGAGAGCTTGCAGAGCACTGGGGAAAAGCAGGCAGAGAATTCCCTGCTAGCACCTTCTCTGTGCCTGGGAAGCACAAGTGTTCACACTGCTTCGCAGAATCGCGTTTGTGCAGAAAACACTAACACTTGTTCAGAAGGAAAGAAAGCACAGAGCCCCACATTTTATGTTGCCCTGGAGAGCTTGCAGAGCACTGGGGAAAAGCAGGCAGAGAATTCCCTGCTAGCACCTTCTCTGTGCCTGGGAAGCACAAGTGTTCACATTGCTTCTCAGAATCGCCTTTGTGCAGAAAACACTAACACTTGTTCAGAAGGAAAGAAAGCACAGAGCCCCAGATTTTATGTTGCCCTGGAGAGCTTGCAGAGCACTGGGGAAAAGCAGGCAGAGAATTCCCTGCTAGCACCTTCTCTGTGCCTGGGAAGCACAAGTGTTCACATTGCTTCTCACAATCACGTTTGTGCAGAAAACACTAACACTTGTTCAGAAGGAAAGAAAGCACAGAGCCCCAGATTTTATGTTGCCCTGGAGAGCTTGCAGAGCACTGGGGAAAAGCAGGCAGAGAATTCCCTGCTAGCACCTTCTCTGTGCCTGGGAAGCACAAGTGTTCACATTGCTTCGCAGAATCGCGTTTGTGCAGAAAACACTAACACTTGTTCAGAAGGAAAGAAAGCACAGAGCCCCAGATTTTATGTTGCCCTGGAGAGCTTGCAGAGCACTGGGGAAAAGCAGGCAGAGAATTCCCTGCTAGCACCTTCTCTGTGCCTGGGAAGCACAAGTGTTCACATTGCTTCGCAGAATCGCGTTTGTGCAGAAAACACTAACACTTGTTCAGAAGGAAAGAAAGCACAGAGCCCCAGATTTTATGTTGCCCTGGAGAGCTTGCAGAGCACTGGGGAAAAGCAGGCAGAGAATTCCCTGCTAGCACCTTCTCTGTGCCTGGGAAGCACAAGTGTTCACACTGCTTCGCAGAATCGCGTTTGTGCAGAAAACACTAACACTTGTTCAGAAGGAAAGAAAGCACAGAGCCCCAGATTTTATGTTGCCCTGGAGAGCTTGCAGAGCACTGGGGAAAGGCAGGCAGAGAATTCCCTGCTAGCACCTTCTCTGTGCCTGGGAAGGAGAAGTGTTCACATTGCTTCGCAGAATCGCGTTTGTGCAGAAAACACTAACACTTGTTCAGAAGGAAAGAAAGCACAGAGCCCCAGATTTTATGTTGCCCTGGAGAGCTTGCAGAGCACTGGGGAAAGGCAGGCAGAGAATTCCCTGCTAGCACCTTCTCTGTGCCTGGGAAGGAGAAGTGTTCACATTGCTTCTCAGAATCGCGTTTGTGCAGAAAACACTAACACTTGTTCAGAAGGAAAGAAAGCACAGAGCCCCAGATTTTATGTTGCCCTGGAGAGCTTGCAGAGCACTGGGGAAAAGCAGGCAGAGAATTCCCTGCTAGCACCTTCTCTGTGCCTGGGAAGCACAAGTGTTCACACTGCTTCGCAGAATCGCGTTTGTGCAGAAAACACTAACACTTGTTCAGAAGGAAAGAAAGCACAGAGCCCCAGATTTTATGTTGCCCTGGAGAGCTTGCAGAGCACTGGGGAAAAGCAGGCAGAGAATTCCCTGCTAGCACCTTCTCTGTGCCTGGGAAGCACAAGTGTTCACATTGCTTCGCAGAATCGCGTTTGTGCAGAAAACACTAACACTTGTTCAGAAGGAAAGAAAGCACAGAGCCCCACATTTTATGTTGCCCTGGAGAGCTTGCAGAGCACTGGGGAAAGGCAGGCAGAGAATTCCCTGCTAGCACCTTCTCTGTGCCTGGGAAGGAGAAGTGTTCACATTGCTTCGCAGAATCGCGTTTGTGCAGAAAACACTAACACTTGTTCAGAAGGAAAGAAAGCACAGAGCCCCAGATTTTATGTTGCCCTGGAGAGCTTGCAGAGCACTGGGGAAAGGCAGGCAGAGAATTCCCTGCTAGCACCTTCTCTGTGCCTGGGAAGGAGAAGTGTTCACATTGCTTCTCAGAATTGCGTTTGTGCAGAAAACACTAACACTTGTTCAGAAGGAAAGAAAGCACAGAGCCCCAGATTTTATGTTGCCCTGGAGAGCTTGCAGAGCACTGGGGAAAAGCAGGCAGAGAATTCCCTGCTAGCACCTTCTCTGTGCCTGGGAAGCACAAGTGTTCACACTGCTTCGCAGAATCGCGTTTGTGCAGAAAACACTAACACTTGTTCAGAAGGAAAGAAAGCACAGAGCCCCACATTTTATGTTGCCCTGGAGAGCTTGCAGAGCACTGGGGAAAAGCAGGCAGAGAATTCCCTGCTAGCACCTTCTCTGTGCCTGGGAAGCACAAGTGTTCACATTGCTTCTCAGAATCGCCTTTGTGCAGAAAACACTAACACTTGTTCAGAAGGAAAGAAAGCACAGAGCCCCACATTTTATGTTGCCCTGGAGAGCTTGCAGAGCACTGGGGAAAAGCAGGCAGAGAATTCCCTGCTAGCACCTTCTCTGTGCCTGGGAAGCACAAGTGTTCACATTGCTTCTCACAATCACGTTTGTGCAGAAAACACTAACACTTGTTCAGAAGGAAAGAAAGCACAGAGCCCCAGATTTTATGTTGCCCTGGAGAGCTTGCAGAGCACTGGGGAAAAGCAGGCAGAGAATTCCCTGCTAGCACCTTCTCTGTGCCTGGGAAGCACAAGTGTTCACATTGCTTCGCAGAATCGCGTTTGTGCAGAAAACACTAACACTTGTTCAGAAGGAAAGAAAGCACAGAGCCCCAGATTTTATGTTGCCCTGGAGAGCTTGCAGAGCACTGGGGAAAAGCAGGCAGAGAATTCCCTGCTAGCACCTTCTCTGTGCCTGGGAAGCACAAGTGTTCACATTGCTTCGCAGAATCGCGTTTGTGCAGAAAACACTAACACTTGTTCAGAAGGAAAGAAAGCACAGAGCCCCAGATTTTATGTTGCCCTGGAGAGCTTGCAGAGCACTGGGGAAAAGCAGGCAGAGAATTCCCTGCTAGCACCTTCTCTGTGCCTGGGAAGGAGAAGTGTTCACACTGCTTCGCAGAATCGCGTTTGTGCAGAAAACACTAACACTTGTTCAGAAGGAAAGAAAGCACAGAGCCCCAGATTTTATGTTGCCCTGGAGAGCTTGCAGAGCACTGGGGAAAGGCAGGCAGAGAATTCCCTGCTAGCACCTTCTCTGTGCCTGGGAAGGAGAAGTGTTCACATTGCTTCGCAGAATCGCGTTTGTGCAGAAAACACTAACACTTGTTCAGAAGGAAAGAAAGCACAGAGCCCCAGATTTTATGTTGCCCTGGAGAGCTTGCAGAGCACTGGGGAAAGGCAGGCAGAGAATTCCCTGCTAGCACCTTCTCTGTGCCTGGGAAGGAGAAGTGTTCACATTGCTTCTCAGAATTGCGTTTGTGCAGAAAACACTAACACTTGTTCAGAAGGAAAGAAAGCACAGAGCCCCAGATTTTATGTTGCCCTGGAGAGCTTGCAGAGCACTGGGGAAAAGCAGGCAGAGAATTCCCTGCTAGCACCTTCTCTGTGCCTGGGAAGCACAAGTGTTCACACTGCTTCGCAGAATCGCGTTTGTGCAGAAAACACTAACACTTGTTCAGAAGGAAAGAAAGCACAGAGCCCCAGATTTTATGTTGCCCTGGAGAGCTTGCAGAGCACTGGGGAAAAGCAGGCAGAGAATTCCCTGCTAGCACCTTCTCTGTGCCTGGGAAGCACAAGTGTTCACATTGCTTCGCAGAATCGCGTTTGTGCAGAAAACACTAACACTTGTTCAGAAGGAAAGAAAGCACAGAGCCCCAGATTTTATGTTGCCCTGGAGAGCTTGCAGAGCACTGGGGAAAAGCAGGCAGAGAATTCCCTGCTAGCACCTTCTCTGTGCCTGGGAAGCACAAGTGTTCACATTGCTTCGCAGAATCGCGTTTGTGCAGAAAACACTAACACTTGTTCAGAAGGAAAGAAAGCACAGAGCCCCAGATTTTATGTTGCCCTGGAGAGCTTGCAGAGCACTGGGGAAAGGCAGGCAGAGAATTCCCTGCTAGCACCTTCTCTGTGCCTGGGAAGCACAAGTGTTCACATTGCTTCGCAGAATCGCGTTTGTGCAGAAAACACTAACACTTGTTCAGAAGGAAAGAAAGCACAGAGCCCCAGATTTTATGTTGCCCTGGAGAGCTTGCAGAGCACTGGGGAAAAGCAGGCAGAGAATTCCCTGCTAGCACCTTCTCTGTGCCTGGGAAGCACAAGTGTTCACATTGCTTCGCAGAATCGCGTTTGTGCAGAAAACACTAACACTTGTTCAGAAGGAAAGAAAGCACAGAGCCCCAGATTTTATGTTGCCCTGGAGAGCTTGCAGAGCACTGGGGAAAGGCAGGCAGAGAATTCCCTGCTAGCACCTTCTCTGTGCCTGGGAAGGAGAAGTGTTCACATTGCTTCGCAGAATCGCGTTTGTGCAGAAAACACTAACACTTGTTCAGAAGGAAAGAAAGCACAGAGCCCCAGATTTTATGTTGCCCTGGAGAGCTTGCAGAGCACTGGGGAAAGGCAAGCAGAGAATTCCCTGCTAGCACCTTCTCTGTGCCTGGGAAGCACAAGTGTTCACATTGCTTCTCAGAATTGCGTTTGTGCAGAAAACACTAACACTTGTTCAGAAGGAAAGAAAGCACAGAGCCCCAGATTTTATGTTGCCCTGGAGAGCTTGCAGAGCACTGGGGAAAAGCAGGCAGAGAATTCCCTGCTAGCACCTTCTCTGTGCCTGGGAAGCACAAGTGTTCACACTGCTTCGCAGAATCGCGTTTGTGCAGAAAACACTAACACTTGTTCAGAAGGAAAGAAAGCACAGAGCCCCAGATTTTATGTTGCCCTGGAGAGCTTGCAGAGCACTGGGGAAAAGCAGGCAGAGAATTCCCTGCTAGCACCTTCTCTGTGCCTGGGAAGCACAAGTGTTCACATTGCTTCGCAGAATCGCGTTTGTGCAGAAAACACTAACACTTGTTCAGAAGGAAAGAAAGCACAGAGCCCCAGATTTTATGTTGCCCTGGAGAGCTTGCAGAGCACTGGGGAAAAGCAGGCAGAGAATTCCCTGCTAGCACCTTCTCTGTGCCTGGGAAGCACAAGTGTTCACATTGCTTCGCAGAATCGCCTTTGTGCAGAAAACACTAACACTTGTTCAGAAGGAAAGAAAGCACAGAGCCCCAGATTTTATGTTGCCCTGGAGAGCTTGCAGAGCACTGGGGAAAAGCAGGCAGAGAATTCCCTGCTAGCACCTTCTCTGTGCCTGGGAAGCACAAGTGTTCACACTGCTTCGCAGAATCGCGTTTGTGCAGAAAACACTAACACTTGTTCAGAAGGAAAGAAAGCACAGAGCCCCAGATTTTATGTTGCCCTGGAGAGCTTGCAGAGCACTGGGGAAAGGCAGGCAGAGAATTCCCTGCTAGCACCTTCTCTGTGCCTGGGAAGGAGAAGTGTTCACATTGCTTCGCAGAATCGCGTTTGTGCAGAAAACACTAACACTTGTTCAGAAGGAAAGAAAGCACAGAGCCCCAGATTTTATGTTGCCCTGGAGAGCTTGCAGAGCACTGGGGAAAGGCAGGCAGAGAATTCCCTGCTAGCACCTTCTCTGTGCCTGGGAAGGAGAAGTGTTCACATTGCTTCTCAGAATTGCGTTTGTGCAGAAAACACTAACACTTGTTCAGAAGGAAAGAAAGCACAGAGCCCCAGATTTTATGTTGCCCTGGAGAGCTTGCAGAGCACTGGGGAAAAGCAGGCAGAGAATTCCCTGCTAGCACCTTCTCTGTGCCTGGGAAGCACAAGTGTTCACACTGCTTCGCAGAATCGCGTTTGTGCAGAAAACACTAACACTTGTTCAGAAGGAAAGAAAGCACAGAGCCCCAGATTTTATGTTGCCCTGGAGAGCTTGCAGAGCACTGGGGAAAAGCAGGCAGAGAATTCCCTGCTAGCACCTTCTCTGTGCCTGGGAAGCACAAGTGTTCACATTGCTCTCAGAATCGCGTTTGTGCAGAAAACACTAACACTTGTTCAGAAGGAAAGAAAGCACAGAGCCCCAGATTTTATGTTGCCCTGGAGAGCTTGCAGAGCACTGGGGAAAGGCAGGCAGAGAATTCCCTGCTAGCACCTTCTCTGTGCCTGGGAAGGAGAAGTGTTCACATTGCTTCGCAGAATCGCGTTTGTGCAGAAAACACTAACACTTGTTCAGAAGGAAAGAAAGCACAGAGCCCCAGATTTTATGTTGCCCTGGAGAGCTTGCAGAGCACTGGGGAAAGGCAGGCAGAGAATTCCCTGCTAGCACCTTCTCTGTGCCTGGGAAGGAGAAGTGTTCACATTGCTTCTCAGAATTGCGTTTGTGCAGAAAACACTAACACTTGTTCAGAAGGAAAGAAAGCACAGAGCCCCAGATTTTATGTTGCCCTGGAGAGCTTGCAGAGCACTGGGGAAAAGCAGGCAGAGAATTCCCTGCTAGCACCTTCTCTGTGCCTGGGAAGCACAAGTGTTCACACTGCTTCGCAGAATCGCGTTTGTGCAGAAAACACTAACACTTGTTCAGAAGGAAAGAAAGCACAGAGCCCCACATTTTATGTTGCCCTGGAGAGCTTGCAGAGCACTGGGGAAAAGCAGGCAGAGAATTCCCTGCTAGCACCTTCTCTGTGCCTGGGAAGCACAAGTGTTCACATTGCTTCTCAGAATCGCCTTTGTGCAGAAAACACTAACACTTGTTCAGAAGGAAAGAAAGCACAGAGCCCCACATTTTATGTTGCCCTGGAGAGCTTGCAGAGCACTGGGGAAAAGCAGGCAGAGAATTCCCTGCTAGCACCTTCTCTGTGCCTGGGAAGCACAAGTGTTCACATTGCTTCTCACAATCACGTTTGTGCAGAAAACACTAACACTTGTTCAGAAGGAAAGAAAGCACAGAGCCCCAGATTTTATGTTGCCCTGGAGAGCTTGCAGAGCACTGGGGAAAAGCAGGCAGAGAATTCCCTGCTAGCACCTTCTCTGTGCCTGGGAAGCACAAGTGTTCACATTGCTTCGCAGAATCGCGTTTGTGCAGAAAACACTAACACTTGTTCAGAAGGAAAGAAAGCACAGAGCCCCAGATTTTATGTTGCCCTGGAGAGCTTGCAGAGCACTGGGGAAAAGCAGGCAGAGAATTCCCTGCTAGCACCTTCTCTGTGCCTGGGAAGCACAAGTGTTCACATTGCTTCGCAGAATCGCGTTTGTGCAGAAAACACTAACACTTGTTCAGAAGGAAAGAAAGCACAGAGCCCCAGATTTTATGTTGCCCTGGAGAGCTTGCAGAGCACTGGGGAAAAGCAGGCAGAGAATTCCCTGCTAGCACCTTCTCTGTGCCTGGGAAGCACAAGTGTTCACACTGCTTCGCAGAATCGCGTTTGTGCAGAAAACACTAACACTTGTTCAGAAGGAAAGAAAGCACAGAGCCCCAGATTTTATGTTGCCCTGGAGAGCTTGCAGAGCACTGGGGAAAGGCAGGCAGAGAATTCCCTGCTAGCACCTTCTCTGTGCCTGGGAAGGAGAAGTGTTCACATTGCTTCGCAGAATCGCGTTTGTGCAGAAAACACTAACACTTGTTCAGAAGGAAAGAAAGCACAGAGCCCCAGATTTTATGTTGCCCTGGAGAGCTTGCAGAGCACTGGGGAAAGGCAGGCAGAGAATTCCCTGCTAGCACCTTCTCTGTGCCTGGGAAGGAGAAGTGTTCACATTGCTTCTCAGAATTGCGTTTGTGCAGAAAACACTAACACTTGTTCAGAAGGAAAGAAAGCACAGAGCCCCAGATTTTATGTTGCCCTGGAGAGCTTGCAGAGCACTGGGGAAAAGCAGGCAGAGAATTCCCTGCTAGCACCTTCTCTGTGCCTGGGAAGCACAAGTGTTCACACTGCTTCGCAGAATCGCGTTTGTGCAGAAAACACTAACACTTGTTCAGAAGGAAAGAAAGCACAGAGCCCCACATTTTATGTTGCCCTGGAGAGCTTGCAGAGCACTGGGGAAAAGCAGGCAGAGAATTCCCTGCTAGCACCTTCTCTGTGCCTGGGAAGCACAAGTGTTCACATTGCTTCGCAGAATCGCGTTTGTGCAGAAAACACTAACACTTGTTCAGAAGGAAAGAAAGCACAGAGCCCCAGATTTTATGTTGCCCTGGAGAGCTTGCAGAGCACTGGGGAAAAGCAGGCAGAGAATTCCCTGCTAGCACCTTCTCTGTGCCTGGGAAGCACAAGTGTTCACACTGCTTCGCAGAATCGCGTTTGTGCAGAAAACACTAACACTTGTTCAGAAGGAAAGAAAGCACAGAGCCCCAGATTTTATGTTGCCCTGGAGAGCTTGCAGAGCACTGGGGAAAGGCAGGCAGAGAATTCCCTGCTAGCACCTTCTCTGTGCCTGGGAAGCACAAGTGTTCACATTGCTTCGCAGAATCGCGTTTGTGCAGAAAACACTAACACTTGTTCAGAAGGAAAGAAAGCACAGAGCCCCAGATTTTATGTTGCCCTGGAGAGCTTGCAGAGCACTGGGGAAAAGCAGGCAGAGAATTCCCTGCTAGCACCTTCTCTGTGCCTGGGAAGCACAAGTGTTCACATTGCTTCGCAGAATCGCGTTTGTGCAGAAAACACTAACACTTGTTCAGAAGGAAAGAAAGCACAGAGCCCCAGATTTTATGTTGCCCTGGAGAGCTTGCAGAGCACTGGGGAAAGGCAGGCAGAGAATTCCCTGCTAGCACCTTCTCTGTGCCTGGGAAGGAGAAGTGTTCACATTGCTTCGCAGAATCGCGTTTGTGCAGAAAACACTAACACTTGTTCAGAAGGAAAGAAAGCACAGAGCCCCAGATTTTATGTTGCCCTGGAGAGCTTGCAGAGCACTGGGGAAAGGCAAGCAGAGAATTCCCTGCTAGCACCTTCTCTGTGCCTGGGAAGCACAAGTGTTCACATTGCTTCTCAGAATTGCGTTTGTGCAGAAAACACTAACACTTGTTCAGAAGGAAAGAAAGCACAGAGCCCCAGATTTTATGTTGCCCTGGAGAGCTTGCAGAGCACTGGGGAAAGGCAAGCAGAGAATTCCCTGCTAGCACCTTCTCTGTGCCTGGGAAGGAGAAGTGTTCACATTGCTTCGCAGAATCGCGTTTGTGCAGAAAACACTAACACTTGTTCAGAAGGAAAGAAAGCACAGAGCCCCAGATTTTATGTTGCCCTGGAGAGCTTGCAGAGCACTGGGGAAAGGCAGGCAGAGAATTCCCTGCTAGCACCTTCTCTGTGCCTGGGAAGGAGAAGTGTTCACATTGCTTCTCAGAATTGCGTTTGTGCAGAAAACACTAACACTTGTTCAGAAGGAAAGAAAGCACAGAGCCCCAGATTTTATGTTGCCCTGGAGAGCTTGCAGAGCACTGGGGAAAAGCAGGCAGAGAATTCCCTGCTAGCACCTTCTCTGTGCCTGGGAAGCACAAGTGTTCACACTGCTTCGCAGAATCGCGTTTGTGCAGAAAACACTAACACTTGTTCAGAAGGAAAGAAAGCACAGAGCCCCACATTTTATGTTGCCCTGGAGAGCTTGCAGAGCACTGGGGAAAAGCAGGCAGAGAATTCCCTGCTAGCACCTTCTCTGTGCCTGGGAAGCACAAGTGTTCACATTGCTTCTCAGAATCGCCTTTGTGCAGAAAACACTAACACTTGTTCAGAAGGAAAGAAAGCACAGAGCCCCACATTTTATGTTGCCCTGGAGAGCTTGCAGAGCACTGGGGAAAAGCAGGCAGAGAATTCCCTGCTAGCACCTTCTCTGTGCCTGGGAAGCACAAGTGTTCACATTGCTTCTCACAATCACGTTTGTGCAGAAAACACTAACACTTGTTCAGAAGGAAAGAAAGCACAGAGCCCCAGATTTTATGTTGCCCTGGAGAGCTTGCAGAGCACTGGGGAAAAGCAGGCAGAGAATTCCCTGCTAGCACCTTCTCTGTGCCTGGGAAGCACAAGTGTTCACATTGCTTCGCAGAATCGCGTTTGGGCAGAAAACACTAACACTTGTTCAGAAGGAAAGAAAGCACAGAGCCCCAGATTTTATGTTGCCCTGGAGAGCTTGCAGAGCACTGGGGAAAAGCAGGCAGAGAATTCCCTGCTAGCACCTTCTCTGTGCCTGGGAAGCACAAGTGTTCACATTGCTTCGCAGAATCGCGTTTGTGCAGAAAACACTAACACTTGTTCAGAAGGAAAGAAAGCACAGAGCCCCAGATTTTATGTTGCCCTGGAGAGCTTGCAGAGCACTGGGGAAAAGCAGGCAGAGAATTCCCTGCTAGCACCTTCTCTGTGCCTGGGAAGCACAAGTGTTCACACTGCTTCGCAGAATCGCGTTTGTGCAGAAAACACTAACACTTGTTCAGAAGGAAAGAAAGCACAGAGCCCCAGATTTTATGTTGCCCTGGAGAGCTTGCAGAGCACTGGGGAAAGGCAGGCAGAGAATTCCCTGCTAGCACCTTCTCTGTGCCTGGGAAGGAGAAGTGTTCACATTGCTTCGCAGAATCGCGTTTGTGCAGAAAACACTAACACTTGTTCAGAAGGAAAGAAAGCACAGAGCCCCAGATTTTATGTTGCCCTGGAGAGCTTGCAGAGCACTGGGGAAAGGCAGGCAGAGAATTCCCTGCTAGCACCTTCTCTGTGCCTGGGAAGGAGAAGTGTTCACATTGCTTCTCAGAATTGCGTTTGTGCAGAAAACACTAACACTTGTTCAGAAGGAAAGAAAGCACAGAGCCCCAGATTTTATGTTGCCCTGGAGAGCTTGCAGAGCACTGGGGAAAAGCAGGCAGAGAATTCCCTGCTAGCACCTTCTCTGTGCCTGGGAAGCACAAGTGTTCACACTGCTTCGCAGAATCGCGTTTGTGCAGAAAATACTAACACTTGTTCAGAAGGAAAGAAAGCACAGAGCCCCACATTTTATGTTGCCCTGGAGAGCTTGCAGAGCACTGGGGAAAAGCAGGCAGAGAATTCCCTGCTAGCACCTTCTCTGTGCCTGGGAAGCACAAGTGTTCACATTGCTTCGCAGAATCGCGTTTGTGCAGAAAACACTAACACTTGTTCAGAAGGAAAGAAAGCACAGAGCCCCAGATTTTATGTTGCCCTGGAGAGCTTGCAGAGCACTGGGGAAAAGCAGGCAGAGAATTCCCTGCTAGCACCTTCTCTGTGCCTGGGAAGCACAAGTGTTCACACTGCTTCGCAGAATCGCGTTTGTGCAGAAAACACTAACACTTGTTCAGAAGGAAAGAAAGCACAGAGCCCCAGATTTTATGTTGCCCTGGAGAGCTTGCAGAGCACTGGGGAAAGGCAGGCAGAGAATTCCCTGCTAGCACCTTCTCTGTGCCTGGGAAGCACAAGTGTTCACATTGCTTCGCAGAATCGCGTTTGTGCAGAAAACACTAACACTTGTTCAGAAGGAAAGAAAGCACAGAGCCCCAGATTTTATGTTGCCCTGGAGAGCTTGCAGAGCACTGGGGAAAAGCAGGCAGAGAATTCCCTGCTAGCACCTTCTCTGTGCCTGGGAAGCACAAGTGTTCACATTGCTTCGCAGAATCGCGTTTGTGCAGAAAACACTAACACTTGTTCAGAAGGAAAGAAAGCACAGAGCCCCAGATTTTATGTTGCCCTGGAGAGCTTGCAGAGCACTGGGAAAGGCAGGCAGAGAATTCCCTGCTAGCACCTTCTCTGTGCCTGGGAAGGAGAAGTGTTCACATTGCTTCGCAGAATCGCGTTTGTGCAGAAAACACTAACACTTGTTCAGAAGGAAAGAAAGCACAGAGCCCCAGATTTTATGTTGCCCTGGAGAGCTTGCAGAGCACTGGGGAAAGGCAAGCAGAGAATTCCCTGCTAGCACCTTCTCTGTGCCTGGGAAGCACAAGTGTTCACATTGCTTCTCAGAATTGCGTTTGTGCAGAAAACACTAACACTTGTTCAGAAGGAAAGAAAGCACAGAGCCCCAGATTTTATGTTGCCCTGGAGAGCTTGCAGAGCACTGGGGAAAAGCAGGCAGAGAATTCCCTGCTAGCACCTTCTCTGTGCCTGGGAAGCACAAGTGTTCACACTGCTTCGCAGAATCGCGTTTGTGCAGAAAACACTAACACTTGTTCAGAAGGAAAGAAAGCACAGAGCCCCAGATTTTATGTTGCCCTGGAGAGCTTGCAGAGCACTGGGGAAAAGCAGGCAGAGAATTCCCTGCTAGCACCTTCTCTGTGCCTGGGAAGCACAAGTGTTCACATTGCTTCGCAGAATCGCGTTTGTGCAGAAAACACTAACACTTGTTCAGAAGGAAAGAAAGCACAGAGCCCCAGATTTTATGTTGCCCTGGAGAGCTTGCAGAGCACTGGGGAAAAGCAGGCAGAGAATTCCCTGCTAGCACCTTCTCTGTGCCTGGGAAGCACAAGTGTTCACATTGCTTCGCAGAATCGCGTTTGTGCAGAAAACACTAACACTTGTTCAGAAGGAAAGAAAGCACAGAGCCCCAGATTTTATGTTGCCCTGGAGAGCTTGCAGAGCACTGGGGAAAAGCAGGCAGAGAATTCCCTGCTAGCACCTTCTCTGTGCCTGGGAAGCACAAGTGTTCACACTGCTTCGCAGAATCGCGTTTGTGCAGAAAACACTAACACTTGTTCAGAAGGAAAGAAAGCACAGAGCCCCAGATTTTATGTTGCCCTGGAGAGCTTGCAGAGCACTGGGGAAAGGCAGGCAGAGAATTCCCTGCTAGCACCTTCTCTGTGCCTGGGAAGGAGAAGTGTTCACATTGCTTCGCAGAATCGCGTTTGTGCAGAAAACACTAACACTTGTTCAGAAGGAAAGAAAGCACAGAGCCCCAGATTTTATGTTGCCCTGGAGAGCTTGCAGAGCACTGGGGAAAGGCAGGCAGAGAATTCCCTGCTAGCACCTTCTCTGTGCCTGGGAAGGAGAAGTGTTCACATTGCTTCGCAGAATCGCGTTTGTGCAGAAAACACTAACACTTGTTCAGAAGGAAAGAAAGCACAGAGCCCCAGATTTTATGTTGCCCTGGAGAGCTTGCAGAGCACTGGGGAAAGGCAGGCAGAGAATTCCCTGCTAGCACCTTCTCTGTGCCTGGGAAGGAGAAGTGTTCACATTGCTTCTCAGAATTGCGTTTGTGCAGAAAACACTAACACTTGTTCAGAAGGAAAGAAAGCACAGAGCCCCAGATTTTATGTTGCCCTGGAGAGCTTGCAGAGCACTGGGGAAAAGCAGGCAGAGAATTCCCTGCTAGCACCTTCTCTGTGCCTGGGAAGCACAAGTGTTCACACTGCTTCGCAGAATCGCGTTTGTGCAGAAAACACTAACACTTGTTCAGAAGGAAAGAAAGCACAGAGCCCCACATTTTATGTTGCCCTGGAGAGCTTGCAGAGCACTGGGGAAAAGCAGGCAGAGAATTCCCTGCTAGCACCTTCTCTGTGCCTGGGAAGCACAAGTGTTCACATTGCTTCTCAGAATCGCCTTTGTGCAGAAAACACTAACACTTGTTCAGAAGGAAAGAAAGCACAGAGCCCCACATTTTATGTTGCCCTGGAGAGCTTGCAGAGCACTGGGGAAAAGCAGGCAGAGAATTCCCTGCTAGCACCTTCTCTGTGCCTGGGAAGCACAAGTGTTCACATTGCTTCTCACAATCACGTTTGTGCAGAAAACACTAACACTTGTTCAGAAGGAAAGAAAGCACAGAGCCCCAGATTTTATGTTGCCCTGGAGAGCTTGCAGAGCACTGGGGAAAAGCAGGCAGAGAATTCCCTGCTAGCACCTTCTCTGTGCCTGGGAAGCACAAGTGTTCACATTGCTTCGCAGAATCGCGTTTGTGCAGAAAACACTAACACTTGTTCAGAAGGAAAGAAAGCACAGAGCCCCAGATTTTATGTTGCCCTGGAGAGCTTGCAGAGCACTGGGGAAAAGCAGGCAGAGAATTCCCTGCTAGCACCTTCTCTGTGCCTGGGAAGCACAAGTGTTCACACTGCTTCGCAGAATCGCGTTTGTGCAGAAAACACTAACACTTGTTCAGAAGGAAAGAAAGCACAGAGCCCCAGATTTTATGTTGCCCTGGAGAGCTTGCAGAGCACTGGGGAAAGGCAGGCAGAGAATTCCCTGCTAGCACCTTCTCTGTGCCTGGGAAGGAGAAGTGTTCACATTGCTTCGCAGAATCGCGTTTGTGCAGAAAACACTAACACTTGTTCAGAAGGAAAGAAAGCACAGAGCCCCAGATTTTATGTTGCCCTGGAGAGCTTGCAGAGCACTGGGGAAAGGCAGGCAGAGAATTCCCTGCTAGCACCTTCTCTGTGCCTGGGAAGGAGAAGTGTTCACATTGCTTCGCAGAATCGCGTTTGTGCAGAAAACACTAACACTTGTTCAGAAGGAAAGAAAGCACAGAGCCCCAGATTTTATGTTGCCCTGGAGAGCTTGCAGAGCACTGGGGAAAGGCAGGCAGAGAATTCCCTGCTAGCACCTTCTCTGTGCCTGGGAAGGAGAAGTGTTCACATTGCTTCTCAGAATTGCGTTTGTGCAGAAAACACTAACACTTGTTCAGAAGGAAAGAAAGCACAGAGCCCCAGATTTTATGTTGCCCTGGAGAGCTTGCAGAGCACTGGGGAAAAGCAGGCAGAGAATTCCCTGCTAGCACCTTCTCTGTGCCTGGGAAGCACAAGTGTTCACACTGCTTCGCAGAATCGCGTTTGTGCAGAAAACACTAACACTTGTTCAGAAGGAAAGAAAGCACAGAGCCCCAGATTTTATGTTGCCCTGGAGAGCTTGCAGAGCACTGGGGAAAAGCAGGCAGAGAATTCCCTGCTAGCACCTTCTCTGTGCCTGGGAAGCACAAGTGTTCACATTGCTTCGCAGAATCGCGTTTGTGCAGAAAACACTAACACTTGTTCAGAAGGAAAGAAAGCACAGAGCCCCAGATTTTATGTTGCCCTGGAGAGCTTGCAGAGCACTGGGGAAAAGCAGGCAGAGAATTCCCTGCTAGCACCTTCTCTGTGCCTGGGAAGCACAAGTGTTCACATTGCTTCGCAGAATCGCGTTTGTGCAGAAAACACTAACACTTGTTCAGAAGGAAAGAAAGCACAGAGCCCCAGATTTTATGTTGCCCTGGAGAGCTTGCAGAGCACTGGGGAAAAGCAGGCAGAGAATTCCCTGCTAGCACCTTCTCTGTGCCTGGGAAGCACAAGTGTTCACACTGCTTCGCAGAATCGCGTTTGTGCAGAAAACACTAACACTTGTTCAGAAGGAAAGAAAGCACAGAGCCCCAGATTTTATGTTGCCCTGGAGAGCTTGCAGAGCACTGGGGAAAGGCAGGCAGAGAATTCCCTGCTAGCACCTTCTCTGTGCCTGGGAAGGAGAAGTGTTCACATTGCTTCGCAGAATCGCGTTTGTGCAGAAAACACTAACACTTGTTCAGAAGGAAAGAAAGCACAGAGCCCCAGATTTTATGTTGCCCTGGAGAGCTTGCAGAGCACTGGGGAAAGGCAGGCAGAGAATTCCCTGCTAGCACCTTCTCTGTGCCTGGGAAGGAGAAGTGTTCACATTGCTTCGCAGAATCGCGTTTGTGCAGAAAACACTAACACTTGTTCAGAAGGAAAGAAAGCACAGAGCCCCAGATTTTATGTTGCCCTGGAGAGCTTGCAGAGCACTGGGGAAAGGCAGGCAGAGAATTCCCTGCTAGCACCTTCTCTGTGCCTGGGAAGGAGAAGTGTTCACATTGCTTCTCAGAATTGCGTTTGTGCAGAAAACACTAACACTTGTTCAGAAGGAAAGAAAGCACAGAGCCCCAGATTTTATGTTGCCCTGGAGAGCTTGCAGAGCACTGGGGAAAAGCAGGCAGAGAATTCCCTGCTAGCACCTTCTCTGTGCCTGGGAAGCACAAGTGTTCACACTGCTTCGCAGAATCGCGTTTGTGCAGAAAACACTAACACTTGTTCAGAAGGAAAGAAAGCACAGAGCCCCACATTTTATGTTGCCCTGGAGAGCTTGCAGAGCACTGGGGAAAAGCAGGCAGAGAATTCCCTGCTAGCACCTTCTCTGTGCCTGGGAAGCACAAGTGTTCACATTGCTTCTCAGAATCGCCTTTGTGCAGAAAACACTAACACTTGTTCAGAAGGAAAGAAAGCACAGAGCCCCAGATTTTATGTTGCCCTGGAGAGCTTGCAGAGCACTGGGGAAAAGCAGGCAGAGAATTCCCTGCTAGCACCTTCTCTGTGCCTGGGAAGCACAAGTGTTCACATTGCTTCTCACAATCACGTTTGTGCAGAAAACACTAACACTTGTTCAGAAGGAAAGAAAGCACAGAGCCCCAGATTTTATGTTGCCCTGGAGAGCTTGCAGAGCACTGGGGAAAAGCAGGCAGAGAATTCCCTGCTAGCACCTTCTCTGTGCCTGGGAAGGAGAAGTGTTCACATTGCTTCGCAGAATCGCGTTTGTGCAGAAAACACTAACACTTGTTCAGAAGGAAAGAAAGCACAGAGCCCCAGATTTTATGTTGCCCTGGAGAGCTTGCAGAGCACTGGGGAAAAGCAGGCAGAGAATTCCCTGCTAGCACCTTCTCTGTGCCTGGGAAGCACAAGTGTTCACATTGCTTCGCAGAATCGCGTTTGTGCAGAAAACACTAACACTTGTTCAGAAGGAAAGAAAGCACAGAGCCCCAGATTTTATGTTGCCCTGGAGAGCTTGCAGAGCACTGGGGAAAAGCAGGCAGAGAATTCCCTGCTAGCACCTTCTCTGTGCCTGGGAAGCACAAGTGTTCACACTGCTTCGCAGAATCGCGTTTGTGCAGAAAACACTAACACTTGTTCAGAAGGAAAGAAAGCACAGAGCCCCAGATTTTATGTTGCCCTGGAGAGCTTGCAGAGCACTGGGGAAAGGCAGGCAGAGAATTCCCTGCTAGCACCTTCTCTGTGCCTGGGAAGGAGAAGTGTTCACATTGCTTCGCAGAATCGCGTTTGTGCAGAAAACACTAACACTTGTTCAGAAGGAAAGAAAGCACAGAGCCCCAGATTTTATGTTGCCCTGGAGAGCTTGCAGAGCACTGGGGAAAGGCAGGCAGAGAATTCCCTGCTAGCACCTTCTCTGTGCCTGGGAAGGAGAAGTGTTCACATTGCTTCTCAGAATTGCGTTTGTGCAGAAAACACTAACACTTGTTCAGAAGGAAAGAAAGCACAGAGCCCCAGATTTTATGTTGCCCTGGAGAGCTTGCAGAGCACTGGGGAAAAGCAGGCAGAGAATTCCCTGCTAGCACCTTCTCTGTGCCTGGGAAGCACAAGTGTTCACACTGCTTCGCAGAATCGCGTTTGTGCAGAAAACACTAACACTTGTTCAGAAGGAAAGAAAGCACAGAGCCCCAGATTTTATGTTGCCCTGGAGAGCTTGCAGAGCACTGGGGAAAAGCAGGCAGAGAATTCCCTGCTAGCACCTTCTCTGTGCCTGGGAAGCACAAGTGTTCACATTGCTTCGCAGAATCGCGTTTGTGCAGAAAACACTAACACTTGTTCAGAAGGAAAGAAAGCACAGAGCCCCAGATTTTATGTTGCCCTGGAGAGCTTGCAGAGCACTGGGGAAAAGCAGGCAGAGAATTCCCTGCTAGCACCTTCTCTGTGCCTGGGAAGCACAAGTGTTCACATTGCTTCGCAGAATCGCGTTTGTGCAGAAAACACTAACACTTGTTCAGAAGGAAAGAAAGCACAGAGCCCCAGATTTTATGTTGCCCTGGAGAGCTTGCAGAGCACTGGGGAAAGGCAGGCAGAGAATTCCCTGCTAGCACCTTCTCTGTGCCTGGGAAGCACAAGTGTTCACATTGCTTCGCAGAATCGCGTTTGTGCAGAAAACACTAACACTTGTTCAGAAGGAAAGAAAGCACAGAGCCCCAGATTTTATGTTGCCCTGGAGAGCTTGCAGAGCACTGGGGAAAAGCAGGCAGAGAATTCCCTGCTAGCACCTTCTCTGTGCCTGGGAAGCACAAGTGTTCACATTGCTTCGCAGAATCGCGTTTGTGCAGAAAACACTAACACTTGTTCAGAAGGAAAGAAAGCACAGAGCCCCAGATTTTATGTTGCCCTGGAGAGCTTGCAGAGCACTGGGGAAAGGCAGGCAGAGAATTCCCTGCTAGCACCTTCTCTGTGCCTGGGAAGGAGAAGTGTTCACATTGCTTCGCAGAATCGCGTTTGTGCAGAAAACACTAACACTTGTTCAGAAGGAAAGAAAGCACAGAGCCCCACATTTTATGTTGCCCTGGAGAGCTTGCAGAGCACTGGGGAAAGGCAAGCAGAGAATTCCCTGCTAGCACCTTCTCTGTGCCTGGGAAGCACAAGTGTTCACATTGCTTCTCAGAATTGCGTTTGTGCAGAAAACACTAACACTTGTTCAGAAGGAAAGAAAGCACAGAGCCCCACATTTTATGTTGCCCTGGAGAGCTTGCAGAGCACTGGGGAAAAGCAGGCAGAGAATTCCCTGCTAGCACCTTCTCTGTGCCTGGGAAGCACAAGTGTTCACACTGCTTCGCAGAATCGCGTTTGTGCAGAAAACACTAACACTTGTTCAGAAGGAAAGAAAGCACAGAGCCCCAGATTTTATGTTGCCCTGGAGAGCTTGCAGAGCACTGGGGAAAAGCAGGCAGAGAATTCCCTGCTAGCACCTTCTCTGTGCCTGGGAAGCACAAGTGTTCACATTGCTTCGCAGAATCGCGTTTGTGCAGAAAACACTAACACTTGTTCAGAAGGAAAGAAAGCACAGAGCCCCAGATTTTATGTTGCCCTGGAGAGCTTGCAGAGCACTGGGGAAAAGCAGGCAGAGAATTCCCTGCTAGCACCTTCTCTGTGCCTGGGAAGCACAAGTGTTCACATTGCTTCGCAGA
>JASWHU010000543.1:0-51867 GCA_030819815.1 Strix occidentalis | reverse complement strand
AGGCAGAGAATTCCCTGTTAGCACCTTCTCTGTGCCTGGGAAGCACAAGTGTTCACATTGCTTCGCAGAATCGCGTTTGTGCAGAAAACACTAACACTTGTTCAGAAGGAAAGAAAGCACAGAGCCCCAGCATTTTATGTTGCCCTGGAGAGCTTGCAGAGCACTGGGGAAAAGCAGGCAGAGAATTCCCTGCTAGCACCTTCTCTGTGCCTGGGAAGCAAAAGTGTTCACATTGCTTCGCAGAATCGCGTTTGTGCAGAAAACACTAACACTTGTTCAGAAGGAAAGAAAGCACAGAGCCCCAGATTTTTTGTTGCCCTGGAGAGCTTGCAGAGCACTGGGGAAAGGCAGGCAGAGAATTCCCTGCTAGCACCTTCTCTGTGCCTGGGAAGGAGAAGTGTTCACATTGCTTCGCAGAATCGCGTTTGTGCAGAAAACACTAACACTTGTTCAGAAGGAAAGAAAGCACAGAGCCCCAGATTTTATGTTGCCCTGGAGAGCTTGCAGAGCACTGGGGAAAAGCAGGCAGAGAATTCCCTGCTAGCACCTTCTCTGTGCCTGGGAAGCAAAAGTGTTCACATTGCTTCGCAGAATTGCGTTTGTGCAGAAAACACTAACACTTGTTCAGAAGGAAAGAAAGCACAGAGCCCCAGATTTTATGTTGCCCTGGAGAGCTTGCAGAGCACTGGGGAAAAGCAGGCAGAGAATTCCTGCTAGCACCTTCTCTGTGCCTGGGAAGCAAAAGTGTTCACATTGCTTCGCAGAATCGCGTTTGTGCAGAAAACACTAACACTTGTTCAGAAGGAAAGAAAGCACAGAGCCCCAGATTTTATGTTGCCCTGGAGAGCTTGCAGAGCACTGGGGAAAAGCAGGCAGAGAATTCCCTGCTAGCACCTTCTCTGTGCCTGGGAAGCAAAAGTGTTCACATTGCTTCGCAGAATCGCGTTTGTGCAGAAAACACTAACACTTGTTCAGAAGGAAAGAAAGCACAGAGCCCCACATTTTATGTTGCCCTGGAGAGCTTGCAGAGCACTGGGGAAAAGCAGGCAGAGAATTCCCTGCTAGCACCTTCTCTGTGCCTGGAAGCAAAAGTGTTCACATTGCTTCGCAGAATCGCGTTTGTGCAGAAAACACTAACACTTGTTCAGAAGGAAAGAAAGCACAGAGCCCCACATTTTATGTTGCCCTGGAGAGCTTGCAGAGCACTGGGGGAAAAGCAGGCAGAGAATTCCCTGCTAGCACCTTCTCTGTGCCTGGGAAGCAAAAGTGTTCACATTGCTTCGCAGAATCGCGTTTGTGCAGAAACACTAACACTTGTTCAGAAGGAAAGAAAGCACAGAGCCCCACGATTTTATGTTGCCCTGGAGAGCTTGCAGAGCACTGGGGAAAAGCAGGCAGAGAATTCCCTGCTAGCACCTTCTCTGTGCCTGGGAAGCAAAAGTGTTCACATTGCTTCGCAGAATCGCGTTTGTGCAGAAAACACTAACACTTGTTCAGAAGGAAAGAAAGCACAGAGCCCCAGATTTTATGTTGCCCTGGAGAGCTTGCAGAGCACTGGGGAAAAGGCAGGCAGAGAATTCCCTGCTAGCACCTTCTCTGTGCCTGGGAAGCAAAAGTGTTCACATTGCTTCGCAGAATCGCGTTTGTGCAGAAAACACTAACACTTGTTCAGAAGGAAAGAAAGCACAGAGCCCCAGATTTTATGTTGCCCTGGAGAGCTTGCAGAGCACTGGGGAAAGGCAGGCAGAGAATTCCCTGCTAGCACCTTCTCTGTGCCTGGGAAGCAAAAGTGTTCACATTGCTTCGCAGAATCGCGTTTGTGCAGAAAACACTAACACTTGTTCAGAAGGAAAGAAAGCACAGAGCCCCAGATTTTATGTTGCCCTGGAGAGCTTGCAGAGCACTGGGGAAAAGCAGGCAGAGAATTCCCTGCTAGCACCTTCTCTGTGCCTGGGAAGCAAAAGTGTTCACATTGCTTCGCAGAATCGCGTTTGTGCAGAAAACACTAACACTTGTTCAGAAGGAAAGAAAGCACAGAGCCCCAGATTTTATGTTGCCCTGGAGAGCTTGCAGAGCACTGGGGAAAAGCAGGCAGAGAATTCCCTGCTAGCACCTTCTCTGTGCCTGGGAAGCAAAAGTGTTCACATTGCTTCGCAGAATCGCGTTTGTGCAGAAAACACTAACACTTGTTCAGAAGGAAAGAAAGCACAGAGCCCCAGATTTTATGTTGCCCTGGAGAGCTTGCAGAGCACTGGGGAAAAGCAGGCAGAGAATTCCCTGCTAGCACCTTCTCTGTGCCTGGAAGCAAAAGTGTTCACATTGCTTCGCAGAATCGCGTTTGTGCAGAAAACACTAACACTTGTTCAGAAGGAAAGAAAGCACAGAGCCCCAGATTTTATGTTGCCCTGGAGAGCTTGCAGAGCACTGGGGAAAAGCAGGCAGAGAATTCCCTGCTAGCACCTTCTCTGTGCCTGGGAAGCAAAAGTGTTCACATTGCTTCGCAGAATCGCGTTTGTGCAGAAAACACTAACACTTGTTCAGAAGGAAAGAAAGCACAGAGCCCCAGATTTTATGTTGCCCTGGAGAGCTTGCAGAGCACTGGGGAAAAGCAGGCAGAGAATTCCCTGCTAGCACCTTCTCTGTGCCTGGGAAGCAAAAGTGTTCACATTGCTTCGCAGAATCGCGTTTGTGCAGAAAACACTAACACTTGTTCAGAAGGAAAGAAAGCACAGAGCCCCAGATTTTATGTTGCCCTGGAGAGCTTGCAGAGCACTGGGGAAAAGCAGGCAGAGAATTCCTGCTAGCACCTTCTCTGTGCCTGGGAAGCAAAAGTGTTCACATTGCTTCGCAGAATCGCGTTTGTGCAGAAAACACTAACACTTGTTCAGAAGGGAAAGAAAGCACAGAGCCCCAGATTTTATGTTGCCCTGGAGAGCTTGCAGAGCACTGGGGAAAGGCAGGCAGAGAATTCCCTGCTAGCACCTTCTCTGTGCCTGGGAAGCAAAAGTGTTCACATTGCTTCGCAGAATCGCGTTTGTGCAGAAAACACTAACACTTGTTCAGAAGGAAAGAAAGCACAGAGCCCCAGATTTTATGTTGCCCTGGAGAGCTTGCAGAGCACTGGGGAAAAGCAGGCAGAGAATTCCCTGCTAGCACCTTCTCTGTGCCTGGGAAGCAAAAGTGTTCACATTGCTTCGCAGAATCGCGTTTGTGCAGAAAACACTAACACTTGTTCAGAAGGAAAGAAAGCACAGAGCCCCAGATTTTATGTTGCCCTGGAGAGCTTGCAGAGCACTGGGGAAAAGGCAGGCAGAGAATTCCCTGCTAGCACCTTCTCTGTGCCTGGGAAGCAAAAGTGTTCACATTGCTTCGCAGAATCGCGTTTGTGCAGAAAACACTAACACTTGTTCAGAAGGAAAGAAAGCACAGAGCCCCAGATTTTATGTTGCCCTGGAGAGCTTGCAGAGCACTGGGGAAAAGCAGGCAGAGAATTCCCTGCTAGCACCTTCTCTGTGCCTGGGAAGCAAAAGTGTTCACATTGCTTCGCAGAATCGCGTTTGTGCAGAAAACACTAACACTTGTTCAGAAGGAAAGAAAGCACAGAGCCCCAGATTTTATGTTGCCCTGGAGAGCTTTGCAGAGCACTGGGGAAAAGCAGGCAGAGAATTCCCTGCTAGCACCTTCTCTGTGCCTGGGAAGCAAAAGTGTTCACATTGCTTCGCAGAATCGCGTTTGTGCAGAAAACACTAACACTTGTTCAGAAGGAAAGAAAGCACAGAGCCCCAGATTTTATGTTGCCCTGGAGAGCTTGCAGAGCACTGGGGAAAAGCAGGCAGAGAATTCCCTGCTAGCACCTTCTCTGTGCCTGGGAAGCAAAAGTGTTCACATTGCTTCGCAGAATCGCGTTTGTGCAGAAAACACTAACACTTGTTCAGAAGGAAAGAAAGCACAGAGCCCCAGATTTTATGTTGCCCTGGAGAGCTTGCAGAGCACTGGGGAAAAGCAGGCAGAGAATTCCCTGCTAGCACCTTCTCTGTGCCTGGGAAGCAAAAGTGTTCACATTGCTTCGCAGAATCGCGTTTGTGCAGAAAACACTAACACTTGTTCAGAAGGAAAGAAAGCACAGAGCCCCAGATTTTATGTTGCCCTGGAGAGCTTGCAGAGCACTGGGGAAAAGCAGGCAGAGAATTCCCTGCTAGCACCTTCTCTGTGCCTGGGAAGCAAAAGTGTTCACATTGCTTCGCAGAATCGCGTTTGTGCAGAAAACACTAACACTTGTTCAGAAGGAAAGAAAGCACAGAGCCCCAGATTTTATGTTGCCCTGGAGAGCTTGCAGAGCACTGGGGAAAAGCAGGCAGAGAATTCCCTGCTAGCACCTTCTCTGTGCCTGGGAAGCAAAGTGTTCACATTGCTTCGCAGAATCGCGTTTGTGCAGAAAACACTAACACTTGTTCAGAAGGAAAGAAAGCACAGAGCCCCAGATTTTATGTTGCCCTGGAGAGCTTGCAGAGCACTGGGGAAAAGCAGGCAGAGAATTCCCTGCTAGCACCTTCTCTGTGCCTGGGAAGCAAAAGTGTTCACATTGCTTCGCAGAATCGCGTTTGTGCAGAAAACACTAACACTTGTTCAGAAGGAAAGAAAGCACAGAGCCCCAGATTTTATGTTGCCCTGGCAGAGCTTGCAGAGCACTGGGGAAAAGCAGGCAGAGAATTCCCTGCTAGCACCTTCTCTGTGCCTGGGAAGCAAAAGTGTTCACATTGCTTCGCAGAATCGCGTTTGTGCAGAAAACACTAACACTTGTTCAGAAGGAAAGAAAGCACAGAGCCCCAGATTTTATGTTGCCCTGGAGAGCTTGCAGAGCACTGGGGAAAAGCAGGCAGAGAATTCCCTGCTAGCACCTTCTCTGTGCCTGGGAAGCAAAAGTGTTCACATTGCTTCGCAGAATCGCGTTTGTGCAGAAAACACTAACACTTGTTCAGAAGGAAAGAAAGCACAGAGCCCCAGATTTTATGTTGCCCTGGAGAGCTTGCAGAGCACTGGGGAAAAGCAGGCAGAGAATTCCCTGCTAGCACCTTCTCTGTGCCTGGGAAGCAAAAGTGTTCACATTGCTTCGCAGAATCGCGTTTGTGCAGAAAACACTAACACTTGTTCAGAAGGAAAGAAAGCACAGAGCCCCAGATTTTATGTTGCCCTGGAGAGCTTGCAGAGCACTGGGGAAAAGCAGGCAGAGAATTCCCTGCTAGCACCTTCTCTGTGCCTGGGAAGCAGAAGTGTTCACATTGCTTCGCAGAATCGCGTTTGTGCAGAAAACACTAACACTTGTTCAGAAGGAAAGAAAGCACAGAGCCCCAGATTTTATGTTGCCCTGGAGAGCTTGCAGAGCACTGGGGAAAGGCAGGCAGAGAATTCCCTGCTAGCACCTTCTCTGTGCCTGGGAAGCAAAAGTGTTCACATTGCTTCGCAGAATCGCGTTTGTGCAGAAAACACTAACACTTGTTCAGAAGGAAAGAAAGCACAGAGCCCCAGATTTTATGTTGCCCTGGAGAGCTTGCAGAGCACTGGGGAAAAGCAGGCAGAGAATTCCCTGCTAGCACCTTCTCTGTGCCTGGGAAGCAAAAGTGTTCACATTGCTTCGCAGAATCGCGTTTGTGCAGAAAACACTAACACTTGTTCAGAAGGAAAGAAAGCACAGAGCCCCAGATTTTATGTTGCCCTGGCAGAGCTTGCAGAGCACTGGGGAAAAGCAGGCAGAGAATTCCCTGCTAGCACCTTCTCTGTGCCTGGGAAGCAAAAGTGTTCACATTGCTTCGCAGAATCGCGTTTGTGCAGAAAACACTAACACTTGTTCAGAAGGAAAGAAAGCACAGAGCCCCAGATTTTATGTTGCCCTGGAGAGCTTGCAGAGCACTGGGGAAAGCAGGCAGAGAATTCCCTGCTAGCACCTTCTCTGTGCCTGGGAAGCAAAAGTGTTCACATTGCTTCGCAGAATCGCGTTTGTGCAGAAAACACTAACACTTGTTCAGAAGGAAAGAAAGCACAGAGCCCCAGATTTTATGTTGCCCTGGAGAGCTTGCAGAGCACTGGGGAAAAGCAGGCAGAGAATTCCCTGCTAGCACCTTCTCTGTGCCTGGGAAGCAAAAGTGTTCACATTGCTTCGCAGAATCGCGTTTGTGCAGAAAACACTAACACTTGTTCAGAAGGAAAGAAAGCACAGAGCCCCAGATTTTATGTTGCCCTGGAGAGCTTGCAGAGCACTGGGGAAAAGCAGGCAGAGAATTCCCTGCTAGCACCTTCTCTGTGCCTGGGAAGCAAAAGTGTTCACATTGCTTCGCAGAATCGCGTTTGTGCAGAAAACACTAACACTTGTTCAGAAGGAAAGAAAGCACAGAGCCCCAGCATTTTATGTTGCCCTGGAGAGCTTGCAGAGCACTGGGGAAAAGCAGGCAGAGAATTCCCTGCTAGCACCTTCTCTGTGCCTGGGAAGCAAAAGTGTTCACATTGCTTCGCAGAATCGCGTTTGTGCAGAAAACACTAACACTTGTTCAGAAGGAAAGAAAGCACAGAGCCCCACATTTTATGTTGCCCTGGAGAGCTTGCAGAGCACTGGGAAAAGCAGGCAGAGAATTCCCTGCTAGCACCTTCTCTGTGCCTGGGAAGCAAAAGTGTTCACATTGCTTCGCAGAATCGCGTTTGTGCAGAAAACACTAACACTTGTTCAGAAGGAAAGAAAGCACAGAGCCCCACATTTTATGTTGCCCTGGAGAGCTTGCAGAGCACTGGGGAAAGGCAGGCAGAGAATTCCCTGCTAGCACCTTCTCTGTGCCTGGGAAGCAAAAGTGTTCACATTGCTTCGCAGAATCGCGTTTGTGCAGAAAACACTAACACTTGTTCAGAAGGAAAGAAAGCACAGAGCCCCAGATTTTATGTTGCCCTGGAGAGCTTGCAGAGCACTGGGGAAAAGCAGGCAGAGAATTCCCTGCTAGCACCTTCTCTGTGCCTGGGAAGCAAAAGTGTTCACATTGCTTCGCAGAATCGCGTTTGTGCAGAAAACACTAACACTTGTTCAGAAGGAAAGAAAGCACAGAGCCCCAGATTTTATGTTGCCCTGGAGAGCTTGCAGAGCACTGGGGAAAAGCAGGCAGAGAATTCCCTGCTAGCACCTTCTCTGTGCCTGGGAAGCAAAAGTGTTCACATTGCTTCGCAGAATTGCGTTTGTGCAGAAAACACTAACACTTGTTCAGAAGGAAAGAAAGCACAGAGCCCCAGATTTTATGTTGCCCTGGAGAGCTTGCAGAGCACTGGGGAAAAGCAGGCAGAGAATTCCCTGCTAGCACCTTCTCTGTGCCTGGGAAGCACAAGTGTTCACATTGCTTCGCAGAATCGCGTTTGTGCAGAAAACACTAACACTTGTTCAGAAGGAAAGAAAGCACAGAGCCCCAGATTTTATGTTGCCCTGCAGAGCTTGCAGAGCACTGGGGAAAGGCAGGCAGAGAATTCCCTGCTAGCACCTTCTCTGTGCCTGGGAAGCAAAAGTGTTCACATTGCTTCAGCAGAATCGTGTTTGTGCAGAAAACACTAACACTTGTTCAGAAGGAAAGAAAGCACAGAGCCCCACATTTTATGTTGCCCTGGAGAGCTTGCAGAGCACTGGGGAAAAGCAGGCAGAGAATTCCCTGCTAGCACCTTCTCTGTGCCTGGGAAGCAAAAGTGTTCACATTGCTTCGCAGAATCGCGTTTGTGCAGAAAACACTAACACTTGTTCAGAAGGAAAGAAAGCACAGAGCCCCAGATTTTATGTTGCCCTGGAGAGCTTGCAGAGCACTGGGGAAAAGCAGGCAGAGAATTCCCTGCTAGCACCTTCTCTGTGCCTGGGAAGCAAAAGTGTTCACATTGCTTCGCAGAATCGCGTTTGTGCAGAAAACACTAACACTTGTTCAGAAGGAAAGAAAGCACAGAGCCCCACATTTTATGTTGCCCTGGAGAGCTTGCAGAGCACTGGGGAAAGGCAGGCAGAGAATTCCCTGCTAGCACCTTCTCTGTGCCTGGGAAGCAAAAGTGTTCACATTGCTTCGCAGAATCGTGTTTGTGCAGAAAACACTAACACTTGTTCAGAAGGAAAGAAAGCACAGAGCCCCAGATTTTATGTTGCCCTGGAGAGCTTGCAGAGCACTGGGGAAAAGCAGGCAGAGAATTCCCTGCTAGCACCTTCTCTGTGCCTGGGAAGCAAAAGTGTTCACATTGCTTCGCAGAATCGCGTTTGTGCAGAAAACACTAACACTTGTTCAGAAGGAAAGAAAGCACAGAGCCCCAGATTTTATGTTGCCCTGGAGAGCTTGCAGAGCACTGGGGAAAAGCAGGCAGAGAATTCCCTGCTAGCACCTTCTCTGTGCCTGGGAAGCAAAAGTGTTCACATTGCTTCGCAGAATCGCGTTTGTGCAGAAAACACTAACACTTGTTCAGAAGGAAAGAAAGCACAGAGCCCCAGATTTTATGTTGCCCTGGAGAGCTTGCAGAGCACTGGGGAAAAGCAGGCAGAGAATTCCCTGCTAGCACCTTCTCTGTGCCTGGGAAGCAAAAGTGTTCACATTGCTTCGCAGAATCGCGTTTGTGCAGAAAACACTAACACTTGTTCAGAAGGAAAGAAAGCACAGAGCCCCAGATTTTATGTTGCCCTGGAGAGCTTGCAGAGCACTGGGGAAAAGCAGGCAGAGAATTCCCTGCTAGCACCTTCTCTGTGCCTGGGAAGCAAAAGTGTTCACATTGCTTTGCAGAATCGTGTTTGTGCAGAAAACACTAACACTTGTTCAGAAGGAAAGAAAGCACAGAGCCCCAGATTTTATGTTGCCCTGGAGAGCTTGCAGAGCACTGGGGAAAAGCAGGCAGAGAATTCCCTGCTAGCACCTTCTCTGTGCCTGGGAAGCAAAAGTGTTCACATTGCTTCGCAGAATCGCGTTTGTGCAGAAAACACTAACACTTGTTCAGAAGAAAAGAAAGCACAGAGCCCCAGATTTTATGTTGCCCTGGAGAGCTTGCAGAGCACTGGGGAAAGGCAGGCAGAGAATTCCCTGCTAGCACCTTCTCTGTGCCTGGGAAGCAAAAGTGTTCACATTGCTTCGCAGAATCGCCTTTGTGCAGAAAACACTAACACTTGTTCAGAAGGAAAGAAAGCACAGAGCCCCAGATTTTATGTTGCCCTGGAGAGCTTGCAGAGCACTGGGAAAAGCAGGCAGAGAATTCCCTGCTAGCACCTTCTCTGTGCCTGGGAAGCAAAAGTGTTCACATTGCTTCGCAGAATCGCGTTTGTGCAGAAAACACTAACACTTGTTCAGAAGGAAAGAAAGCACAGAGCCCCAGATTTTATGTTGCCCTGGAGAGCTTGCAGAGCACTGGGGAAAAGCAGGCAGAGAATTCCCTGCTAGCACCTTCTCTGTGCCTGGGAAGCAAAAGTGTTCACATTGCTTCGCAGAATCGCGTTTGTGCAGAAAACACTAACACTTGTTCAGAAGGAAAGAAAGCACAGAGCCCCAGATTTTATGTTGCCCTGGAGAGCTTGCAGAGCACTGGGGAAAAGCAGGCAGAGAATTCCCTGCTAGCACCTTCTCTGTGCCTGGAAGCAAAAGTGTTCACATTGCTTTGCAGAATCGTGTTTGTGCAGAAAAACACTAACACTTGTTCAGAAGGAAAGAAAGCACAGAGCCCCAGATTTTATGTTGCCCTGGAGAGCTTGCAGAGCACTGGGGAAAAGCAGGCAGAGAATTCCCTGCTAGCACCTTCTCTGTGCCTGGGAAGCAAAAGTGTTCACATTGCTTCGCAGAATCGCGTTTGTGCAGAAAACACTAACACTTGTTCAGAAGAAAGAAAGCACAGAGCCCCAGATTTTATGTTGCCCTGGCAGAGCTTGCAGAGCACTGGGGAAAGGCAGGCAGAGAATTCCCTGCTAGCACCTTCTCTGTGCCTGGGAAGCAAAAGTGTTCACATTGCTTCGCAGAATCGCCTTTGTGCAGAAAACACTAACACTTGTTCAGAAGGAAAGAAAGCACAGAGCCCCAGATTTTATGTTGCCCTGGAGAGCTTGCAGAGCACTGGGGAAAAGCAGGCAGAGAATTCCCTGCTAGCACCTTCTCTGTGCCTGGGAAGCAAAAGTGTTCACATTGCTTCGCAGAATCGCGTTTGTGCAGAAAACACTAACACTTGTTCAGAAGGAAAGAAAGCACAGAGCCCCAGATTTTATGTTGCCCTGGAGAGCTTGCAGAGCACTGGGGAAAGGCAGGCAGAGAATTCCCTGCTAGCACCTTCTCTGTGCCTGGGAAGCAAAAGTGTTCACATTGCTTCGCAGAATTGCGTTTGTGCAGAAAACACTAACACTTGTTCAGAAGGAAAGAAAGCACAGAGCCCCAGATTTTATGTTGCCCTGGAGAGCTTGCAGAGCACTGGGGAAAAGCAGGCAGAGAATTCCCTGCTAGCACCTTCTCTGTGCCTGGGAAGCAAAAGTGTTCACATTGCTTTGCAGAATCGTGTTTGTGCAGAAAACACTAACACTTGTTCAGAAGGAAAGAAAGCACAGAGCCCCACATTTTATGTTGCCCTGGAGAGCTTGCAGAGCACTGGGGAAAAGCAGGCAGAGAATTCCCTGCTAGCACCTTCTCTGTGCCTGGGAAGCAAAAGTGTTCACATTGCTTCGCAGAATCGCGTTTGTGCAGAAAACACTAACACTTGTTCAGAAGGAAAGAAAGCACAGAGCCCCAGATTTTATGTTGCCCTGGAGAGCTTGCAGAGCACTGGGGAAAAGCAGGCAGAGAATTCCCTGCTAGCACCTTCTCTGTGCCTGGGAAGCAAAAGTGTTCACATTGCTTCGCAGAATCGCGTTTGTGCAGAAAACACTAACACTTGTTCAGAAGGAAAGAAAGCACAGAGCCCCACATTTTATGTTGCCCTGGAGAGCTTGCAGAGCACTGGGGAAAGGCAGGCAGAGAATTCCCTGCTAGCACCTTCTCTGTGCCTGGGAAGCAAAAGTGTTCACATTGCTTCAGCAGAATCGTGTTTGTGCAGAAAACACTAACACTTGTTCAGAAGGAAAGAAAGCACAGAGCCCCACATTTTATGTTGCCCTGGAGAGCTTGCAGAGCACTGGGGAAAAGCAGGCAGAGAATTCCCTGCTAGCACCTTCTCTGTGCCTGGGAAGCAAAAGTGTTCACATTGCTTCGCAGAATCGCGTTTGTGCAGAAAACACTAACACTTGTTCAGAAGGAAAGAAAGCACAGAGCCCCAGATTTTATGTTGCCCTGGAGAGCTTGCAGAGCACTGGGGAAAAGCAGGCAGAGAATTCCCTGCTAGCACCTTCTCTGTGCCTGGGAAGCAAAAGTGTTCACATTGCTTCGCAGAATCGCGTTTGTGCAGAAAACACTAACACTTGTTCAGAAGGAAAGAAAGCACAGAGCCCCACATTTTATGTTGCCCTGGAGAGCTTGCAGAGCACTGGGGAAAGGCAGGCAGAGAATTCCCTGCTAGCACCTTCTCTGTGCCTGGGAAGCAAAAGTGTTCACATTGCTTCGCAGAATCGTGTTTGTGCAGAAAACACTAACACTTGTTCAGAAGGAAAGAAAGCACAGAGCCCCAGATTTTATGTTGCCCTGGAGAGCTTGCAGAGCACTGGGGAAAAGCAGGCAGAGAATTCCCTGCTAGCACCTTCTCTGTGCCTGGGAAGCAAAAGTGTTCACATTGCTTCGCAGAATCGCGTTTGTGCAGAAAACACTAACACTTGTTCAGAAGGAAAGAAAGCACAGAGCCCCAGATTTTATGTTGCCCTGGAGAGCTTGCAGAGCACTGGGGAAAAGCAGGCAGAGAATTCCCTGCTAGCACCTTCTCTGTGCCTGGGAAGCAAAAGTGTTCACATTGCTTCGCAGAATCGCGTTTGTGCAGAAAACACTAACACTTGTTCAGAAGGAAAGAAAGCACAGAGCCCCAGATTTTATGTTGCCCTGGAGAGCTTGCAGAGCACTGGGGAAAAGCAGGCAGAGAATTCCCTGCTAGCACCTTCTCTGTGCCTGGGAAGCAAAAGTGTTCACATTGCTTCGCAGAATCGCGTTTGTGCAGAAAACACTAACACTTGTTCAGAAGGAAAGAAAGCACAGAGCCCCAGATTTTATGTTGCCCTGGAGAGCTTGCAGAGCACTGGGGAAAAGCAGGCAGAGAATTCCCTGCTAGCACCTTCTCTGTGCCTGGGAAGCAAAAGTGTTCACATTGCTTTGCAGAATCGTGTTTGTGCAGAAAACACTAACACTTGTTCAGAAGGAAAGAAAGCACAGAGCCCCAGATTTTATGTTGCCCTGGAGAGCTTGCAGAGCACTGGGGAAAAGCAGGCAGAGAATTCCCTGCTAGCACCTTCTCTGTGCCTGGGAAGCAAAAGTGTTCACATTGCTTCGCAGAATCGCGTTTGTGCAGAAAACACTAACACTTGTTCAGAAGAAAAGAAAGCACAGAGCCCCAGATTTTATGTTGCCCTGGAGAGCTTGCAGAGCACTGGGGAAAGGCAGGCAGAGAATTCCCTGCTAGCACCTTCTCTGTGCCTGGGAAGCAAAAGTGTTCACATTGCTTCGCAGAATCGCCTTTGTGCAGAAAACACTAACACTTGTTCAGAAGGAAAGAAAGCACAGAGCCCCAGATTTTATGTTGCCCTGGAGAGCTTGCAGAGCACTGGGGAAAAGCAGGCAGAGAATTCCCTGCTAGCACCTTCTCTGTGCCTGGGAAGCAAAAGTGTTCACATTGCTTCGCAGAATCGCGTTTGTGCAGAAAACACTAACACTTGTTCAGAAGGAAAGAAAGCACAGAGCCCCAGATTTTATGTTGCCCTGGAGAGCTTGCAGAGCACTGGGGAAAAGCAGGCAGAGAATTCCCTGCTAGCACCTTCTCTGTGCCTGGGAAGCAAAAGTGTTCACATTGCTTCGCAGAATCGCGTTTGTGCAGAAAACACTAACACTTGTTCAGAAGGAAAGAAAGCACAGAGCCCCAGATTTTATGTTGCCCTGGAGAGCTTGCAGAGCACTGGGGAAAAGCAGGCAGAGAATTCCCTGCTAGCACCTTCTCTGTGCCTGGGAAGCAAAAGTGTTCACATTGCTTTGCAGAATCGTGTTTGTGCAGAAAACACTAACACTTGTTCAGAAGGAAAGAAAGCACAGAGCCCCAGATTTTATGTTGCCCTGGAGAGCTTGCAGAGCACTGGGGAAAAAGCATGCAGAGAATTCCCTGCTAGCACCTTCTCTGTGCCTGGGAAGCAAAAGTGTTCACATTGCTTCGCAGAATCGCGTTTGTGCAGAAAACACTAACACTTGTTCAGAAGAAAAGAAAGCACAGAGCCCCAGATTTTATGTTGCCCTGCAGAGCTTGCAGAGCACTGGGGAAAGGCAGGCAGAGAATTCCCTGCTAGCACCTTCTCTGTGCCTGGGAAGCAAAAGTGTTCACATTGCTTCGCAGAATCGCCTTTGTGCAGAAAACACTAACACTTGTTCAGAAGGAAAGAAAGCACAGAGCCCCAGATTTTATGTTGCCCTGGAGAGCTTGCAGAGCACTGGGGAAAAGCAGGCAGAGAATTCCCTGCTAGCACCTTCTCTGTGCCTGGGAAGCAAAAGTGTTCACATTGCTTCGCAGAATCGCGTTTGTGCAGAAAACACTAACACTTGTTCAGAAGGAAAGAAAGCACAGAGCCCCACATTTTATGTTGCCCTGGAGAGCTTGCAGAGCACTGGGGAAAGGCAGGCAGAGAATTCCCTGCTAGCACCTTCTCTGTGCCTGGGAAGCAAAAGTGTTCACATTGCTTCGCAGAATTGCGTTTGTGCAGAAAACACTAACACTTGTTCAGAAGGAAAGAAAGCACAGAGCCCCAGATTTTATGTTGCCCTGGAGAGCTTGCAGAGCACTGGGGAAAAGCAGGCAGAGAATTCCCTGCTAGCACCTTCTCTGTGCCTGGGAAGCAAAAGTGTTCACATTGCTTCGCAGAATCGCGTTTGTGCAGAAAACACTAACACTTGTTCAGAAGGAAAGAAAGCACAGAGCCCCACATTTTATGTTGCCCTGCAGAGCTTGCAGAGCACTGGGGAAAAGCAGGCAGAGAATTCCCTGCTAGCACCTTCTCTGTGCCTGGGAAGCAAAAGTGTTCACATTGCTTTGCAGAATCGTGTTTGTGCAGAAAACACTAACACTTGTTCAGAAGGAAAGAAAGCACAGAGCCCCACATTTTATGTTGCCCTGGAGAGCTTGCAGAGCACTGGGGAAAAGCAGGCAGAGAATTCCCTGCTAGCACCTTCTCTGTGCCTGGGAAGCAAAAGTGTTCACATTGCTTCGCAGAATCGCGTTTGTGCAGAAAACACTAACACTTGTTCAGAAGGAAAGAAAGCACAGAGCCCCAGATTTTATGTTGCCCTGGAGAGCTTGCAGAGCACTGGGGAAAAGCAGGCAGGGAATTCCCTGCTAGCACCTTCTCTGTGCCTGGGAAGCAAAAGTGTTCACATTGCTTCGCAGAATTGCGTTTGTGCAGAAAACACTAACACTTGTTCAGAAGGAAAGAAAGCACAGAGCCCCACATTTTATGTTGCCCTGGAGAGCTTGCAGAGCACTGGGGAAAAGCAGGCAGAGAATTCCCTGCTAGCACCTTCTCTGTGCCTGAGAAGCAAAAGTGTTCACATTGCTTCGCAGAATCGCGTTTGTGCAGAAAACACTAACACTTGTTCAGAAGGAAAGAAAGCACAGAGCCCCAGATTTTATGTTGCCCTGGAGAGCTTGCAGAGCACTGGGGAAAAGCAGGCAGAGAATTCCCTGCTAGCACCTTCTCTGTGCCTGGGAAGCAAAAGTGTTCACATTGCTTCGCAGAATCGCGTTTGTGCAGAAAACACTAACACTTGTTCAGAAGGAAAGAAAGCACAGAGCCCCAGATTTTATGTTGCCCTGGAGAGCTTGCAGAGCACTGGGGAAAAGCAGGCAGAGAATTCCCTGCTAGCACCTTCTCTGTGCCTGGGAAGCACAAGTGTTCACATTGCTTCGCAGAATCGCGTTTGTGCAGAAAACACTAACACTTGTTCAGAAGGAAAGAAAGCACAGAGCCCCACATTTTATGTTGCCCTGGAGAGCTTGCAGAGCACTGGGGAAAGGCAGGCAGAGAATTCCCTGCTAGCACCTTCTCTGTGCCTGGGAAGCAAAAGTGTTCACATTGCTTCGCAGAATCGCGTTTGTGCAGAAAACACTAACACTTGTTCAGAAGGAAAGAAAGCACAGAGCCCCAGATTTTATGTTGCCCTGCAGAGCTTGCAGAGCACTGGGGAAAGGCAGGCAGAGAATTCCCTGCTAGCACCTTCTCTGTGCCTGGGAAGCACAAGTGTTCACATTGCTTCGCAGAATCGCGTTTGTGCAGAAAACACTAACACTTGTTCAGAAGGAAAGAAAGCACAGAGCCCCAGATTTTATGTTGCCCTGGAGAGCTTGCAGAGCACTGGGGAAAGGCAGGCAGAGAATTCCCTGCTAGCACCTTCTCTGTGCCTGGGAAGCAAAGTGTTCACATTGCTTCGCAGAATCGTGTTTGTGCAGAAAACACTAACACTTGTTCAGAAGGAAAGAAAGCACAGAGCCCCAGATTTTATGTTGCCCTGGAGAGCTTGCAGAGCACTGGGGAAAAGCAGGCAGAGAATTCCCTGCTAGCACCTTCTCTGTGCCTGGGAAGCAAAAGTGTTCACATTGCTTCGCAGAATCGCGTTTGTGCAGAAAACACTAACACTTGTTCAGAAGGAAAGAAAGCACAGAGCCCCAGATTTTATGTTGCCCTGGAGAGCTTGCAGAGCACTGGGGAAAAGCAGGCAGAGAATTCCCTGCTAGCACCTTCTCTGTGCCTGGGAAGCAAAAGTGTTCACATTGCTTCGCAGAATCGCGTTTGTGCAGAAAACACTAACACTTGTTCAGAAGGAAAGAAAGCACAGAGCCCCAGATTTTATGTTGCCCTGGAGAGCTTGCAGAGCACTGGGGAAAAGCAGGCAGAGAATTCCCTGCTAGCACCTTCTCTGTGCCTGGGAAGCAAAAGTGTTCACATTGCTTCGCAGAATCGCGTTTGTGCAGAAAACACTAACACTTGTTCAGAAGGAAAGAAAGCACAGAGCCCCAGATTTTATGTTGCCCTGGAGAGCTTGCAGAGCACTGGGGAAAAGCAGGCAGAGAATTCCCTGCTAGCACCTTCTCTGTGCCTGGGAAGCAAAAGTGTTCACATTGCTTTGCAGAATCGTGTTTGTGCAGAAAACACTAACACTTGTTCAGAAGGAAAGAAAGCACAGAGCCCCAGATTTTATGTTGCCCTGGAGAGCTTGCAGAGCACTGGGGAAAAGCAGGCAGAGAATTCCCTGCTAGCACCTTCTCTGTGCCTGGGAAGCACAAGTGTTCACATTGCTTCGCAGAATCGCGTTTGTGCAGAAAACACTAACACTTGTTCAGAAGAAAAGAAAGCACAGAGCCCCAGATTTTATGTTGCCCTGCAGAGCTTGCAGAGCACTGGGGAAAGGCAGGCAGAGAATTCCCTGCTAGCACCTTCTCTGTGCCTGGGAAGCAAAAGTGTTCACATTGCTTCGCAGAATCGCCTTTGTGCAGAAAACACTAACACTTGTTCAGAAGGAAAGAAAGCACAGAGCCCCAGATTTTATGTTGCCCTGGAGAGCTTGCAGAGCACTGGGGAAAAGCAGGCAGAGAATTCCCTGCTAGCACCTTCTCTGTGCCTGGGAAGCAAAAGTGTTCACATTGCTTCGCAGAATCGCGTTTGTGCAGAAAACACTAACACTTGTTCAGAAGGAAAGAAAGCACAGAGCCCCAGATTTTATGTTGCCCTGGAGAGCTTGCAGAGCACTGGGGAAAAGCAGGCAGAGAATTCCTGCTAGCACCTTCTCTGTGCCTGGGAAGCAAAAGTGTTCACATTGCTTCGCAGAATCGCGTTTGTGCAGAAAACACTAACACTTGTTCAGAAGGAAAGAAAGCACAGAGCCCCAGATTTTATGTTGCCCTGCAGAGCTTGCAGAGCACTGGGGAAAAGCAGGCAGAGAATTCCCTGCTAGCACCTTCTCTGTGCCTGGGAAGCAAAAGTGTTCACATTGCTTTGCAGAATCGTGTTTGTGCAGAAAACACTAACACTTGTTCAGAAGGAAAGAAAGCACAGAGCCCCAGATTTTATGTTGCCCTGGAGAGCTTGCAGAGCACTGGGGAAAAGCAGGCAGAGAATTCCCTGCTAGCACCTTCTCTGTGCCTGGGAAGCAAAAGTGTTCACATTGCTTCGCAGAATCGCGTTTGTGCAGAAAACACTAACACTTGTTCAGAAGGAAAGAAAGCACAGAGCCCCAGATTTTATGTTGCCCTGCAGAGCTTGCAGAGCACTGGGGAAAGGCAGGCAGAGAATTCCCTGCTAGCACCTTCTCTGTGCCTGGGAAGCAAAAGTGTTCACATTGCTTCGCAGAATCGCCTTTGTGCAGAAAACACTAACACTTGTTCAGAAGGAAAGAAAGCACAGAGCCCCAGATTTTATGTTGCCCTGGAGAGCTTGCAGAGCACTGGGGAAAAGCAGGCAGAGAATTCCCTGCTAGCACCCTCTCTGTGCCTGGGAAGCAAAAGTGTTCACATTGCTTCGCAGAATCGCGTTTGTGCAGAAAACACTAACACTTGTTCAGAAGGAAAGAAAGCACAGAGCCCCAGATTTTATGTTGCCCTGGAGAGCTTGCAGAGCACTGGGGAAAAGCAGGCAGAGAATTCCCTGCTAGCACCTTCTCTGTGCCTGGGAAGCAAAAGTGTTCACATTGCTTTGCAGAATCGTGTTTGTGCAGAAAACACTAACACTTGTTCAGAAGGAAAGAAAGCACAGAGCCCCAGATTTTATGTTGCCCTGGAGAGCTTGCAGAGCACTGGGGAAAAGCAGGCAGAGAATTCCCTGCTAGCACCTTCTCTGTGCCTGGGAAGCAAAAGTGTTCACATTGCTTCGCAGAATCGCGTTTGTGCAGAAAACACTAACACTTGTTCAGAAGGAAAGAAAGCACAGAGCCCCAGATTTTATGTTGCCCTGGAGAGCTTGCAGAGCACTGGGGAAAAGCAGGCAGAGAATTCCCTGCTAGCACCTTCTCTGTGCCTGGGAAGCAAAAGTGTTCACATTGCTTCGCAGAATCGCGTTTGTGCAGAAAACACTAACACTTGTTCAGAAGGAAAGAAAGCACAGAGCCCCAGATTTTATGTTGCCCTGGAGAGCTTGCAGAGCACTGGGGAAAAGCAGGCAGAGAATTCCCTGCTAGCACCTTCTCTGTGCCTGGGAAGCAAAAGTGTTCACATTGCTTTGCAGAATCGCGTTTGTGCAGAAAACACTAACACTTGTTCAGAAGGAAAGAAAGCACAGAGCCCCAGATTTTATGTTGCCCTGGAGAGCTTGCAGAGCACTGGGGAAAAGCAGGCAGAGAATTCCCTGCTAGCACCTTCTCTGTGCCTGGGAAGCAAAAGTGTTCACATTGCTTCGCAGAATCGCGTTTGTGCAGAAAACACTAACACTTGTTCAGAAGGAAAGAAAGCACAGAGCCCCAGATTTTATGTTGCCCTGCAGAGCTTGCAGAGCACTGGGGAAAGGCAGGCAGAGAATTCCCTGCTAGCACCTTCTCTGTGCCTGGGAAGCAAAAGTGTTCACATTGCTTCGCAGAATCGCCTTTGTGCAGAAAACACTAACACTTGTTCAGAAGGAAAGAAAGCACAGAGCCCCAGATTTTATGTTGCCCTGGAGAGCTTGCAGAGCACTGGGGAAAAGCAGGCAGAGAATTCCCTGCTAGCACCTTCTCTGTGCCTGGGAAGCAAAAGTGTTCACATTGCTTCGCAGAATCGCGTTTGTGCAGAAAACACTAACACTTGTTCAGAAGGAAAGAAAGCACAGAGCCCCAGATTTTATGTTGCCCTGGAGAGCTTGCAGAGCACTGGGGAAAAGCAGGCAGAGAATTCCCTGCTAGCACCTTCTCTGTGCCTGGGAAGCAAAAGTGTTCACATTGCTTCGCAGAATCGCGTTTGTGCAGAAAACACTAACACTTGTTCAGAAGGAAAGAAAGCACAGAGCCCCACATTTTATGTTGCCCTGGAGAGCTTGCAGAGCACTGGGGAAAAGCAGGCAGAGAATTCCCTGCTAGCACCTTCTCTGTGCCTGGGAAGCAAACGTGTTCACATTGCTTCGCAGAATCGCGTTTGTGCAGAAAACACTAACACTTGTTCAGAAGGAAAGAAAGCACAGAGCCCCACATTTTATGTTGCCCTGGAGAGCTTGCAGAGCACTGGGGAAAAGCAGGCAGAGAATTCCCTGCTAGCACCTTCTCTGTGCCTGGGAAGCACAAGTGTTCACATTGCTTCGCAGAATCGCGTTTGTGCAGAAAACACTAACACTTGTTCAGAAGAAAAGAAAGCACAGAGCCCCAGATTTTATGTTGCCCTGCAGAGCTTGCAGAGCACTGGGGAAAGGCAGGCAGAGAATTCCCTGCTAGCACCTTCTCTGTGCCTGGGAAGCAAAAGTGTTCACATTGCTTCGCAGAATCGCGTTTGTGCAGAAAACACTAACACTTGTTCAGAAGGAAAGAAAGCACAGAGGCCCAGATTTTATGTTGCCCTGGAGAGCTTGCAGAGCACTGGGGAAAAGCAGGCAGAGAATTCCCTGCTAGCACCTTCTCTGTGCCTGGGAAGCAAAAGTGTTCACATTGCTTCGCAGAATCGCGTTTGTGCAGAAAACACTAACACTTGTTCAGAAGGAAAGAAAGCACAGAGCCCCAGATTTTATGTTGCCCTGGAGAGCTTGCAGAGCACTGGGGAAAGGCAGGCAGAGAATTCCCTGCTAGCACCTTCTCTGTGCCTGGGAAGCAAAAGTGTTCACATTGCTTCGCAGAATTGCGTTTGTGCAGAAAACACTAACACTTGTTCAGAAGGAAAGAAAGCACAGAGCCCCAGATTTTATGTTGCCCTGGAGAGCTTGCAGAGCACTGGGGAAAAGCAGGCAGAGAATTCCCTGCTAGCACCTTCTCTGTGCCTGGGAAGCAAAAGTGTTCACATTGCTTCGCAGAATCGCGTTTGTGCAGAAAACACTAACACTTGTTCAGAAGGAAAGAAAGCACAGAGCCCCACATTTTATGTTGCCCTGCAGAGCTTGCAGAGCACTGGGGAAAAGCAGGCAGAGAATTCCCTGCTAGCACCTTCTCTGTGCCTGGGAAGCAAAAGTGTTCACATTGCTTCGCAGAATCGCGTTTGTGCAGAAAACACTAACACTTGTTCAGAAGGAAAGAAAGCACAGAGCCCCACATTTTATGTTGCCCTGGAGAGCTTGCAGAGCACTGGGGAAAAGCAGGCAGAGAATTCCCTGCTAGCACCTTCTCTGTGCCTGGGAAGCAAAAGTGTTCACATTGCTTCGCAGAATCGCGTTTGTGCAGAAAACACTAACACTTGTTCAGAAGGAAAGAAAGCACAGAGCCCCACATTTTATGTTGCCCTGGAGAGCTTGCAGAGCACTGGGGAAAAGCAGGCAGAGAATTCCCTGCTAGCACCTTCTCTGTGCCTGGGAAGCACAAGTGTTCACATTGCTTCGCAGAATCGCGTTTGTGCAGAAAACACTAACACTTGTTCAGAAGAAAAGAAAGCACAGAGCCCCAGATTTTATGTTGCCCTGCAGAGCTTGCAGAGCACTGGGGAAAGGCAGGCAGAGAATTCCCTGCTAGCACCTTCTCTGTGCCTGGGAAGCAAAAGTGTTCACATTGCTTCGCAGAATCGCCTTTGTGCAGAAAACACTAACACTTGTTCAGAAGGAAAGAAAGCACAGAGCCCCAGATTTTATGTTGCCCTGGAGAGCTTGCAGAGCACTGGGGAAAAGCAGGCAGAGAATTCCCTGCTAGCACCTTCTCTGTGCCTGGGAAGCAAAAGTGTTCACATTGCTTCGCAGAATCGCGTTTGTGCAGAAAACACTAACACTTGTTCAGAAGGAAAGAAAGCACAGAGCCCCAGATTTTATGTTGCCCTGGAGAGCTTGCAGAGCACTGGGGAAAGGCAGGCAGAGAATTCCCTGCTAGCACCTTCTCTGTGCCTGGGAAGCAAAAGTGTTCACATTGCTTCGCAGAATTGCGTTTGTGCAGAAAACACTAACACTTGTTCAGAAGGAAAGAAAGCACAGAGCCCCAGATTTTATGTTGCCCTGGAGAGCTTGCAGAGCACTGGGGAAAAGCAGGCAGAGAATTCCCTGCTAGCACCTTCTCTGTGCCTGGGAAGCAGAAGTGTTCACATTGCTTCGCAGAATCGCGTTTGTGCAGAAAACACTAACACTTGTTCAGAAGGAAAGAAAGCACAGAGCCCCAGATTTTATGTTGCCCTGCAGAGCTTGCAGAGCACTGGGGAAAAGCAGGCAGAGAATTCCCTGCTAGCACCTTCTCTGTGCCTGGGAAGCAAAAGTGTTCACATTGCTTCGCAGAATCGCGTTTGTGCAGAAAACACTAACACTTGTTCAGAAGGAAAGAAAGCACAGAGCCCCAGATTTTATGTTGCCCTGGAGAGCTTGCAGAGCACTGGGGAAAGGCAGGCAGAGAATTCCCTGCTAGCACCTTCTCTGTGCCTGGGAAGCAAAAGTGTTCACATTGCTTCGCAGAATCGCGTTTGTGCAGAAAACACTAACACTTGTTCAGAAGGAAAGAAAGCACAGAGCCCCACATTTTATGTTGCCCTGGAGAGCTTGCAGAGCACTGGGGAAAAGCAGGCAGAGAATTCCCTGCTAGCACCTTCTCTGTACCTGGGAAGCACAAGTGTTCACATTGCTTCGCAGAATCGCGTTTGTGCAGAAAACACTAACACTTGTTCAGAAGGAAAGAAAGCACAGAGCCCCACATTTTATGTTGCCCTGGAGAGCTTGCAGAGCACTGGGGAAAGGCAGGCAGAGAATTCCCTGCTAGCACCTTCTCTGTGCCTGGGAACCAAAAGTGTTCACATTGCTTCGCAGAATCGCGTTTGTGCAGAAAACACTAACACTTGTTCAGAAGGAAAGAAAGCACAGAGCCCCAGATTTTATGTTGCCCTGCAGAGCTTGCAGAGCACTGGGGAAAGGCAGGCAGAGAATTCCCTGCTAGCACCTTCTCTGTGCCTGGGAAGCAGAAGTGTTCACATTGCTTCGCAGAATCGCCTTTGTGCAGAAAACACTAACACTTGTTCAGAAGGAAAGAAAGCACAGAGCCCCAGATTTTATGTTGCCCTGGAGATCTTGCAGAGCACTGGGGAAAGGCAGGCAGAGAATTCCCTGCTAGCACCTTCTCTGTGCCTGGGAAGCAAAAGTGTTCACATTGCTTCGCAGAATCGTGTTTGTGCAGAAAACACTAACACTTGTTCAGAAGGAAAGAAAGCACAGAGCCCCAGATTTTATGTTGCCCTGGAGAGCTTGCAGAGCACTGGGGAAAAGCAGGCAGAGAATTCCCTGCTAGCACCTTCTCTGTGCCTGGGAAGCAAAAGTGTTCACATTGCTTCGCAGAATCGCGTTTGTGCAGAAAACACTAACACTTGTTCAGAAGGAAAGAAAGCACAGAGCCCCAGATTTTATGTTGCCCTGCAGAGCTTGCAGAGCACTGGGGAAAAGCAGGCAGAGAATTCCCTGCTAGCACCTTCTCTGTGCCTGGGAAGCAAAAGTGTTCACATTGCTTCGCAGAATCGCGTTTGTGCAGAAAACACTAACACTTGTTCAGAAGGAAAGAAAGCACAGAGCCCCACATTTTATGTTGCCCTGGAGAGCTTGCAGAGCACTGGGGAAAGGCAGGCAGAGAATTCCCTGCTAGCACCTTCTCTGTGCCTGGGAAGCAAAAGTGTTCACATTGCTTCGCAGAATCGTGTTTGTGCAGAAAACACTAACACTTGTTCAGAAGGAAAGAAAGCACAGAGCCCCAGATTTTATGTTGCCCTGGAGAGCTTGCAGAGCACTGGGGAAAAGCAGGCAGAGAATTCCCTGCTAGCACCTTCTCTGTGCCTGGGAAGCAAAAGTGTTCACATTGCTTCGCAGAATCGCGTTTGTGCAGAAAACACTAACACTTGTTCAGAAGGAAAGAAAGCACAGAGCCCCAGATTTTATGTTGCCCTGGAGAGCTTGCAGAGCACTGGGGAAAAGCAGGCAGAGAATTCCCTGCTAGCACCTTCTCTGTGCCTGGGAAGCAAAAGTGTTCACATTGCTTCGCAGAATCGCGTTTGTGCAGAAAACACTAACACTTGTTCAGAAGGAAAGAAAGCACAGAGCCCCAGATTTTATGTTGCCCTGGAGAGCTTGCAGAGCACTGGGGAAAAGCAGGCAGAGAATTCCCTGCTAGCACCTTCTCTGTGCCTGGGAAGCAAAAGTGTTCACATTGCTTCGCAGAATCGCGTTTGTGCAGAAAACACTAACACTTGTTCAGAAGGAAAGAAAGCACAGAGCCCCAGATTTTATGTTGCCCTGCAGAGCTTGCAGAGCACTGGGGAAAGGCAGGCAGAGAATTCCCTGCTAGCACCTTCTCTGTGCCTGGGAAGCAAAAGTGTTCACATTGCTTCGCAGAATCGCGTTTGTGCAGAAAACACTAACACTTGTTCAGAAGGAAAGAAAGCACAGAGCCCCAGATTTTATGTTGCCCTGGAGAGCTTGCAGAGCACTGGGGAAAAGCAGGCAGAGAATTCCCTGCTAGCACCTTCTCTGTGCCTGGGAAGCAAAAGTGTTCACATTGCTTCGCAGAATCGCGTTTGTGCAGAAAACACTAACACTTGTTCAGAAGGAAAGAAAGCACAGAGCCCCACATTTTATGTTGCCCTGGAGAGCTTGCAGAGCACTGGGGAAAAGCAGGCAGAGAATTCCCTGCTAGCACCTTCTCTGTGCCTGGGAAGCAAAAGTGTTCACATTGCTTCGCAGAATCGCGTTTGTGCAGAAAACACTAACACTTGTTCAGAAGGAAAGAAAGCACAGAGCCCCACATTTTATGTTGCCCTGGAGAGCTTGCAGAGCACTGGGGAAAAGCAGGCAGAGAATTCCCTGCTAGCACCTTCTCTGTGCCTGGGAAGCAAAAGTGTTCACATTGCTTCGCAGAATCGTGTTTGTGCAGAAAACACTAACACTTGTTCAGAAGGAAAGAAAGCACAGAGCCCCACATTTTATGTTGCCCTGGAGAGCTTGCAGAGCACTGGGGAAAAGCAGGCAGAGAATTCCCTGCTAGCACCTTCTCTGTGCCTGGGAAGCAAAAGTGTTCACATTGCTTCGCAGAATCGCGTTTGTGCAGAAAACACTAACACTTGTTCAGAAGAAAAGAAAGCACAGAGCCCCAGATTTTATGTTGCCCTGCAGAGCTTGCAGAGCACTGGGGAAAGGCAGGCAGAGAATTCCCTGCTAGCACCTTCTCTGTGCCTGGGAAGCAAAAGTGTTCACATTGCTTCGCAGAATCGCCTTTGTGCAGAAAACACTAACACTTGTTCAGAAGGAAAGAAAGCACAGAGCCCCAGATTTTATGTTGCCCTGGAGAGCTTGCAGAGCACTGGGGAAAAGCAGGCAGAGAATTCCCTGCTAGCACCTTCTCTGTGCCTGGGAAGCAAAAGTGTTCACATTGCTTCGCAGAATCGCGTTTGTGCAGAAAACACTAACACTTGTTCAGAAGGAAAGAAAGCACAGAGCCCCAGATTTTATGTTGCCCTGGAGAGCTTGCAGAGCACTGGGGAAAGGCAGGCAGAGAATTCCCTGCTAGCACCTTCTCTGTGCCTGGGAAGCAAAAGTGTTCACATTGCTTCGCAGAATTGCGTTTGTGCAGAAAACACTAACACTTGTTCAGAAGGAAAGAAAGCACAGAGCCCCAGATTTTATGTTGCCCTGGAGAGCTTGCAGAGCACTGGGGAAAAGCAGGCAGAGAATTCCCTGCTAGCACCTTCTCTGTGCCTGGGAAGCAAAAGTGTTCACATTGCTTCGCAGAATCGCGTTTGTGCAGAAAACACTAACACTTGTTCAGAAGGAAAGAAAGCACAGAGCCCCAGATTTTATGTTGCCCTGGAGAGCTTGCAGAGCACTGGGGAAAAGCAGGCAGAGAATTCCCTGCTAGCACCTTCTCTGTGCCTGGGAAGCAAAAGTGTTCACATTGCTTTGCAGAATCGCGTTTGTGCAGAAAACACTAACACTTGTTCAGAAGGAAAGAAAGCACAGAGCCCCAGATTTTATGTTGCCCTGGAGAGCTTGCAGAGCACTGGGGAAAAGCAGGCAGAGAATTCCCTGCTAGCACCTTCTCTGTGCCTGGGAAGCAAAAGTGTTCACATTGCTTCGCAGAATCGCGTTTGTGCAGAAAACACTAACACTTGTTCAGAAGAAAAGAAAGCACAGAGCCCCAGATTTTATGTTGCCCTGCAGAGCTTGCAGAGCACTGGGGAAAGGCAGGCAGAGAATTCCCTGCTAGCACCTTCTCTGTGCCTGGGAAGCAAAAGTGTTCACATTGCTTCGCAGAATCGCGTTTGTGCAGAAAACACTAACACTTGTTCAGAAGGAAAGTAAGCACAGAGCCCCAGATTTTATGTTGCCCTGGAGAGCTTGCAGAGCACTGGGGAAAAGCAGGCAGAGAATTCCCTGCTAGCACCTTCTCTGTGCCTGGGAAGCAAAAGTGTTCACATTGCTTCGCAGAATCGCGTTTGTGCAGAAAACACTAACACTTGTTCAGAAGGAAAGAAAGCACAGAGCCCCAGATTTTATGTTGCCCTGGAGAGCTTGCAGAGCACTGGGGAAAAGCAGGCAGAGAATTCCCTGCTAGCACCTTCTCTGTGCCTGGGAAGCAAAAGTGTTCACATTGCTTCGCAGAATCGCGTTTGTGCAGAAAACACTAACACTTGTTCAGAAGGAAAGAAAGCACAGAGCCCCAGATTTTATGTTGCCCTGGAGAGCTTGCAGAGCACTGGGGAAAAGCAGGCAGAGAATTCCCTGCTAGCACCTTCTCTGTGCCTGGGAAGCAAAAGTGTTCACATTGCTTCGCAGAATCGCGTTTGTGCAGAAAACACTAACACTTGTTCAGAAGGAAAGAAAGCACAGAGCCCCACATTTTATGTTGCCCTGGAGAGCTTGCAGAGCACTGGGGAAAAGCAGGCAGAGAATTCCCTGCTAGCACCTTCTCTGTGCCTGGGAAGCAAAAGTGTTCACATTGCTTCGCAGAATCGCGTTTGTGCAGAAAACACTAACACTTGTTCAGAAGGAAAGAAAGCACAGAGCCCCAGATTTTATGTTGCCCTGGAGAGCTTGCAGAGCACTGGGGAAAAGCAGGCAGAGAATTCCCTGCTAGCACCTTCTCTGTGCCTGGGAAGCACAAGTGTTCACATTGCTTCGCAGAATCGCGTTTGTGCAGAAAACACTAACACTTGTTCAGAAGGAAAGAAAGCACAGAGCCCCAGATTTTATGTTGCCCTGGAGAGCTTGCAGAGCACTGGGGAAAGGCAGGCAGAGAATTCCCTGCTAGCACCTTCTCTGTGCCTGGGAACCAAAAGTGTTCACATTGCTTCGCAGAATCGCGTTTGTGCAGAAAACACTAACACTTGTTCAGAAGGAAAGAAAGCACAGAGCCCCAGATTTTATGTTGCCCTGCAGAGCTTGCAGAGCACTGGGGAAAGGCAGGCAGAGAATTCCCTGCTAGCACCTTCTCTGTGCCTGGGAAGCAGAAGTGTTCACATTGCTTCGCAGAATCGCGTTTGTGCAGAAAACACTAACACTTGTTCAGAAGGAAAGAAAGCACAGAGCCCCAGATTTTATGTTGCCCTGGAGAGCTTGCAGAGCACTGGGGAAAAGCAGGCAGAGAATTCCCTGCTAGCACCTTCTCTGTGCCTGGGAAGCAAAAGTGTTCACATTGCTTCGCAGAATCGCGTTTGTGCAGAAAACACTAACACTTGTTCAGAAGGAAAGAAAGCACAGAGCCCCAGATTTTATGTTGCCCTGGAGAGCTTGCAGAGCACTGGGGAAAAGCAGGCAGAGAATTCCCTGCTAGCACCTTCTCTGTGCCTGGGAAGCAAAAGTGTTCACATTGCTTTGCAGAATCGTGTTTGTGCAGAAAACACTAACACTTGTTCAGAAGGAAAGAAAGCACAGAGCCCCAGATTTTATGTTGCCCTGGAGAGCTTGCAGAGCACTGGGGAAAAGCAGGCAGAGAATTCCCTGCTAGCACCTTCTCTGTGCCTGGGAAGCAAAAGTGTTCACATTGCTTCGCAGAATCGCGTTTGTGCAGAAAACACTAACACTTGTTCAGAAGGAAAGAAAGCACAGAGCCCCACATTTTATGTTGCCCTGGAGAGCTTGCAGAGCACTGGGGAAAAGCAGGCAGAGAATTCCCTGCTAGCACCTTCTCTGTGCCTGGGAAGCAAAAGTGTTCACATTGCTTCGCAGAATCGCGTTTGTGCAGAAAACACTAACACTTGTTCAGAAGGAAAGAAAGCACAGAGCCCCAGATTTTATGTTGCCCTGGAGAGCTTGCAGAGCACTGGGGAAAAGCAGGCAGAGAATTCCCTGCTAGCACCTTCTCTGTGCCTGGGAAGCAAAAGTGTTCACATTGCTTCGCAGAATCGCGTTTGTGCAGAAAACACTAACACTTGTTCAGAAGGAAAGAAAGCACAGAGCCCCACATTTTATGTTGCCCTGGAGAGCTTGCAGAGCACTGGGGAAAGGCAGGCAGAGAATTCCCTGCTAGCACCTTCTCTGTGCCTGGGAAGGAGAAGTGTTCACATTGCTTCGCAGAATCGCGTTTGTGCAGAAAACACTAACACTTGTTCAGAAGGAAAGAAAGCACAGAGCCCCAGATTTTATGTTGCCCTGGAGAGCTTGCAGAGCACCGGGGAAAGGCAGGCAGAGAATTCCCTGCTAGCACCTTCTCTGTGCCTGGGAAGCAAAAGTGTTCACATTGCTTCGCAGAATCGCGTTTGTGCAGAAAACACTAACACTTGTTCAGAAGGAAAGAAAGCACAGAGCCCCACATTTTATGTTGCCCTGCAGAGCTTGCAGAGCACTGGGGAAAAGCAGGCAGAGAATTCCCTGCTAGCACCTTCTCTGTGCCTGGGAAGCAAAAGTGTTCACATTGCTTCGCAGAATCGCGTTTGTGCAGAAAACACTAACACTTGTTCAGAAGGAAAGAAAGCACAGAGCCCCAGATTTTATGTTGCCCTGGAGAGCTTGCAGAGCACTGGGGAAAGGCAGGCAGAGAATTCCCTGCTAGCACCTTCTCTGTGCCTGGGAAGGAGAAGTGTTCACATTGCTTCGCAGAATCGCGTTTGTGCAGAAAACACTAACACTTGTTCAGAAGGAAAGAAAGCACAGAGCCCCAGATTTTATGTTGCCCTGGAGAGCTTGCAGAGCACTGGGGAAAGGCAGGCAGAGAATTCCCTGCTAGCACCTTCTCTGTGCCTGGGAAGCAAAAGTGTTCACATTGCTTCGCAGAATCGCGTTTGTGCAGAAAACACTAACACTTGTTCAGAAGGAAAGAAAGCACAGAGCCCCAGATTTTATGTTGCCCTGCAGAGCTTGCAGAGCACTGGGGAAAGGCAGGCAGAGAATTCCCTGCTAGCACCTTCTCTGTGCCTGGGAAGCACAAGTGTTCACATTGCTTCGCAGAATCGCGTTTGTGCAGAAAACACTAACACTTGTTCAGAAGGAAAGAAAGCACAGAGCCCCAGATTTTATGTTGCCCTGGAGAGCTTGCAGAGCACTGGGGAAAGGCAGGCAGAGAATTCCCTGCTAGCACCTTCTCTGTGCCTGGGAAGCAAAAGTGTTCACATTGCTTCGCAGAATCGTGTTTGTGCAGAAAACACTAACACTTGTTCAGAAGGAAAGAAAGCACAGAGCCCCAGATTTTATGTTGCCCTGGAGAGCTTGCAGAGCACTGGGGAAAGGCAGGCAGAGAATTCCCTGCTAGCACCTTCTCTGTGCCTGGGAAGCAAAAGTGTTCACATTGCTTCGCAGAATCGCGTTTGTGCAGAAAACACTAACACTTGTTCAGAAGGAAAGAAAGCACAGAGCCCCAGATTTTATGTTGCCCTGGAGAGCTTGCAGAGCACTGGGGAAAAGCAGGCAGAGAATTCCCTGCTAGCACCTTCTCTGTGCCTGGGAAGCAAAAGTGTTCACATTGCTTTGCAGAATCGTGTTTGTGCAGAAAACACTAACACTTGTTCAGAAGGAAAGAAAGCACAGAGCCCCAGATTTTATGTTGCCCTGGAGAGCTTGCAGAGCACTGGGGAAAAGCAGGCAGAGAATTCCCTGCTAGCACCTTCTCTGTGCCTGGGAAGCAAAAGTGTTCACATTGCTTCGCAGAATCGCGTTTGTGCAGAAAACACTAACACTTGTTCAGAAGAAAAGAAAGCACAGAGCCCCAGATTTTATGTTGCCCTGCAGAGCTTGCAGAGCACTGGGGAAAGGCAGGCAGAGAATTCCCTGCTAGCACCTTCTCTGTGCCTGGGAAGCAAAAGTGTTCACATTGCTTCGCAGAATCGCCTTTGTGCAGAAAACACTAACACTTGTTCAGAAGGAAAGAAAGCACAGAGCCCCAGATTTTATGTTGCCCTGGAGAGCTTGCAGAGCACTGGGGAAAAGCAGGCAGAGAATTCCCTGCTAGCACCTTCTCTGTGCCTGGGAAGCAAAAGTGTTCACATTGCTTCGCAGAATCGCGTTTGTGCAGAAAACACTAACACTTGTTCAGAAGGAAAGAAAGCACAGAGCCCCAGATTTTATGTTGCCCTGGAGAGCTTGCAGAGCACTGGGGAAAAGCAGGCAGAGAATTCCCTGCTAGCACCTTCTCTGTGCCTGGGAAGCAAAAGTGTTCACATTGCTTCGCAGAATCGCGTTTGTGCAGAAAACACTAACACTTGTTCAGAAGGAAAGAAAGCACAGAGCCCCAGATTTTATGTTGCCCTGGAGAGCTTGCAGAGCACTGGGGAAAAGCAGGCAGAGAATTCCCTGCTAGCACCTTCTCTGTGCCTGGGAAGCAAAAGTGTTCACATTGCTTTGCAGAATCGTGTTTGTGCAGAAAACACTAACACTTGTTCAGAAGGAAAGAAAGCACAGAGCCCCAGATTTTATGTTGCCCTGGAGAGCTTGCAGAGCACTGGGGAAAAGCAGGCAGAGAATTCCCTGCTAGCACCTTCTCTGTGCCTGGGAAGCAAAAGTGTTCACATTGCTTCGCAGAATCGCGTTTGTGCAGAAAACACTAACACTTGTTCAGAAGAAAAGAAAGCACAGAGCCCCAGATTTTATGTTGCCCTGCAGAGCTTGCAGAGCACTGGGGAAAGGCAGGCAGAGAATTCCCTGCTAGCACCTTCTCTGTGCCTGGGAAGCAAAAGTGTTCACATTGCTTCGCAGAATCGCGTTTGTGCAGAAAACACTAACACTTGTTCAGAAGGAAAGAAAGCACAGAGCCCCAGATTTTATGTTGCCCTGGAGAGCTTGCAGAGCACTGGGGAAAAGCAGGCAGAGAATTCCCTGCTAGCACCTTCTCTGTGCCTGGGAAGCAAAAGTGTTCACATTGCTTCGCAGAATCGTGTTTGTGCAGAAAACACTAACACTTGTTCAGAAGGAAAGAAAGCACAGAGCCCCAGATTTTATGTTGCCCTGGAGAGCTTGCAGAGCACTGGGGAAAAGCAGGCAGAGAATTCCCTGCTAGCACCTTCTCTGTGCCTGGGAAGCAAAAGTGTTCACATTGCTTCGCAGAATCGCGTTTGTGCAGAAAACACTAACACTTGTTCAGAAGGAAAGAAAGCACAGAGCCCCACATTTTATGTTGCCCTGGAGAGCTTGCAGAGCACTGGGGAAAAGCAGGCAGAGAATTCCCTGCTAGCACCTTCTCTGTGCCTGGGAAGCAAAAGTGTTCACATTGCTTCGCAGAATCGCGTTTGTGCAGAAAACACTAACACTTGTTCAGAAGGAAAGAAAGCACAGAGCCCCAGATTTTATGTTGCCCTGGAGAGCTTGCAGAGCACTGGGGAAAAGCAGGCAGAGAATTCCCTGCTAGCACCTTCTCTGTGCCTGGGAAGCAAAAGTGTTCACATTGCTTCGCAGAATCGCGTTTGTGCAGAAAACACTAACACTTGTTCAGAAGGAAAGAAAGCACAGAGCCCCACATTTTATGTTGCCCTGGAGAGCTTGCAGAGCACTGGGGAAAGGCAGGCAGAGAATTCCCTGCTAGCACCTTCTCTGTGCCTGGGAAGCAAAAGTGTTCACATTGCTTCGCAGAATCGCGTTTGTGCAGAAAACACTAACACTTGTTCAGAAGGAAAGAAAGCACAGAGCCCCACATTTTATGTTGCCCTGCAGAGCTTGCAGAGCACCGGGGAAAGGCAGGCAGAGAATTCCCTGCTAGCACCTTCTCTGTGCCTGGGAAGCAAAAGTGTTCACATTGCTTCGCAGAATCGCGTTTGTGCAGAAAACACTAACACTTGTTCAGAAGGAAAGAAAGCACAGAGCCCCAGATTTTATGTTGCCCTGGAGAGCTTGCAGAGCACTGGGGAAAGGCAGGCAGAGAATTCCCTGCTAGCACCTTCTCTGTGCCTGGGAAGCAAAAGTGTTCACATTGCTTCGCAGAATCGCGTTTGTGCAGAAAACACTAACACTTGTTCAGAAGGAAAGAAAGCACAGAGCCCCAGATTTTATGTTGCCCTGGAGAGCTTGCAGAGCACTGGGGAAAGGCAGGCAGAGAATTCCCTGCTAGCACCTTCTCTGTGCCTGGGAACCAAAAGTGTTCACATTGCTTCGCAGAATCGCGTTTGTGCAGAAAACACTAACACTTGTTCAGAAGGAAAGAAAGCACAGAGCCCCAGATTTTATGTTGCCCTGGAGAGCTTGCAGAGCACTGGGGAAAGGCAGGCAGAGAATTCCCTGCTAGCACCTTCTCTGTGCCTGGGAAGCAGAAGTGTTCACATTGCTTCGCAGAATCGCGTTTGTGCAGAAAACACTAACACTTGTTCAGAAGGAAAGAAAGCACAGAGCCCCAGATTTTATGTTGCCCTGGAGAGCTTGCAGAGCACTGGGGAAAAGCAGGCAGAGAATTCCCTGCTAGCACCTTCTCTGTGCCTGGGAAGCACAAGTGTTCACATTGCTTCGCAGAATCGCGTTTGTGCAGAAAACACTAACACTTGTTCAGAAGGAAAGAAAGCACAGAGCCCCAGATTTTATGTTGCCCTGGAGAGCTTGCAGAGCACTGGGGAAAAGCAGGCAGAGAATTCCCTGCTAGCACCTTCTCTGTGCCTGGGAAGCAAAAGTGTTCACATTGCTTCGCAGAATCGCGTTTGTGCAGAAAACACTAACACTTGTTCAGAAGGAAAGAAAGCACAGAGCCCCAGATTTTATGTTGCCCTGGAGAGCTTGCAGAGCACTGGGGAAAAGCAGGCAGAGAATTCCCTGCTAGCACCTTCTCTGTGCCTGGGAAGCAAAAGTGTTCACATTGCTTTGCAGAATCGTGTTTGTGCAGAAAACACTAACACTTGTTCAGAAGGAAAGAAAGCACAGAGCCCCAGATTTTATGTTGCCCTGGAGAGCTTGCAGAGCACTGGGGAAAAGCAGGCAGAGAATTCCCTGCTAGCACCTTCTCTGTGCCTGGGAAGCAAAAGTGTTCACATTGCTTCGCAGAATCGCGTTTGTGCAGAAAACACTAACACTTGTTCAGAAGAAAAGAAAGCACAGAGCCCCAGATTTTATGTTGCCCTGCAGAGCTTGCAGAGCACTGGGGAAAGGCAGGCAGAGAATTCCCTGCTAGCACCTTCTCTGTGCCTGGGAAGCAAAAGTGTTCACATTGCTTCGCAGAATCGCGTTTGTGCAGAAAACACTAACACTTGTTCAGAAGGAAAGAAAGCACAGAGCCCCAGATTTTATGTTGCCCTGGAGAGCTTGCAGAGCACTGGGGAAAAGCAGGCAGAGAATTCCCTGCTAGCACCTTCTCTGTGCCTGGGAAGCACAAGTGTTCACATTGCTTCGCAGAATCGCCTTTGTGCAGAAAACACTAACACTTGTTCAGAAGGAAAGAAAGCACAGAGCCCCAGATTTTATGTTGCCCTGGAGAGCTTGCAGAGCACTGGGGAAAAGCAGGCAGAGAATTCCCTGCTAGCACCTTCTCTGTGCCTGGGAAGCAAAAGTGTTCACATTGCTTCGCAGAATCGCGTTTGTGCAGAAAACACTAACACTTGTTCAGAAGGAAAGAAAGCACAGAGCCCCACATTTTATGTTGCCCTGGAGAGCTTGCAGAGCACTGGGGAAAAGCAGGCAGAGAATTCCCTGCTAGCACCTTCTCTGTGCCTGGGAAGCAAAAGTGTTCACATTGCTTCGCAGAATCGCGTTTGTGCAGAAAACACTAACACTTGTTCAGAAGGAAAGAAAGCACAGAGCCCCAGATTTTATGTTGCCCTGGAGAGCTTGCAGAGCACTGGGGAAAAGCAGGCAGAGAATTCCCTGCTAGCACCTTCTCTGTGCCTGGGAAGCAAAAGTGTTCACATTGCTTCGCAGAATCGCGTTTGTGCAGAAAACACTAACACTTGTTCAGAAGGAAAGAAAGCACAGAGCCCCACATTTTATGTTGCCCTGGAGAGCTTGCAGAGCACTGGGGAAAGGCAGGCAGAGAATTCCCTGCTAGCACCTTCTCTGTGCCTGGGAAGCAAAAGTGTTCACATTGCTTCGCAGAATCGCGTTTGTGCAGAAAACACTAACACTTGTTCAGAAGGAAAGAAAGCACAGAGCCCCACATTTTATGTTGCCCTGCAGAGCTTGCAGAGCACCGGGGAAAGGCAGGCAGAGAATTCCCTGCTAGCACCTTCTCTGTGCCTGGGAAGCAAAAGTGTTCACATTGCTTCGCAGAATCGCGTTTGTGCAGAAAACACTAACACTTGTTCAGAAGGAAAGAAAGCACAGAGCCCCAGATTTTATGTTGCCCTGGAGAGCTTGCAGAGCACTGGGGAAAAGCAGGCAGAGAATTCCCTGCTAGCACCTTCTCTGTGCCTGGGAAGCAAAAGTGTTCACATTGCTTCGCAGAATCGCGTTTGTGCAGAAAACACTAACACTTGTTCAGAAGGAAAGAAAGCACAGAGCCCCAGATTTTATGTTGCCCTGCAGAGCTTGCAGAGCACTGGGGAAAGGCAGGCAGAGAATTCCCTGCTAGCACCTTCTCTGTGCCTGGGAAGCACAAGTGTTCACATTGCTTCGCAGAATCGCGTTTGTGCAGAAAACACTAACACTTGTTCAGAAGGAAAGAAAGCACAGAGCCCCAGATTTTATGTTGCCCTGGAGAGCTTGCAGAGCACTGGGGAAAGGCAGGCAGAGAATTCCCTGCTAGCACCTTCTCTGTGCCTGGGAAGCAAAAGTGTTCACATTGCTTCGCAGAATCGTGTTTGTGCAGAAAACACTAACACTTGTTCAGAAGGAAAGAAAGCACAGAGCCCCAGATTTTATGTTGCCCTGGAGAGCTTGCAGAGCACTGGGGAAAGGCAGGCAGAGAATTCCCTGCTAGCACCTTCTCTGTGCCTGGGAACCAAAAGTGTTCACATTGCTTCGCAGAATCGCGTTTGTGCAGAAAACACTAACACTTGTTCAGAAGGAAAGAAAGCACAGAGCCCCAGATTTTATGTTGCCCTGGAGAGCTTGCAGAGCACTGGGGAAAGGCAGGCAGAGAATTCCCTGCTAGCACCTTCTCTGTGCCTGGGAAGCAGAAGTGTTCACATTGCTTCGCAGAATCGCGTTTGTGCAGAAAACACTAACACTTGTTCAGAAGGAAAGAAAGCACAGAGCCCCAGATTTTATGTTGCCCTGGAGAGCTTGCAGAGCACTGGGGAAAAGCAGGCAGAGAATTCCCTGCTAGCACCTTCTCTGTGCCTGGGAAGCACAAGTGTTCACATTGCTTCGCAGAATCGCGTTTGTGCAGAAAACACTAACACTTGTTCAGAAGGAAAGAAAGCACAGAGCCCCAGATTTTATGTTGCCCTGGAGAGCTTGCAGAGCACTGGGGAAAAGCAGGCAGAGAATTCCCTGCTAGCACCTTCTCTGTGCCTGGGAAGCAAAAGTGTTCACATTGCTTTGCAGAATCGTGTTTGTGCAGAAAACACTAACACTTGTTCAGAAGGAAAGAAAGCACAGAGCCCCACATTTTATGTTGCCCTGGAGAGCTTGCAGAGCACTGGGGAAAAGCAGGCAGAGAATTCCCTGCTAGCACCTTCTCTGTGCCTGGGAAGCAAAAGTGTTCACATTGCTTCGCAGAATCGCGTTTGTGCAGAAAACACTAACACTTGTTCAGAAGGAAAGAAAGCACAGAGCCCCAGATTTTATGTTGCCCTGGAGAGCTTGCAGAGCACTGGGGAAAAGCAGGCAGAGAATTCCCTGCTAGCACCTTCTCTGTGCCTGGGAAGCAAAAGTGTTCACATTGCTTCGCAGAATCGCGTTTGTGCAGAAAACACTAACACTTGTTCAGAAGGAAAGAAAGCACAGAGCCCCACATTTTATGTTGCCCTGGAGAGCTTGCAGAGCACTGGGGAAAAGCAGGCAGAGAATTCCCTGCTAGCACCTTCTCTGTGCCTGGGAAGCAAAAGTGTTCACATTGCTTCGCAGAATCGCGTTTGTGCAGAAAACACTAACACTTGTTCAGAAGGAAAGAAAGCACAGAGCCCCACATTTTATGTTGCCCTGGAGAGCTTGCAGAGCACTGGGGAAAGGCAGGCAGAGAATTCCCTGCTAGCACCTTCTCTGTGCCTGGGAAGGAGAAGTGTTCACATTGCTTCGCAGAATCGCGTTTGTGCAGAAAACACTAACACTTGTTCAGAAGGAAAGAAAGCACAGAGCCCCAGATTTTATGTTGCCCTGGAGAGCTTGCAGAGCACCGGGGAAAGGCAGGCAGAGAATTCCCTGCTAGCACCTTCTCTGTGCCTGGGAAGCAAAAGTGTTCACATTGCTTCGCAGAATCGCGTTTGTGCAGAAAACACTAACACTTGTTCAGAAGGAAAGAAAGCACAGAGCCCCACATTTTATGTTGCCCTGCAGAGCTTGCAGAGCACTGGGGAAAAGCAGGCAGAGAATTCCCTGCTAGCACCTTCTCTGTGCCTGGGAAGCAAAAGTGTTCACATTGCTTCGCAGAATCGCGTTTGTGCAGAAAACACTAACACTTGTTCAGAAGGAAAGAAAGCACAGAGCCCCAGATTTTATGTTGCCCTGGAGAGCTTGCAGAGCACTGGGGAAAGGCAGGCAGAGAATTCCCTGCTAGCACCTTCTCTGTGCCTGGAAAGGAGAAGTGTTCACATTGCTTCGCAGAATCGCGTTTGTGCAGAAAACACTAACACTTGTTCAGAAGGAAAGAAAGCACAGAGCCCCAGATTTTATGTTGCCCTGGAGAGCTTGCAGAGCACTGGGGAAAGGCAGGCAGAGAATTCCCTGCTAGCACCTTCTCTGTGCCTGGGAAGCAAAAGTGTTCACATTGCTTCGCAGAATCGCGTTTGTGCAGAAAACACTAACACTTGTTCAGAAGGAAAGAAAGCACAGAGCCCCAGATTTTATGTTGCCCTGCAGAGCTTGCAGAGCACTGGGGAAAGGCAGGCAGAGAATTCCCTGCTAGCACCTTCTCTGTGCCTGGGAAGCAAAAGTGTTCACATTGCTTCGCAGAATCGCGTTTGTGCAGAAAACACTAACACTTGTTCAGAAGAAAAGAAAGCACAGAGCCCCAGATTTTATGTTGCCCTGCAGAGCTTGCAGAGCACTGGGGAAAGGCAGGCAGAGAATTCCCTGCTAGCACCTTCTCTGTGCCTGGGAAGCAAAAGTGTTCACATTGCTTCGCAGAATCGCCTTTGTGCAGAAAACACTAACACTTGTTCAGAAGGAAAGAAAGCACAGAGCCCCAGATTTTATGTTGCCCTGGAGAGCTTGCAGAGCACTGGGGAAAGGCAGGCAGAGAATTCCCTGCTAGCACCTTCTCTGTGCCTGGGAAGCAAAAGTGTTCACATTGCTTCGCAGAATCGCGTTTGTGCAGAAAACACTAACACTTGTTCAGAAGGAAAGAAAGCACAGAGCCCCAGATTTTATGTTGCCCTGGAGAGCTTGCAGAGCACTGGGGAAAAGCAGGCAGAGAATTCCCTGCTAGCACCTTCTCTGTGCCTGGGAAGCAAAAGTGTTCACATTGCTTTGCAGAATCGTGTTTGTGCAGAAAACACTAACACTTGTTCAGAAGGAAAGAAAGCACAGAGCCCCAGATTTTATGTTGCCCTGGAGAGCTTGCAGAGCACTGGGGAAAAGCAGGCAGAGAATTCCCTGCTAGCACCTTCTCTGTGCCTGGGAAGCAAAAGTGTTCACATTGCTTCGCAGAATCGCGTTTGTGCAGAAAACACTAACACTTGTTCAGAAGAAAAGAAAGCACAGAGCCCCAGATTTTATGTTGCCCTGCAGAGCTTGCAGAGCACTGGGGAAAGGCAGGCAGAGAATTCCCTGCTAGCACCTTCTCTGTGCCTGGGAAGCAAAAGTGTTCACATTGCTTCGCAGAATCGCCTTTGTGCAGAAAACACTAACACTTGTTCAGAAGGAAAGAAAGCACAGAGCCCCAGATTTTATGTTGCCCTGGAGAGCTTGCAGAGCACTGGGGAAAAGCAGGCAGAGAATTCCCTGCTAGCACCTTCTCTGTGCCTGGGAAGCAAAAGTGTTCACATTGCTTCGCAGAATCGCGTTTGTGCAGAAAACACTAACACTTGTTCAGAAGGAAAGAAAGCACAGAGCCCCAGATTTTATGTTGCCCTGGAGAGCTTGCAGAGCACTGGGGAAAAGCAGGCAGAGAATTCCCTGCTAGCACCTTCTCTGTGCCTGGGAAGCAAAAGTGTTCACATTGCTTCGCAGAATCGCGTTTGTGCAGAAAACACTAACACTTGTTCAGAAGGAAAGAAAGCACAGAGCCCCAGATTTTATGTTGCCCTGGAGAGCTTGCAGAGCACTGGGGAAAAGCAGGCAGAGAATTCCCTGCTAGCACCTTCTCTGTGCCTGGGAAGCAAAAGTGTTCACATTGCTTTGCAGAATCGTGTTTGTGCAGAAAACACTAACACTTGTTCAGAAGGAAAGAAAGCACAGAGCCCCAGATTTTATGTTGCCCTGGAGAGCTTGCAGAGCACTGGGGAAAAGCAGGCAGAGAATTCCCTGCTAGCACCTTCTCTGTGCCTGGGAAGCAAAAGTGTTCACATTGCTTCGCAGAATCGCGTTTGTGCAGAAAACACTAACACTTGTTCAGAAGAAAAGAAAGCACAGAGCCCCAGATTTTATGTTGCCCTGCAGAGCTTGCAGAGCACTGGGGAAAGGCAGGCAGAGAATTCCCTGCTAGCACCTTCTCTGTGCCTGGGAAGCAAAAGTGTTCACATTGCTTCGCAGAATCGCCTTTGTGCAGAAAACACTAACACTTGTTCAGAAGGAAAGAAAGCACAGAGCCCCAGATTTTATGTTGCCCTGGAGAGCTTGCAGAGCACTGGGGAAAAGCAGGCAGAGAATTCCCTGCTAGCACCTTCTCTGTGCCTGGGAAGCAAAAGTGTTCACATTGCTTCGCAGAATCGCGTTTGTGCAGAAAACACTAACACTTGTTCAGAAGGAAAGAAAGCACAGAGCCCCAGATTTTATGTTGCCCTGGAGAGCTTGCAGAGCACTGGGGAAAAGCAGGCAGAGAATTCCCTGCTAGCACCTTCTCTGTGCCTGGGAAGCAAAAGTGTTCACATTGCTTCGCAGAATCGCGTTTGTGCAGAAAACACTAACACTTGTTCAGAAGGAAAGAAAGCACAGAGCCCCAGATTTTATGTTGCCCTGGAGAGCTTGCAGAGCACTGGGGAAAAGCAGGCAGAGAATTCCCTGCTAGCACCTTCTCTGTGCCTGGGAAGCAAAAGTGTTCACATTGCTTTGCAGAATCGTGTTTGTGCAGAAAACACTAACACTTGTTCAGAAGGAAAGAAAGCACAGAGCCCCAGATTTTATGTTGCCCTGGAGAGCTTGCAGAGCACTGGGGAAAAGCAGGCAGAGAATTCCCTGCTAGCACCTTCTCTGTGCCTGGGAAGCAAAAGTGTTCACATTGCTTCGCAGAATCGCGTTTGTGCAGAAAACACTAACACTTGTTCAGAAGAAAAGAAAGCACAGAGCCCCAGATTTTATGTTGCCCTGCAGAGCTTGCAGAGCACTGGGGAAAGGCAGGCAGAGAATTCCCTGCTAGCACCTTCTCTGTGCCTGGGAAGCAAAAGTGTTCACATTGCTTCGCAGAATCGCGTTTGTGCAGAAAACACTAACACTTGTTCAGAAGGAAAGAAAGCACAGAGCCCCAGATTTTATGTTGCCCTGGAGAGCTTGCAGAGCACTGGGGAAAAGCAGGCAGAGAATTCCCTGCTAGCACCTTCTCTGTGCCTGGGAAGCAAAAGTGTTCACATTGCTTTGCAGAATCGTGTTTGTGCAGAAAACACTAACACTTGTTCAGAAGGAAAGAAAGCACAGAGCCCCACATTTTATGTTGCCCTGGAGAGCTTGCAGAGCACTGGGGAAAAGCAGGCAGAGAATTCCCTGCTAGCACCTTCTCTGTGCCTGGGAAGCAAAAGTGTTCACATTGCTTCGCAGAATCGCGTTTGTGCAGAAAACACTAACACTTGTTCAGAAGGAAAGAAAGCACAGAGCCCCACATTTTATGTTGCCCTGGAGAGCTTGCAGAGCACTGGGGAAAAGCAGGCAGAGAATTCCCTGCTAGCACCTTCTCTGTGCCTGGGAAGCAAAAGTGTTCACATTGCTTCGCAGAATCGCGTTTGTGCAGAAAACACTAACACTTGTTCAGAAGGAAAGAAAGCACAGAGCCCCACATTTTATGTTGCCCTGGAGAGCTTGCAGAGCACTGGGGAAAAGCAGGCAGAGAATTCCCTGCTAGCACCTTCTCTGTGCCTGGGAAGCAAAAGTGTTCACATTGCTTCGCAGAATCGCGTTTGTGCAGAAAACACTAACACTTGTTCAGAAGGAAAGAAAGCACAGAGCCCCACATTTTATGTTGCCCTGGAGAGCTTGCAGAGCACTGGGGAAAGGCAGGCAGAGAATTCCCTGCTAGCACCTTCTCTGTGCCTGGGAAGCAAAAGTGTTCACATTGCTTCGCAGAATCGCGTTTGTGCAGAAAACACTAACACTTGTTCAGAAGGAAAGAAAGCACAGAGCCCCAGATTTTATGTTGCCCTGGAGAGCTTGCAGAGCACCGGGGAAAGGCAGGCAGAGAATTCCCTGCTAGCACCTTCTCTGTGCCTGGGAAGCAAAAGTGTTCACATTGCTTCGCAGAATCGCGTTTGTGCAGAAAACACTAACACTTGTTCAGAAGGAAAGAAAGCACAGAGCCCCACATTTTATGTTGCCCTGCAGAGCTTGCAGAGCACTGGGGAAAAGCAGGCAGAGAATTCCCTGCTAGCACCTTCTCTGTGCCTGGGAAGCAAAAGTGTTCACATTGCTTCGCAGAATCGCGTTTGTGCAGAAAACACTAACACTTGTTCAGAAGGAAAGAAAGCACAGAGCCCCAGATTTTATGTTGCCCTGGAGAGCTTGCAGAGCACTGGGGAAAGGCAGGCAGAGAATTCCCTGCTAGCACCTTCTCTGTGCCTGGGAAGGAGAAGTGTTCACATTGCTTCGCAGAATCGCGTTTGTGCAGAAAACACTAACACTTGTTCAGAAGGAAAGAAAGCACAGAGCCCCAGATTTTATGTTGCCCTGGAGAGCTTGCAGAGCACTGGGGAAAGGCAGGCAGAGAATTCCCTGCTAGCACCTTCTCTGTGCCTGGGAAGCAAAAGTGTTCACATTGCTTCGCAGAATCGCGTTTGTGCAGAAAACACTAACACTTGTTCAGAAGGAAAGAAAGCACAGAGCCCCAGATTTTATGTTGCCCTGGAGAGCTTGCAGAGCACTGGGGAAAGGCAGGCAGAGAATTCCCTGCTAGCACCTTCTCTGTGCCTGGGAAGCAAAAGTGTTCACATTGCTTCGCAGAATCGTGTTTGTGCAGAAAACACTAACACTTGTTCAGAAGGAAAGAAAGCACAGAGCCCCAGATTTTATGTTGCCCTGGAGAGCTTGCAGAGCACTGGGGAAAGGCAGGCAGAGAATTCCCTGCTAGCACCTTCTCTGTGCCTGGGAAGCAAAAGTGTTCACATTGCTTCGCAGAATCGCGTTTGTGCAGAAAACACTAACACTTGTTCAGAAGGAAAGAAAGCACAGAGCCCCAGATTTTATGTTGCCCTGGAGAGCTTGCAGAGCACTGGGGAAAAGCAGGCAGAGAATTCCCTGCTAGCACCTTCTCTGTGCCTGGGAAGCAAAAGTGTTCACATTGCTTTGCAGAATCGTGTTTGTGCACAAAACACTAACACTTGTTCAGAAGGAAAGAAAGCACAGAGCCCCAGATTTTATGTTGCCCTGGAGAGCTTGCAGAGCACTGGGGAAAAGCAGGCAGAGAATTCCCTGCTAGCACCTTCTCTGTGCCTGGGAAGCAAAAGTGTTCACATTGCTTCGCAGAATCGCGTTTGTGCAGAAAACACTAACACTTGTTCAGAAGAAAAGAAAGCACAGAGCCCCAGATTTTATGTTGCCCTGCAGAGCTTGCAGAGCACTGGGGAAAGGCAGGCAGAGAATTCCCTGCTAGCACCTTCTCTGTGCCTGGGAAGCAAAAGTGTTCACATTGCTTCGCAGAATCGCCTTTGTGCAGAAAACACTAACACTTGTTCAGAAGGAAAGAAAGCACAGAGCCCCAGATTTTATGTTGCCCTGGAGAGCTTGCAGAGCACTGGGGAAAAGCAGGCAGAGAATTCCCTGCTAGCACCTTCTCTGTGCCTGGGAAGCAAAAGTGTTCACATTGCTTCGCAGAATCGCGTTTGTGCAGAAAACACTAACACTTGTTCAGAAGGAAAGAAAGCACAGAGCCCCAGATTTTATGTTGCCCTGGAGAGCTTGCAGAGCACTGGGGAAAAGCAGGCAGAGAATTCCCTGCTAGCACCTTCTCTGTGCCTGGGAAGCAAAAGTGTTCACATTGCTTCGCAGAATCGCGTTTGTGCAGAAAACACTAACACTTGTTCAGAAGGAAAGAAAGCACAGAGCCCCAGATTTTATGTTGCCCTGGAGAGCTTGCAGAGCACTGGGGAAAAGCAGGCAGAGAATTCCCTGCTAGCACCTTCTCTGTGCCTGGGAAGCAAAAGTGTTCACATTGCTTTGCAGAATCGTGTTTGTGCAGAAAACACTAACACTTGTTCAGAAGGAAAGAAAGCACAGAGCCCCAGATTTTATGTTGCCCTGGAGAGCTTGCAGAGCACTGGGGAAAAGCAGGCAGAGAATTCCCTGCTAGCACCTTCTCTGTGCCTGGGAAGCAAAAGTGTTCACATTGCTTCGCAGAATCGCGTTTGTGCAGAAAACACTAACACTTGTTCAGAAGAAAAGAAAGCACAGAGCCCCAGATTTTATGTTGCCCTGCAGAGCTTGCAGAGCACTGGGGAAAGGCAGGCAGAGAATTCCCTGCTAGCACCTTCTCTGTGCCTGGGAAGCAAAAGTGTTCACATTGCTTCGCAGAATCGCCTTTGTGCAGAAAACACTAACACTTGTTCAGAAGGAAAGAAAGCACAGAGCCCCAGATTTTATGTTGCCCTGGAGAGCTTGCAGAGCACTGGGGAAAAGCAGGCAGAGAATTCCCTGCTAGCACCTTCTCTGTGCCTGGGAAGCAAAAGTGTTCACATTGCTTCGCAGAATCGCGTTTGTGCAGAAAACACTAACACTTGTTCAGAAGGAAAGAAAGCACAGAGCCCCAGATTTTATGTTGCCCTGGAGAGCTTGCAGAGCACTGGGGAAAAGCAGGCAGAGAATTCCCTGCTAGCACCTTCTCTGTGCCTGGGAAGCAAAAGTGTTCACATTGCTTTGCAGAATCGCCTTTGTGCAGAAAACACTAACACTTGTTCAGAAGGAAAGAAAGCACAGAGCCCCACATTTTATGTTGCCCTGGAGAGCTTGCAGAGCACTGGGGAAAAGCAGGCAGAGAATTCCCTGCTAGCACCTTCTCTGTGCCTGGGAAGGAGAAGTGTTCACATTGCTTCGCAGAATCGCGTTTGTGCAGAAAACACTAACACTTGTTCAGAAGGAAAGAAAGCACAGAGCCCCACATTTTATGTTGCCCTGGAGAGCTTGCAGAGCACTGGGGAAAAGCAGGCAGGGAATTCCCTGCTAGCACCTTCTCTGTGCCTGGGAAGCAAAAGTGTTCACATTGCTTCGCAGAATTGCGTTTGTGCAGAAAACACTAACACTTGTTCAGAAGGAAAGAAAGCACAGAGCCCCAGATTTTATGTTGCCCTGGAGAGCTTGCAGAGCACTGGGGAAAAGCAGGCAGAGAATTCCCTGCTAGCACCTTCTCTGTGCCTGGGAAGCAAAAGTGTTCACATTGCTTCGCAGAATCGCGTTTGTGCAGAAAACACTAACACTTGTTCAGAAGGAAAGAAAGCACAGAGCCCCAGATTTTATGTTGCCCTGGAGAGCTTGCAGAGCACTGGGGAAAAGCAGGCAGAGAATTCCCTGCTAGCACCTTCTCTGTGCCTGGGAAGCAAAAGTGTTCACATTGCTTCGCAGAATCGCGTTTGTGCAGAAAACACTAACACTTGTTCAGAAGGAAAGAAAGCACAGAGCCCCACATTTTATGTTGCCCTGGAGAGCTTGCAGAGCACTGGGGAAAAGCAGGCAGAGAATTCCCTGCTAGCACCTTCTCTGTGCCTGGGAAGCACAAGTGTTCACATTGCTTCGCAGAATCGCGTTTGTGCAGAAAACACTAACACTTGTTCAGAAGGAAAGAAAGCACAGAGCCCCAGATTTTATGTTGCCCTGGAGAGCTTGCAGAGCACTGGGGAAAAGCAGGCAGAGAATTCCCTGCTAGCACCTTCTCTGTGCCTGGGAAGCAAAAGTGTTCACATTGCTTCGCAGAATCGCGTTTGTGCAGAAAACACTAACACTTGTTCAGAAGGAAAGAAAGCACAGAGCCCCAGATTTTATGTTGCCCTGGAGAGCTTGCAGAGCACTGGGGAAAAGCAGGCAGAGAATTCCCTGCTAGCACCTTCTCTGTGCCTGGGAAGCAAAAGTGTTCACATTGCTTCGCAGAATCGCGTTTGTGCAGAAAACACTAACACTTGTTCAGAAGGAAAGAAAGCACAGAGCCCCAGATTTTATGTTGCCCTGGAGAGCTTGCAGAGCACTGGGGAAAGGCAGGCAGAGAATTCCCTGCTAGCACCTTCTCTGTGCCTGGGAAGCAAAAGTGTTCACATTGCTTCGCAGAATCGCGTTTGTGCAGAAAACACTAACACTTGTTCAGAAGGAAAGAAAGCACAGAGCCCCAGATTTTATGTTGCCCTGCAGAGCTTGCAGAGCACTGGGGAAAGGCAGGCAGAGAATTCCCTGCTAGCACCTTCTCTGTGCCTGGGAAGCACAAGTGTTCACATTGCTTCGCAGAATCGCGTTTGTGCAGAAAACACTAACACTTGTTCAGAAGGAAAGAAAGCACAGAGCCCCAGATTTTATGTTGCCCTGGAGAGCTTGCAGAGCACTGGGGAAAGGCAGGCAGAGAATTCCCTGCTAGCACCTTCTCTGTGCCTGGGAAGCAAAAGTGTTCACATTGCTTCGCAGAATCGTGTTTGTGCAGAAAACACTAACACTTGTTCAGAAGGAAAGAAAGCACAGAGCCCCAGATTTTATGTTGCCCTGGAGAGCTTGCAGAGCACTGGGGAAAGGCAGGCAGAGAATTCCCTGCTAGCACCTTCTCTGTGCCTGGGAAGCAAAAGTGTTCACATTGCTTCGCAGAATCGCGTTTGTGCAGAAAACACTAACACTTGTTCAGAAGGAAAGAAAGCACAGAGCCCCAGATTTTATGTTGCCCTGGAGAGCTTGCAGAGCACTGGGGAAAAGCAGGCAGAGAATTCCCTGCTAGCACCTTCTCTGTGCCTGGGAAGCAAAAGTGTTCACATTGCTTTGCAGAATCGTGTTTGTGCAGAAAACACTAACACTTGTTCAGAAGGAAAGAAAGCACAGAGCCCCAGATTTTATGTTGCCCTGGAGAGCTTGCAGAGCACTGGGGAAAAGCAGGCAGAGAATTCCCTGCTAGCACCTTCTCTGTGCCTGGGAAGCAAAAGTGTTCACATTGCTTCGCAGAATCGCGTTTGTGCAGAAAACACTAACACTTGTTCAGAAGAAAAGAAAGCACAGAGCCCCAGATTTTATGTTGCCCTGCAGAGCTTGCAGAGCACTGGGGAAAGGCAGGCAGAGAATTCCCTGCTAGCACCTTCTCTGTGCCTGGGAAGCAAAAGTGTTCACATTGCTTCGCAGAATCGCCTTTGTGCAGAAAACACTAACACTTGTTCAGAAGGAAAGAAAGCACAGAGCCCCAGATTTTATGTTGCCCTGGAGAGCTTGCAGAGCACTGGGGAAAAGCAGGCAGAGAATTCCCTGCTAGCACCTTCTCTGTGCCTGGGAAGCAAAAGTGTTCACATTGCTTCGCAGAATCGCGTTTGTGCAGAAAACACTAACACTTGTTCAGAAGGAAAGAAAGCACAGAGCCCCAGATTTTATGTTGCCCTGGAGAGCTTGCAGAGCACTGGGGAAAAGCAGGCAGAGAATTCCCTGCTAGCACCTTCTCTGTGCCTGGGAAGCAAAAGTGTTCACATTGCTTCGCAGAATCGCGTTTGTGCAGAAAACACTAACACTTGTTCAGAAGGAAAGAAAGCACAGAGCCCCAGATTTTATGTTGCCCTGGAGAGCTTGCAGAGCACTGGGGAAAAGCAGGCAGAGAATTCCCTGCTAGCACCTTCTCTGTGCCTGGGAAGCAAAAGTGTTCACATTGCTTTGCAGAATCGTGTTTGTGCAGAAAACACTAACACTTGTTCAGAAGGAAAGAAAGCACAGAGCCCCAGATTTTATGTTGCCCTGGAGAGCTTGCAGAGCACTGGGGAAAAGCAGGCAGAGAATTCCCTGCTAGCACCTTCTCTGTGCCTGGGAAGCAAAAGTGTTCACATTGCTTCGCAGAATCGCGTTTGTGCAGAAAACACTAACACTTGTTCAGAAGGAAAGAAAGCACAGAGCCCCAGATTTTATGTTGCCCTGCAGAGCTTGCAGAGCACTGGGGAAAGGCAGGCAGAGAATTCCCTGCTAGCACCTTCTCTGTGCCTGGGAAGCAAAAGTGTTCACATTGCTTCGCAGAATCGCGTTTGTGCAGAAAACACTAACACTTGTTCAGAAGGAAAGAAAGCACAGAGCCCCAGATTTTATGTTGCCCTGGAGAGCTTGCAGAGCACTGGGGAAAAGCAGGCAGAGAATTCCCTGCTAGCACCTTCTCTGTGCCTGGGAAGCAAAAGTGTTCACATTGCTTCGCAGAATCGTGTTTGTGCAGAAAACACTAACACTTGTTCAGAAGGAAAGAAAGCACAGAGCCCCAGATTTTATGTTGCCCTGGAGAGCTTGCAGAGCACTGGGGAAAAGCAGGCAGAGAATTCCCTGCTAGCACCTTCTCTGTGCCTGGGAAGCAAAAGTGTTCACATTGCTTCGCAGAATCGCGTTTGTGCAGAAAACACTAACACTTGTTCAGAAGGAAAGAAAGCACAGAGCCCCACATTTTATGTTGCCCTGGAGAGCTTGCAGAGCACTGGGGAAAAGCAGGCAGAGAATTCCCTGCTAGCACCTTCTCTGTGCCTGGGAAGCAAAAGTGTTCACATTGCTTCGCAGAATCGCGTTTGTGCAGAAAACACTAACACTTGTTCAGAAGGAAAGAAAGCACAGAGCCCCAGATTTTATGTTGCCCTGGAGAGCTTGCAGAGCACTGGGGAAAAGCAGGCAGAGAATTCCCTGCTAGCACCTTCTCTGTGCCTGGGAAGCAAAAGTGTTCACATTGCTTCGCAGAATCGCGTTTGTGCAGAAAACACTAACACTTGTTCAGAAGGAAAGAAAGCACAGAGCCCCACATTTTATGTTGCCCTGGAGAGCTTGCAGAGCACTGGGGAAAGGCAGGCAGAGAATTCCCTGCTAGCACCTTCTCTGTGCCTGGGAAGCAAAAGTGTTCACATTGCTTCGCAGAATCGCGTTTGTGCAGAAAACACTAACACTTGTTCAGAAGGAAAGAAAGCACAGAGCCCCACATTTTATGTTGCCCTGCAGAGCTTGCAGAGCACCGGGGAAAGGCAGGCAGAGAATTCCCTGCTAGCACCTTCTCTGTGCCTGGGAAGCAAAAGTGTTCACATTGCTTCGCAGAATCGCGTTTGTGCAGAAAACACTAACACTTGTTCAGAAGGAAAGAAAGCACAGAGCCCCAGATTTTATGTTGCCCTGGAGAGCTTGCAGAGCACTGGGGAAAAGCAGGCAGAGAATTCCCTGCTAGCACCTTCTCTGTGCCTGGGAAGCAAAAGTGTTCACATTGCTTCGCAGAATCGCGTTTGTGCAGAAAACACTAACACTTGTTCAGAAGGAAAGAAAGCACAGAGCCCCAGATTTTATGTTGCCCTGCAGAGCTTGCAGAGCACTGGGGAAAGGCAGGCAGAGAATTCCCTGCTAGCACCTTCTCTGTGCCTGGGAAGCACAAGTGTTCACATTGCTTCGCAGAATCGCGTTTGTGCAGAAAACACTAACACTTGTTCAGAAGGAAAGAAAGCACAGAGCCCAGATTTTATGTTGCCCTGGAGAGCTTGCAGAGCACTGGGGAAAGGCAGGCAGAGAATTCCCTGCTAGCACCTTCTCTGTGCCTGGGAAGCAAAAGTGTTCACATTGCTTCGCAGAATCGTGTTTGTGCAGAAAACACTAACACTTGTTCAGAAGGAAAGAAAGCACAGAGCCCCAGATTTTATGTTGCCCTGGAGAGCTTGCAGAGCACTGGGGAAAGGCAGGCAGAGAATTCCCTGCTAGCACCTTCTCTGTGCCTGGGAAGCAAAAGTGTTCACATTGCTTCGCAGAATCGCGTTTGTGCAGAAAACACTAACACTTGTTCAGAAGGAAAGAAAGCACAGAGCCCCAGATTTTATGTTGCCCTGGAGAGCTTGCAGAGCACTGGGGAAAGGCAGGCAGAGAATTCCCTGCTAGCACCTTCTCTGTGCCTGGGAAGCAGAAGTGTTCACATTGCTTCGCAGAATCGCGTTTGTGCAGAAAACACTAACACTTGTTCAGAAGGAAAGAAAGCACAGAGCCCCAGATTTTATGTTGCCCTGGAGAGCTTGCAGAGCACTGGGGAAAAGCAGGCAGAGAATTCCCTGCTAGCACCTTCTCTGTGCCTGGGAAGCACAAGTGTTCACATTGCTTCGCAGAATCGCGTTTGTGCAGAAAACACTAACACTTGTTCAGAAGGAAAGAAAGCACAGAGCCCCAGATTTTATGTTGCCCTGGAGAGCTTGCAGAGCACTGGGGAAAAGCAGGCAGAGAATTCCCTGCTAGCACCTTCTCTGTGCCTGGGAAGCAAAAGTGTTCACATTGCTTTGCAGAATCGTGTTTGTGCAGAAAACACTAACACTTGTTCAGAAGGAAAGAAAGCACAGAGCCCCACATTTTATGTTGCCCTGGAGAGCTTGCAGAGCACTGGGAAAAGCAGGCAGAGAATTCCCTGCTAGCACCTTCTCTGTGCCTGGGAAGCAAAAGTGTTCACATTGCTTCGCAGAATCGCGTTTGTGCAGAAAACACTAACACTTGTTCAGAAGGAAAGAAAGCACAGAGCCCCACATTTTATGTTGCCCTGGAGAGCTTGCAGAGCACTGGGGAAAAGCAGGCAGAGAATTCCCTGCTAGCACCTTCTCTGTGCCTGGGAAGCAAAAGTGTTCACATTGCTTCGCAGAATCGCGTTTGTGCAGAAAACACTAACACTTGTTCAGAAGGAAAGAAAGCACAGAGCCCCACATTTTATGTTGCCCTGAGAGCTTGCAGAGCACTGGGGAAAGCAGGCAGAGAATTCCCTGCTAGCACCTTCTCTGTGCCTGGGAAGCAAAAGTGTTCACATTGCTTCGCAGAATCGCGTTTGTGCAGAAAACACTAACACTTGTTCAGAAGGAAAGAAAGCACAGAGCCCCACATTTTATGTTGCCCTGGAGAGCTTGCAGAGCACTGGGGAAAGGCAGGCAGAGAATTCCCTGCTAGCACCTTCTCTGTGCCTGGGAAGCAAAGTGTTCACATTGCTTCGCAGAATCGCGTTTGTGCAGAAAACACTAACACTTGTTCAGAAGGAAAGAAAGCACAGAGCCCCAGATTTTATGTTGCCCTGGAGAGCTTGCAGAGCACCGGGGAAAGGCAGGCAGAGAATTCCCTGCTAGCACCTTCTCTGTGCCTGGGAAGCAAAAGTGTTCACATTGCTTCGCAGAATCGCGTTTGTGCAGAAAACACTAACACTTGTTCAGAAGGAAAGAAAGCACAGAGCCCCAGATTTTATGTTGCCCTGCAGAGCTTGCAGAGCACTGGGGAAAAGCAGGCAGAGAATTCCCTGCTAGCACCTTCTCTGTGCCTGGGAAGCAAAAGTGTTCACATTGCTTCGCAGAATCGCGTTTGTGCAGAAAACACTAACACTTGTTCAGAAGGAAAGAAAGCACAGAGCCCCAGATTTTATGTTGCCCTGGAGAGCTTGCAGAGCACTGGGGAAAGGCAGGCAGAGAATTCCCTGCTAGCACCTTCTCTGTGCCTGGAAGCAGAAGTGTTCACATTGCTTCGCAGAATCGCGTTTGTGCAGAAAACACTAACACTTGTTCAGAAGGAAAGAAAGCACAGAGCCCCAGATTTTATGTTGCCCTGGAGAGCTTGCAGAGCACTGGGGAAAGGCAGGCAGAGAATTCCCTGCTAGCACCTTCTCTGTGCCTGGGAAGCAAAAGTGTTCACATTGCTTCGCAGAATCGCGTTTGTGCAGAAAACACTAACACTTGTTCAGAAGGAAAGAAAGCACAGAGCCCCAGATTTTATGTTGCCCTGCAGAGCTTGCAGAGCACTGGGGAAAGGCAGGCAGAGAATTCCCTGCTAGCACCTTCTCTGTGCCTGGGAAGCAAAAGTGTTCACATTGCTTCGCAGAATCGCGTTTGTGCAGAAAACACTAACACTTGTTCAGAAGAAAGAAAGCACAGAGCCCCAGATTTTATGTTGCCCTGCAGAGCTTGCAGAGCACTGGGGAAAGCAGGCAGAGAATTCCCTGCTAGCACCTTCTCTGTGCCTGGGAAGCAAAAGTGTTCACATTGCTTCGCAGAATCGCTTTGTGCAGAAAACACTAACACTTGTTCAGAAGGAAAGAAAGCACAGAGCCCCAGATTTTATGTTGCCCTGGAGAGCTTGCAGAGCACTGGGGAAAGGCAGGCAGAGAATTCCCTGCTAGCACCTTCTCTGTGCCTGGGAAGCAAAAGTGTTCACATTGCTTCGCAGAATCGCGTTTGTGCAGAAAACACTAACACTTGTTCAGAAGGAAAGAAAGCACAGAGCCCCAGATTTTATGTTGCCCTGGAGAGCTTGCAGAGCACTGGGGAAAAGCAGGCAGAGAATTCCCTGCTAGCACCTTCTCTGTGCCTGGGAAGCAAAAGTGTTCACATTGCTTCGCAGAATCGCGTTTGTGCAGAAAACACTAACACTTGTTCAGAAGGAAAGAAAGCACAGAGCCCCAGATTTTATGTTGCCCTGGAGAGCTTGCAGAGCACTGGGGAAAAGCAGGCAGAGAATTCCCTGCTAGCACCTTCTCTGTGCCTGGGAAGCAAAAGTGTTCACATTGCTTCGCAGAATCGCGTTTGTGCAGAAAACACTAACACTTGTTCAGAAGAAAGAAAGCACAGAGCCCCAGATTTTATGTTGCCCTGCGAGAGCTTGCAGAGCACTGGGGAAAGGCAGGCAGAGAATTCCCTGCTAGCACCTTCTCTGTGCCTGGGAAGCAAAAGTGTTCACATTGCTTCGCAGAATCGCGTTTGTGCAGAAAACACTAACACTTGTTCAGAAGGAAAGAAAGCACAGAGCCCCAGATTTTATGTTGCCCTGGAGAGCTTGCAGAGCACTGGGAAAAGCAGGCAGAGAATTCCCTGCTAGCACCTTCTCTGTGCCTGGGAAGCAAAAGTGTTCACATTGCTTCGCAGAATCGCGTTTGTGCAGAAAACACTAACACTTGTTCAGAAGGAAAGAAAGCACAGAGCCCCAGATTTTATGTTGCCCTGGAGAGCTTGCAGAGCACTGGGGAAAGCAGGCAGAGAATTCCCTGCTAGCACCTTCTCTGTGCCTGGGAAGCAAAAGTGTTCACATTGCTTCGCAGAATCGCGTTTGTGCAGAAAACACTAACACTTGTTCAGAAGGAAAGAAAGCACAGAGCCCCAGATTTTATGTTGCCCTGGAGAGCTTGCAGAGCACTGGGGAAAAGCAGGCAGAGAATTCCCTGCTAGCACCTTCTCTGTGCCTGGAAGCAAAAGTGTTCACATTGCTTTGCAGAATCGTGTTTGTGCAGAAAACACTAACACTTGTTCAGAAGGAAAGAAAGCACAGAGCCCCAGATTTTATGTTGCCCTGGAGAGCTTGCAGAGCACTGGGGAAAAGCAGGCAGAGAATTCCCTGCTAGCACCTTCTCTGTGCCTGGGAAGCAAAAGTGTTCACATTGCTTCGCAGAATCGCGTTGTGCAGAAAACACTAACACTTGTTCAGAAGAAAAGAAAGCACAGAGCCCCAGATTTTATGTTGCCCTGCAGAGCTTGCAGAGCACTGGGGAAAGGCAGGCAGAGAATTCCCTGCTAGCACCTTCTCTGTGCCTGGGAAGCAAAAGTGTTCACATTGCTTCGCAGAATCGCGTTTGTGCAGAAAACACTAACACTTGTTCAGAAGGAAAGAAAGCACAGAGCCCCAGATTTTATGTTGCCCTGGAGAGCTTGCAGAGCACTGGGGAAAAGCAGGCAGAGAATTCCCTGCTAGCACCT
>JASWHU010000542.1:0-51876 GCA_030819815.1 Strix occidentalis | reverse complement strand
ACATTGCTTCGCAAATCGCGTTTGTGCAGAAAACACTAACAGTTGTTCAGAAGGAAAGAAAGCACAGAGCCCCAGATTTTATGTTGCCCTGGAGAGCTTGCAGAGCACTGGGGAAAAGCAGGCAGAGAATTCCCTGCTAGCACCTTCTCTGTGCCTGGGAAGCAAAAGTGTTCACATTGCTTCGCAGAATCGCGTTTGTGCAGAAAACACTAACAGTTGTTCAGAAGGAAAGAAAGCACAGAGCCCCAGATTTTATGTTGCCCTGGAGAGCTTGCAGAGCACTGGGGAAAAGCAGGCAGAGAATTCCCTGCTAGCACCTTCTCTGTGCCTGGGAAGCACAAGTGTTCACATTGCTTCGCAGAATCGCGTTTGTGCAGAAAACACTAACACTTGTTCAGAAGGAAAGAAAGCACAGAGCCCCAGATTTTATGTTGCCCTGGAGAGCTTGCAGAGCACTGGGGAAAAGCAGGCAGAGAATTCCCTGCTAGCACCTTCTCTGTGCCTGGGAAGCACAAGTGTTCACATTGCTTCGCAGAATCGCGTTTGTGCAGAAAACACTAACACTTGTTCAGAAGGAAAGAAAGCACAGAGCCCCAGATTTTATGTTGCCCTGGAGAGCTTGCAGAGCACTGGGGAAAAGCAGGCAGAGAATTCCCTGCTAGCACCTTCTCTGTGCCTGGGAAGCAAAAGTGTTCACATTGCTTCGCAGAATCGCGTTTGTGCAGAAAACACTGACACTTGTTCAGAAGGAAAGAAAGCACAGAGCCCCAGATTTTATGTTGCCCTGGAGAGCTTGCAGAGCACTGGGGAAAGGCAGGCAGAGAATTCCCTGCTAGCACCTTCTCTGTGCCTGGGAAGCAAAAGTGTTCACATTGCTTCGCAGAATCGCGTTTGTGCAGAAAACACTAACACTTGTTCAGAAGGAAAGAAAGCACAGAGCCCCAGATTTTATGTTGCCCTGGAGAGCTTGCAGAGCACTGGGGAAAGGCAGGCAGAGAATTCCCTGCTAGCACCTTCTCTGTGCCTGGGAAGCAAAAGTGTTCACATTGCTTCGCAGAATCGCGTTTGTGCAGAAAACACTAACACTTGTTCAGAAGGAAAGAAAGCACAGAGCCCCACATTTTATGTTGCACTGGAGAGCTTGCAGAGCACTGGGGAAAGGCAGGCAGAGAATTCCCTGCTAGCACCTTCTCTGTGCCTGGGAAGGAGAAGTGTTCACATTGCTTCGCAGAATCGCGTTTGTGCAGAAAACACTAACACTTGTTCAGAAGGAAAGAAAGCACAGAGCCCCAGATTTTATGTTGCCCTGGAGAGCTTGCAGAGCACTGGGGAAAAGCAGGCAGAGAATTCCCTGCTAGCTCCTTCTCTGTGCCTGGGAAGCAAAAGTGTTCACATTGCTTCGCAGAATCGCGTTTGTGCAGAAAACACTGACACTTGTTCAGAAGGAAAGAAAGCACAGAGCCCCAGATTTTATGTTGCCCTGGAGAGCTTGCAGAGCACTGGGGAAAAGCAGGCAGAGAATTCCCTGCTAGCACCTTCTCTGTGCCTGGGAAGCAAAAGTGTTCACATTGCTTCGCAGAATCGCGTTTGTGCAGAAAACACTAACACTTGTTCAGAAGGAAAGAAAGCACAGAGCCCCAGATTTTATGTTGCCCTGGAGAGCTTGCAGAGCACTGGGGAAAAGCAGGCAGAGAATTCCCTGCTAGCACCTTCTCTGTGCCTGGGAAGCAAAAGTGTTCACATTGCTTCGCAGAATCGCGTTTGTGCAGAAAACACTAACACTTGTTCAGAAGGAAAGAAAGCACAGAGCCCCAGATTTTATGTTGCCCTGGAGAGCTTGCAGAGCACTGGGGAAAGGCAGGCAGAGAATTCCCTGCTAGCACCTTCTCTGTGCCTGGGAAGCAAAAGTGTTCACATTGCTTCGCAGAATCGCGTTTGTGCAGAAAACACTAACAGTTGTTCAGAAGGAAAGAAAGCACAGAGCCCCAGATTTTATGTTGCCCTGGAGAGCTTGCAGAGCACTGGGGAAAAGCAGGCAGAGAATTCCCTGCTAGCACCTTCTCTGTGCCTGGGAAGCAAAAGTGTTCACATTGCTTCGCAGAATCGCGTTTTGTGCAGAAAACACTAACACTTGTTCAGAAGGAAAGAAAGCACAGAGCCCCAGATTTTATGTTGCCCTGGAGAGCTTGCAGAGCACTGGGGAAAAGCAGGCAGAGAATTCCCTGCTAGCACCTTCTCTGTGCCTGGGAAGCAAAAGTGTTCACATTGCTTCGCAGAATCGCGTTTGTGCAGAAAACACTAACACTTGTTCAGAAGGAAAGAAAGCACAGAGCCCCAGATTTTATGTTGCCCTGGAGAGCTTGCAGAGCACTGGGGAAAAGCAGGCAGAGAATTCCCTGCTAGCACCTTCTCTGTGCCTGGGAAGCAAAAGTGTTCACATTGCTTCGCAGAATCGCGTTTGTGCAGAAAACACTGACACTTGTTCAGAAGGAAAGAAAGCACAGAGCGCCACATTTTAGGTTGCCCTGGAGAGCTTGCAGAGCACTGGGGAAAAGCAGGCAGAGAATTCCCTGCTAGCACCTTCTCTGTGCCTGGGAAGCAAAAGTGTTCACATTGCTTCGCAGAATCGCGTTTGTGCAGAAAACACTAACACTTGTTCAGAAGGAAAGAAAGCACAGAGCCCCAGATTTTATGTTGCCCTGGAGAGCTTGCAGAGCACTGGGGAAAAGCAGGCAGAGAATTCCCTGCTAGCACCTTCTCTGTGCCTGGGAAGCAAAAGTGTTCACATTGCTTCGCAGAATCGCGTTTGTGCAGAAAACACTAACACTTGTTCAGAAGGAAAGAAAGCACAGAGCCCCAGATTTTATGTTGCCCTGGAGAGCTTGCAGAGCACTGGGGAAAAGCAGGCAGAGAATTCCCTGCTAGCACCTTCTCTGTGCCTGGGAAGCAAAAGTGTTCACATTGCTTCGCAGAATCGCGTTTGTGCAGAAAACACTAACACTTGTTCAGAAGGAAAGAAAGCACAGAGCCCCAGATTTTATGTTGCCCTGGAGAGCTTGCAGAGCACTGGGGAAAAGCAGGCAGAGAATTCCCTGCTAGCACCTTCTCTGTGCCTGGGAAGCAAAAGTGTTCACATTGCTTCGCAGAATCGCGTTTGTGCAGAAAACACTAACACTTGTTCAGAAGGAAAGAAAGCACAGAGCCCCAGATTTTATGTTGCCCTGGAGAGCTTGCAGAGCACTGGGGAAAAGCAGGCAGAGAATTCCCTGCTAGCACCTTCTCTGTGCCTGGGAAGCAAAAGTGTTCACATTGCTTCGCAGAATCGCGTTTGTGCAGAAAACACTAACACTTGTTCAGAAGGAAAGAAAGCACAGAGCCCCAGATTTTATGTTGCCCTGGAGAGCTTGCAGAGCACTGGGGAAAGGCAGGCAGAGAATTCCCTGCTAGCACCTTCTCTGTGCCTGGGAAGCAAAAGTGTTCACATTGCTTCGCAGAATCGCGTTTGTGCAGAAAACAGTAACACTTGTTCAGAAGGAAAGAAAGCACAGAGCCCCAGATTTTCTGTTGCCCTGGAGAGCTTGCAGAGCACTGGGGAAAAGCAGGCAGAGAATTCCCTGCTAGCACCTTCTCTGTGCCTGGGAAGCAAAAGTGTTCACATTGCTTCGCAGAATCGCGTTTGTGCAGAAAACACTAACACTTGTTCAGAAGGAAAGAAAGCACAGAGCCCCAGATTTTAGGTTGCCCTGGAGAGCTTGCAGAGCACTGGGGAAAAGCAGGCAGAGAATTCCCTGCTAGCACCTTCTCTGTGCCTGGGAAGCAAAAGTGTTCACATTGCTTCGCAGAATCGCGTTTGTGCAGAAAACACTAACACTTGTTCAGAAGGAAAGAAAGCACAGAGCCCCAGATTTTATGTTGCCCTGGAGAGCTTGCAGAGCACTGGGGAAAGGCAGGCAGAGAATTCCCTGCTAGCACCTTCTCTGTGCCTGGGAAGCAAAAGTGTTCACATTGCTTCGCAGAATCGCGTTTGTGCAGAAAACACTAACAGTTGTTCAGAAGGAAAGAAAGCACAGAGCCCCAGATTTTATGTTGCCCTGGAGAGCTTGCAGAGCACTGGGGAAAGGCAGGCAGAGAATTCCCTGCTAGCACCTTCTCTGTGCCTCGGAAGGAGAAGTGTTCACATTGCTTCGCAGAATCGCGTTTGTGCAGAAAACAGTAACACTTGTTCAGAAGGAAAGAAAGCACAGAGCCCCAGATTTTATGTTGCACTGGAGAGCTTGCAGAGCACTGGGGAAAAGCAGGCAGAGAATTCCCTGCTAGCACCTTCTCTGTGCCTGGGAAGCAAAAGTGTTCACATTGCTTCGCAGAATCGCGTTTGTGCAGAAAACACTAACACTTGTTCAGAAGGAAAGAAAGCACAGAGCCCCAGATTTTATGTTGCCCTGGAGAGCTTGCAGAGCACTGGGGAAAAGCAGGCAGAGAATTCCCTGCTAGCACCTTCTCTGTGCCTGGGAAGCAAAAGTGTTCACATTGCTTCGCAGAATCGTGTTTGTGCAGAAAACACTGACACTTGTTCAGAAGGAAAGAAAGCACAGAGCCCCAGATTTTATGTTGCCCTGGAGAGCTTGCAGAGCACTGGGGAAAGGCAGGCAGAGAATTCCCTGCTAGCACCTTCTCTGTGCCTGGGAAGCAAAAGTGTTCACATTGCTTCGCAGAATCGCGTTTGTGCAGAAAACACTAACAGTTGTTCAGAAGGAAAGAAAGCACAGAGCCCCAGATTTTATGTTGCCCTGGAGAGCTTGCAGAGCACTGGGGAAAAGCAGGCAGAGAATTCCCTGCTAGCACCTTCTCTGTGCCTGGGAAGGAGAAGTGTTCACATTGCTTCGCAGAATCGCGTTTGTGCAGAAAACACTGACACTTGTTCAGAAGGAAAGAAAGCACAGAGCGCCACATTTTAGGTTGCCCTGGAGAGCTTGCAGAGCACTGGGGAAAGGCAGGCAGAGAATTCCCTGCTAGCACCTTCTCTGTGCCTGGGAAGCAAAAGTGTTCACATTGCTTCGCAGAATCGCGTTTGTGCAGAAAACACTAACACTTGTTCAGAAGGAAAGAAAGCACAGAGCCCCAGATTTTATGTTGCCCTGGAGAGCTTGCAGAGCACTGGGGAAAAGCAGGCAGAGAATTCCCTGCTAGCACCTTCTCTGTGCCTGGGAAGCAAAAGTGTTCACATTGCTTCGCAGAATCGCGTTTGTGCAGAAAACACTAACACTTGTTCAGAAGGAAAGAAAGCACAGAGCCCCAGATTTTATGTTGCCCTGGAGAGCTTACAGAGCACTGGGGAAAAGCAGGCAGAGAATTCCCTGCTAGCACCTTCTCTGTGCCTGGGAAGCAAAAGTGTTCACATTGCTTCGCAGAATCGCGTTTGTGCAGAAAACACTAACACTTGTTCAGAAGGAAAGAAAGCACAGAGCCCCAGATTTTATGTTGCCCTGGAGAGCTTGCAGAGCACTGGGGAAAAGCAGGCAGAGAATTCCCTGCTAGCACCTTCTCTGTGCCTGGGAAGCAAAAGTGTTCACATTGCTTCGCAGAATCTCGTTTGTGCTGAAACACCGACACTTGTTCAGAAGGAAAGAAAGCACAGAGCCCCAGATTTTATGTTGCCCTGGAGAGCTTGCAGAGCACTGGGGAAAAGCAGGCAGAGAATTCCCTGCTAGCACCTTCTCTGTGCCTGGGAAGCAAAAGTGTTCACATTGCTTCGCAGAATCGCGTTTGTGCAGAAAACACTAACACTTGTTCAGAAGGAAAGAAAGCACAGAGCCCCAGATTTTATGTTGCCCTGGAGAGCTTGCAGAGCACTGGGGAAAGGCAGGCAGAGAATTCCCTGCTAGCACCTTCTCTGTGCCTCGGAAGGAGAAGTGTTCACATTGCTTCGCAGAATCGCGTTTGTGCAGAAAACAGTAACACTTGTTCAGAAGGAAAGAAAGCACAGAGCCCCAGATTTTATGTTGCCCTGGAGAGCTTGCAGAGCACTGGGGAAAAGCAGGCAGAGAATTCCCTGCTAGCACCTTCTCTGTGCCTGGGAAGCAAAAGTGTTCACATTGCTTCGCAGAATCGCGTTTGTGCAGAAAACACTGACACTTGTTCAGAAGGAAAGAAAGCACAGAGCCCCAGATTTTATGTGGCCCTGGAGAGCTTGCAGAGCACTGGGGAAAGGCAGGCAGAGAATTCCCTGCTAGCACCTTCTCTGTGCCTGGGAAGCAAAAGTGTTCACATTGCTTCGCAGAATCGCGTTTGTGCAGAAAACACTAACACTTGTTCAGAAGGAAAGAAAGCACAGAGCCCCAGATTTTATGTTGCCCTGGAGAGCTTGCAGAGCACTGGGGAAAAGCAGGCAGAGAATTCCCTGCTAGCACCTTCTCTGTGCCTGGGAAGGAGAAGTGTTCACATTGCTTCGCAGAATCGCGTTTGTGCAGAAAACACTAACACTTGTTCAGAAGGAAAGAAAGCACAGAGCCCCAGATTTTATGTTGCCCTGGAGAGCTTGCAGAGCACTGGGGAAAAGCAGGCAGAGAATTCCCTGCTAGCACCTTCTCTGTGCCTGGGAAGCAAAAGTGTTCACATTGCTTCGCAGAATCGCGTTTGTGCAGAAAACACTAACACTTGTTCAGAAGGAAAGAAAGCACAGAGCCCCAGATTTTATGTTGCCCTGGAGAGCTTGCAGAGCACTGGGGAAAAGCAGGCAGAGAATTCCCTGCTAGCACCTTCTCTGTGCCTGGGAAGCAAAAGTGTTCACATTGCTTCGCAGAATCGCGTTTGTGCAGAAAACACTAACACTTGTTCAGAAGGAAAGAAAGCACAGAGCCCCAGATTTTATGTTGCCCTGGAGAGCTTGCAGAGCACTGGGGAAAGGCAGGCAGAGAATTCCCTGCTAGCACCTTCTCTGTGCCTCGGAAGGAGAAGTGTTCACATTGCTTCGCAGAATCGCGTTTGTGCAGAAAACACTAACACTTGTTCAGAAGGAAAGAAAGCACAGAGCCCCAGATTTGATGTTGCCCTGGAGAGCTTGCAGAGCACTGGGGAAAAGCAGGCAGAGAATTCCCTGCTAGCACCTTCTCTGTGCCTGGGAAGCAAAAGTGTTCACATTGCTTCGCAGAATCGCGTTTGTGCAGAAAACACTAACACTTGTTCAGAAGGAAAGAAAGCACAGAGCCCCAGATTTTAGGTTGCCCTGGAGAGCTTGCAGAGCACTGGGGAAAAGCAGGCAGAGAATTCCCTGCTAGCACCTTCTCTGTGCCTGGGAAGCAAAAGTGTTCACATTGCTTCGCAGAATCGCGTTTGTGCAGAAAACACTAACACTTGTTCAGAAGGAAAGAAAGCACAGAGCCCCAGATTTTATGTTGCCCTGGAGAGCTTGCAGAGCACTGGGGAAAGGCAGGCAGAGAATTCCCTGCTAGCACCTTCTCTGTGCCTGGGAAGCAAAAGTGTTCACATTGCTTCGCAGAATCGCGTTTGTGCAGAAAACACTAACAGTTGTTCAGAAGGAAAGAAAGCACAGAGCCCCAGATTTGATGTTGCCCTGGAGAGCTTGCAGAGCACTGGGGAAAAGCAGGCAGAGAATTCCCTGCTAGCACCTTCTCTGTGCCTGGGAAGGAGAAGTATTCACATTGCTTCGCAGAATCGCGTTTGTGCAGAAAACACTAACACTTGTTCAGAAGGAAAGAAAGCACAGAGCCCCAGATTTTATGTTGCCGTGGAGAGCTTGCAGAGCACTGGGGAAAAGCAGGCAGAGAATTCCCTGCTAGCACCTTCTCTGTGCCTGGGAAGCAAAAGTGTTCACATTGCTTCGCAGAATCGCGTTTGTGCAGAAAACACTAACACTTGTTCAGAAGGAAAGAAAGCACAGAGCCCCAGATTTTATGTTGCCCTGGAGAGCTTGCAGAGCACTGGGGAAAAGCAGGCAGAGAATTCCCTGCTAGCACCTTCTCTGTGCCTCGGAAGGAGAAGTGTTCACATTGCTTCGCAGAATCGCGTTTGTGCAGAAAACACTAACACTTGTTCAGAAGGAAAGAAAACACAGAGCCCCAGATTTTATGTTGCCCTGGAGAGCTTGCAGAGCACTGGGGAAAAGCAGGCAGAGAATTCCCTGCTAGCACCTTCTCTGTGCCTGGGAAGCAAAAGTGTTCACATTGCTTCGCAGAATCGCGTTTGTGCAGAAAACACCGACACTTGTTCAGAAGGAAAGAAAGCACAGAGCCCCAGATTTGATGTTGCCCTGGAGAGCTTGCAGAGCACTGGGGAAAGGCAGGCAGAGAATTCCCTGCTAGCACCTTCTCTGTGCCTGGGAAGCAAAAGTGTTCACATTGCTTCGCAGAATCGCGTTTGTGCAGAAAACACTGACACTTGTTCAGAAGGAAAGAAAGCACAGAGCCCCAGATTTTATGTTGCCCTGGAGAGCTTGCAGAGCACTGGGGAAAAGCAGGCAGAGAATTCCCTGCTAGCACCTTCTCTGTGCCTGGGAAGCACAAGTGTTCACATTGCTTCGCAGAATCGCGTTTGTGCAGAAAACACTAACACTTGTTCAGAAGGAAAGAAAGCACAGAGCCCCAGATTTTAGGTTGCCCTGGAGAGCTTGCAGAGCACTGGGGAAAAGCAGGCAGAGAATTCCCTGCTAGCACCTTCTCTGTGCCTGGGAAGCAAAAGTGTTCACATTGCTTCGCAGAATCGCGTTTGTGCAGAAAACACTGACACTTGTTCAGAAGGAAAGAAAGCACAGAGCGCCACATTTTAGGTTGCCCTGGAGAGCTTGCAGAGCACTGGGGAAAGGCAGGCAGAGAATTCCCTGCTAGCACCTTCTCTGTGCCTGGGAAGCAAAAGTGTTCACATTGCTTCGCAGAATCGCGTTTGTGCAGAAAACACTAACACTTGTTCAGAAGGAAAGAAAGCACAGAGCCCCAGATTTTATGTTGCCCTGGAGAGCTTGCAGAGCACTGGGGAAAAACAGGCAGAGAATTCCCTGCTAGCACCTTCTCTGTGCCTGGGAAGCAAAAGTGTTCACATTGCTTCGCAGAATCGCGTTTGTGCAGAAAACACTAACACTTGTTCAGAAGGAAAGAAAGCACAGAGCCCCAGATTTTATGTTGCACTGGAGAGCTTGCAGAGCACTGGGGAAAGGCAGGCAGAGAATTCCCTGCTAGCACCTTCTCTGTGCCTGGGAAGCAAAAGTGTTCACATTGCTTCGCAGAATCGCGTTTGTGCAGAAAACACTAACACTTGTTCAGAAGGAAAGAAAGCACAGAGCCCCAGATTTTATGTTGCCCTGGAGAGCTTGCAGAGCACTGGGGAAAGGCAGGCAGAGAATTCCCTGCTAGCACCTTCTCTGTGCCTGGGAAGCAAAAGTGTTCACATTGCTTCGCAGAATCGCGTTTGTGCAGAAAACACTAACACTTGTTCAGAAGGAAAGAAAGCACAGAGCCCCAGATTTTATGTTGCCCTGGAGAGCTTGCAGAGCACTGGGGAAAAGCAGGCAGAGAATTCCCTGCTAGCACCTTCTCTGTGCCTGGGAAGCAAAAGTGTTCACATTGCTTCGCAGAATCGCGTTTGTGCAGAAAACACTAACACTTGTTCAGAAGGAAAGAAAGCACAGAGCCCCAGATTTTATGTTGCCCTGGAGAGCTTGCAGAGCACTGGGGAAAAGCAGGCAGAGAATTCCCTGCTAGCACCTTCTCTGTGCCTGGGAAGCAAAAGTGTTCACATTGCTTCGCAGAATCGCGTTTGTGCAGAAAACACCGACACTTGTTCAGAAGGAAAGAAAGCACAGAGCCCCAGATTTTATGTTGCCCTGGAGAGCTTGCAGAGCACTGGGGAAAAGCAGGCAGAGAATTCCCTGCTAGCACCTTCTCTGTGCCTGGGAAGCAAAAGTGTTCACATTGCTTCGCAGAATCGCGTTTGTGCAGAAAACACTAACACTTGTTCAGAAGGAAAGAAAGCACAGAGCCCCAGATTTTAGGTTGCCCTGGAGAGCTTGCAGAGCACTGGGGAAAAGCAGGCAGAGAATTCCCTGCTAGCACCTTCTCTGTGCCTGGGAAGGAGAAGTGTTCACATTGCTTCGCAGAATCGCGTTTGTGCAGAAAACACTGACACTTGTTCAGAAGGAAAGAAAGCACAGAGCGCCACATTTTAGGTTGCCCTGGAGAGCTTGCAGAGCACTGGGGAAAGGCAGGCAGAGAATTCCCTGCTAGCACCTTCTCTGTGCCTGGGAAGCAAAAGTGTTCACATTGCTTCGCAGAATCGCGTTTGTGCAGAAAACACTAACACTTGTTCAGAAGGAAAGAAAGCACAGAGCCCCAGATTTTATGTTGCCCTGGAGAGCTTGCAGAGCACTGGGGAAAAGCAGGCAGAGAATTCCCTGCTAGCACCTTCTCTGTGCCTGGGAAGCAAAAGTGTTCACATTGCTTCGCAGAATCGCGTTTGTGCAGAAAACACTGACACTTGTTCAGAAGGAAAGAAAGCACAGAGCCCCAGATTTTATGTTGCCCTGGAGAGCTTACAGAGCACTGGGGAAAAGCAGGCAGAGAATTCCCTGCTAGCACCTTCTCTGTGCCTGGGAAGCAAAAGTGTTCACATTGCTTCGCAGAATCGCGTTTGTGCAGAAAACACTAACACTTGTTCAGAAGGAAAGAAAGCACAGAGCCCCAGATTTTATGTTGCCCTGGAGAGCTTGCAGAGCACTGGGGAAAAGCAGGCAGAGAATTCCCTGCTAGCACCTTCTCTGTGCCTGGGAAGCAAAAGTGTTCACATTGCTTCGCAGAATCTCGTTTGTGCTGAAACACCGACACTTGTTCAGAAGGAAAGAAAGCACAGAGCCCCAGATTTTATGTTGCCCTGGAGAGCTTGCAGAGCACTGGGGAAAAGCAGGCAGAGAATTCCCTGCTAGCACCTTCTCTGTGCCTGGGAAGCAAAAGTGTTCACATTGCTTCGCAGAATCGCGTTTGTGCAGAAAACACTAACACTTGTTCAGAAGGAAAGAAAGCACAGAGCCCCAGATTTTATGTTGCCCTGGAGAGCTTGCAGAGCACTGGGGAAAGGCAGGCAGAGAATTCCCTGCTAGCACCTTCTCTGTGCCTCGGAAGGAGAAGTGTTCACATTGCTTCGCAGAATCGCGTTTGTGCAGAAAACAGTAACACTTGTTCAGAAGGAAAGAAAGCACAGAGCCCCAGATTTTATGTTGCCCTGGAGAGCTTGCAGAGCACTGGGGAAAAGCAGGCAGAGAATTCCCTGCTAGCACCTTCTCTGTGCCTGGGAAGCAAAAGTGTTCACATTGCTTCGCAGAATCGCGTTTGTGCAGAAAACACTGACACTTGTTCAGAAGGAAAGAAAGCACAGAGCCCCAGATTTTATGTGGCCCTGGAGAGCTTGCAGAGCACTGGGGAAAGGCAGGCAGAGAATTCCCTGCTAGCACCTTCTCTGTGCCTGGGAAGCAAAAGTGTTCACATTGCTTCGCAGAATCGCGTTTGTGCAGAAAACACTAACACTTGTTCAGAAGGAAAGAAAGCACAGAGCCCCAGATTTTATGTTGCCCTGGAGAGCTTGCAGAGCACTGGGGAAAAGCAGGCAGAGAATTCCCTGCTAGCACCTTCTCTGTGCCTCGGAAGGAGAAGTGTTCACATTGCTTCGCAGAATCGCGTTTGTGCAGAAAACACTAACACTTGTTCAGAAGGAAAGAAAGCACAGAGCCCCAGATTTGATGTTGCCCTGGAGAGCTTGCAGAGCACTGGGGAAAGGCAGGCAGAGAATTCCCTGCTAGCACCTTCTCTGTGCCTGGGAAGCAAAAGTGTTCACATTGCTTCGCAGAATCGCGTTTGTGCAGAAAACACTGACACTTGTTCAGAAGGAAAGAAAGCACAGAGCCCCAGATTTTATGTTGCCCTGGAGAGCTTGCAGAGCACTGGGGAAAGGCAGGCAGAGAATTCCCTGCTAGCACCTTCTCTGTGCCTGGGAAGCAAAAGTGTTCACATTGCTTCGCAGAATCGCGTTTGTGCAGAAAACACTGACACTTGTTCAGAAGGAAAGAAAGCACAGAGCCCCAGATTTTATGTTGCCCTGGAGAGCTTGCAGAGCACTGGGGAAAAGCAGGCAGAGAATTCCCTGCTAGCACCTTCTCTGTGCCTGGGAAGCAAAAGTGTTCACATTGCTTCGCAGAATCGCGTTTGTGCAGAAAACACTAACACTTGTTCAGAAGGAAAGAAAGCACAGAGCCCCAGATTTTATGTTGCCCTGGAGAGCTTGCAGAGCACTGGGGAAAAGCAGGCAGAGAATTCCCTGCTAGCACCTTCTCTGTGCCTGGGAAGCAAAAGTGTTCACATTGCTTCGCAGAATCGCGTTTGTGCAGAAAACACTAACACTTGTTCAGAAGGAAAGAAAGCACAGAGCCCCAGATTTTATGTTGCCCTGGAGAGCTTGCAGAGCACTGGGGAAAGGCAGGCAGAGAATTCCCTGCTAGCACCTTCTCTGTGCCTCGGAAGGAGAAGTGTTCACATTGCTTCGCAGAATCGCGTTTGTGCAGAAAACACTAACACTTGTTCAGAAGGAAAGAAAGCACAGAGCCCCAGATTTTATGTTGCCCTGGAGAGCTTGCAGAGCACTGGGGAAAAGCAGGCAGAGAATTCCCTGCTAGCACCTTCTCTGTGCCTGGGAAGCAAAAGTGTTCACATTGCTTCGCAGAATCGCGTTTGTGCAGAAAACACTAACACTTGTTCAGAAGGAAAGAAAGCACAGAGCCCCAGATTTTATGTTGCCCTGGAGAGCTTGCAGAGCACTGGGGAAAAGCAGGCAGAGAATTCCCTGCTAGCACCTTCTCTGTGCCTGGGAAGCAAAAGTGTTCACATTGCTTCGCAGAATCGCGTTTGTGCAGAAAACACCGACACTTGTTCAGAAGGAAAGAAAGCACAGAGCCCCAGATTTTATGTTGCCCTGGAGAGCTTGCAGAGCACTGGGGAAAGGCAGGCAGAGAATTCCCTGCTAGCACCTTCTCTGTGCCTGGGAAGCAAAAGTGTTCACATTCCTTCGCAGAATCGCGTTTGTGCAGAAAACACTGACACTTGTTCAGAAGGAAAGAAAGCACAGAGCCCCAGATTTTATGTTGCCCTGGAGAGCTTGCAGAGCACTGGGGAAAAGCAGGCAGAGAATTCCCTGCTAGCACCTTCTCTGTGCCTGGGAAGCAAAAGTGTTCACATTGCTTCGCAGAATCGCGTTTGTGCAGAAAACACTAACACTTGTTCAGAAGGAAAGAAAGCACAGAGCCCCAGATTTTAGGTTGCCCTGGAGAGCTTGCAGAGCACTGGGGAAAAGCAGGCAGAGAATTCCCTGCTAGCACCTTCTCTGTGCCTGGGAAGGAGAAGTGTTCACATTGCTTCGCAGAATCGCGTTTGTGCAGAAAACACTGACACTTGTTCAGAAGGAAAGAAAGCACAGAGCGCCACATTTTAGGTTGCCCTGGAGAGCTTGCAGAGCACTGGGGAAAGGCAGGCAGAGAATTCCCTGCTAGCACCTTCTCTGTGCCTGGGAAGCAAAAGTGTTCACATTGCTTCGCAGAATCGCGTTTGTGCAGAAAACACTAACACTTGTTCAGAAGGAAAGAAAGCACAGAGCCCCAGATTTTATGTTGCCCTGGAGAGCTTGCAGAGCACTGGGGAAAAGCAGGCAGAGAATTCCCTGCTAGCACCTTCTCTGTGCCTGGGAAGCAAAAGTGTTCACATTGCTTCGCAGAATCGCGTTTGTGCAGAAAACACTAACACTTGTTCAGAAGGAAAGAAAGCACAGAGCCCCAGATTTTATGTTGCCCTGGAGAGCTTACAGAGCACTGGGGAAAAGCAGGCAGAGAATTCCCTGCTAGCACCTTCTCTGTGCCTGGGAAGCAAAAGTGTTCACATTGCTTCGCAGAATCGCGTTTGTGCAGAAAACACTAACACTTGTTCAGAAGGAAAGAAAGCACAGAGCCCCAGATTTTATGTTGCCCTGGAGAGCTTGCAGAGCACTGGGGAAAAGCAGGCAGAGAATTCCCTGCTAGCACCTTCTCTGTGCCTGGGAAGCAAAAGTGTTCACATTGCTTCGCAGAATCGCGTTTGTGCTGAAACACCGACACTTGTTCAGAAGGAAAGAAAGCACAGAGCCCCAGATTTTAGGTTGCCCTGGAGAGCTTGCAGAGCACTGGGGAAAAGCAGGCAGAGAATTCCCTGCTAGCACCTTCTCTGTGCCTGGGAAGCAAAAGTGTTCACATTGCTTCGCAGAATCGCGTTTGTGCAGAAAACACTAACACTTGTTCAGAAGGAAAGAAAGCACAGAGCCCCAGATTTTATGTTGCCCTGGAGAGCTTGCAGAGCACTGGGGAAAGGCAGGCAGAGAATTCCCTGCTAGCACCTTCTCTGTGCCTCGGAAGGAGAAGTGTTCACATTGCTTCGCAGAATCGCGTTTGTGCAGAAAACAGTAACACTTGTTCAGAAGGAAAGAAAGCACAGAGCCCCAGATTTTATGTTGCCCTGGAGAGCTTGCAGAGCACTGGGGAAAAGCAGGCAGAGAATTCCCTGCTAGCACCTTCTCTGTGCCTGGGAAGCAAAAGTGTTCACATTGCTTCGCAGAATCGCGTTTGTGCAGAAAACACTGACACTTGTTCAGAAGGAAAGAAAGCACAGAGCCCCAGATTTTATGTGGCCCTGGAGAGCTTGCAGAGCACTGGGGAAAGGCAGGCAGAGAATTCCCTGCTAGCACCTTCTCTGTGCCTGGGAAGCAAAAGTGTTCACATTGCTTCGCAGAATCGCGTTTGTGCAGAAAACACTAACACTTGTTCAGAAGGAAAGAAAGCACAGAGCCCCAGATTTTATGTTGCCCTGGAGAGCTTGCAGAGCACTGGGGAAAAGCAGGCAGAGAATTCCCTGCTAGCACCTTCTCTGTGCCTCGGAAGGAGAAGTGTTCACATTGCTTCGCAGAATCGCGTTTGTGCAGAAAACACTAACACTTGTTCAGAAGGAAAGAAAGCACAGAGCCCCAGATTTGATGTTGCCCTGGAGAGCTTGCAGAGCACTGGGGAAAGGCAGGCAGAGAATTCCCTGCTAGCACCTTCTCTGTGCCTGGGAAGCAAAAGTGTTCACATTGCTTCGCAGAATCGCGTTTGTGCAGAAAACACTGACACTTGTTCAGAAGGAAAGAAAGCACAGAGCCCCAGATTTTATGTTGCCCTGGAGAGCTTGCAGAGCACTGGGGAAAGGCAGGCAGAGAATTCCCTGCTAGCACCTTCTCTGTGCCTGGGAAGCAAAAGTGTTCACATTGCTTCGCAGAATCGCGTTTGTGCAGAAAACACTGACACTTGTTCAGAAGGAAAGAAAGCACAGAGCCCCAGATTTTATGTTGCCCTGGAGAGCTTGCAGAGCACTGGGGAAAAGCAGGCAGAGAATTCCCTGCTAGCACCTTCTCTGTGCCTGGGAAGCAAAAGTGTTCACATTGCTTCGCAGAATCGCGTTTGTGCAGAAAACACTAACACTTGTTCAGAAGGAAAGAAAGCACAGAGCCCCAGATTTTAGGTTGCCCTGGAGAGCTTGCAGAGCACTGGGGAAAAGCAGGCAGAGAATTCCCTGCTAGCACCTTCTCTGTGCCTGGGAAGCAAAAGTGTTCACATTGCTTCGCAGAATCGCGTTTGTGCAGAAAACACTAACACTTGTTCAGAAGGAAAGAAAGCACAGAGCCCCAGATTTTATGTTGCCCTGGAGAGCTTGCAGAGCACTGGGGAAAGGCAGGCAGAGAATTCCCTGCTAGCACCTTCTCTGTGCCTCGGAAGGAGAAGTGTTCACATTGCTTCGCAGAATCGCGTTTGTGCAGAAAACACTAACACTTGTTCAGAAGGAAAGAAAGCACAGAGCCCCAGATTTTATGTTGCCCTGGAGAGCTTGCAGAGCACTGGGGAAAAGCAGGCAGAGAATTCCCTGCTAGCTCCTTCTCTGTGCCTGGGAAGCAAAAGTGTTCACATTGCTTCGCAGAATCGCGTTTGTGCAGAAAACACTAACACTTGTTCAGAAGGAAAGAAAGCACAGAGCCCCAGATTTTAGGTTGCCCTGGAGAGCTTGCAGAGCACTGGGGAAAAGCAGGCAGAGAATTCCCTGCTAGCACCTTCTCTGTGCCTGGGAAGCAAAAGTGTTCACATTGCTTCGCAGAATCGCGTTTGTGCAGAAAACACTAACACTTGTTCAGAAGGAAAGAAAGCACAGAGCCCCAGATTTTATGTTGCCCTGGAGAGCTTGCAGAGCACTGGGGAAAGGCAGGCAGAGAATTCCCTGCTAGCACCTTCTCTGTGCCTGGGAAGCAAAAGTGTTCACATTGCTTCGCAGAATCGCGTTTGTGCAGAAAACACTAACAGTTGTTCAGAAGGAAAGAAAGCACAGAGCCCCAGATTTTATGTTGCCCTGGAGAGCTTGCAGAGCACTGGGGAAAAGCAGGCAGAGAATTCCCTGCTAGCACCTTCTCTGTGCCTGGGAAGGAGAAGTATTCACATTGCTTCGCAGAATCGCGTTTGTGCAGAAAACACTAACACTTGTTCAGAAGGAAAGAAAGCACAGAGCCCCAGATTTTATGTTGCCGTGGAGAGCTTGCAGAGCACTGGGGAAAGGCAGGCAGAGAATTCCCTGCTAGCACCTTCTCTGTGCCTGGGAAGCAAAAGTGTTCACATTGCTTCGCAGAATCGCGTTTGTGCAGAAAACACTAACACTTGTTCAGAAGGAAAGAAAGCACAGAGCCCCAGATTTTATGTTGCCCTGGAGAGCTTGCAGAGCACTGGGGAAAAGCAGGCAGAGAATTCCCTGCTAGCACCTTCTCTGTGCCTCGGAAGGAGAAGTGTTCACATTGCTTCGCAGAATCGCGTTTGTGCAGAAAACACTAACACTTGTTCAGAAGGAAAGAAAGCACAGAGCCCCAGATTTTATGTTGCCCTGGAGAGCTTGCAGAGCACTGGGGAAAAGCAGGCAGAGAATTCCCTGCTAGCACCTTCTCTGTGCCTGGGAAGCAAAAGTGTTCACATTGCTTCGCAGAATCGCGTTTGTGCAGAAAACACCGACACTTGTTCAGAAGGAAAGAAAGCACAGAGCCCCAGATTTGATGTTGCCCTGGAGAGCTTGCAGAGCACTGGGGAAAGGCAGGCAGAGAATTCCCTGCTAGCACCTTCTCTGTGCCTGGGAAGCAAAAGTGTTCACATTGCTTCGCAGAATCGCGTTTGTGCAGAAAACACTGACACTTGTTCAGAAGGAAAGAAAGCACAGAGCCCCAGATTTTATGTTGCCCTGGAGAGCTTGCAGAGCACTGGGGAAAAGCAGGCAGAGAATTCCCTGCTAGCACCTTCTCTGTGCCTGGGAAGCACAAGTGTTCACATTGCTTCGCAGAATCGCGTTTGTGCAGAAAACACTGACACTTGTTCAGAAGGAAAGAAAGCACAGAGCCCCAGATTTTATGTTGCCCTGGAGAGCTTGCAGAGCACTGGGGAAAAGCAGGCAGAGAATTCCCTGCTAGCACCTTCTCTGTGCCTGGGAAGCAAAAGTGTTCACATTGCTTCGCAGAATCGCGTTTGTGCAGAAAACACTGACACTTGTTCAGAAGGAAAGAAAGCACAGAGCCCCAGATTTTAGGTTGCCCTGGAGAGCTTGCAGAGCACTGGGGAAAGGCAGGCAGAGAATTCCCTGCTAGCACCTTCTCTGTGCCTGGGAAGCAAAAGTGTTCACATTGCTTCGCAGAATCGCGTTTGTGCAGAAAACACTAACACTTGTTCAGAAGGAAAGAAAGCACAGAGCCCCAGATTTTATGTTGCCCTGGAGAGCTTGCAGAGCACTGGGGAAAAACAGGCAGAGAATTCCCTGCTAGCACCTTCTCTGTGCCTGGGAAGCAAAAGTGTTCACATTGCTTCGCAGAATCGCGTTTGTGCAGAAAACACTAACACTTGTTCAGAAGGAAAGAAAGCACAGAGCCCCAGATTTTATGTTGCACTGGAGAGCTTGCAGAGCACTGGGGAAAGGCAGGCAGAGAATTCCCTGCTAGCACCTTCTCTGTGCCTGGGAAGCAAAAGTGTTCACATTGCTTCGCAGAATCGCGTTTGTGCAGAAAACACTAACACTTGTTCAGAAGGAAAGAAAGCACAGAGCCCCAGATTTTATGTTGCCCTGGAGAGCTTGCAGAGCACTGGGGAAAGGCAGGCAGAGAATTCCCTGCTAGCACCTTCTCTGTGCCTGGGAAGCAAAAGTGTTCACATTGCTTCGCAGAATCGCGTTTGTGCAGAAAACACTAACACTTGTTCAGAAGGAAAGAAAGCACAGAGCCCCAGATTTTATGTTGCCCTGGAGAGCTTACAGAGCACTGGGGAAAAGCAGGCAGAGAATTCCCTGCTAGCACCTTCTCTGTGCCTGGGAAGCAAAAGTGTTCACATTGCTTCGCAGAATCGCGTTTGTGCAGAAAACACTAACACTTGTTCAGAAGGAAAGAAAGCACAGAGCCCCAGATTTTATGTTGCCCTGGAGAGCTTGCAGAGCACTGGGGAAAAGCAGGCAGAGAATTCCCTGCTAGCACCTTCTCTGTGCCTGGGAAGCAAAAGTGTTCACATTGCTTCGCAGAATCGCGTTTGTGCAGAAAACACCGACACTTGTTCAGAAGGAAAGAAAGCACAGAGCCCCAGATTTGATGTTGCCCTGGAGAGCTTGCAGAGCACTGGGGAAAGGCAGGCAGAGAATTCCCTGCTAGCACCTTCTCTGTGCCTGGGAAGCAAAAGTGTTCACATTGCTTCGCAGAATCGCGTTTGTGCAGAAAACACTGACACTTGTTCAGAAGGAAAGAAAGCACAGAGCCCCAGATTTTATGTTGCCCTGGAGAGCTTGCAGAGCACTGGGGAAAAGCAGGCAGAGAATTCCCTGCTAGCACCTTCTCTGTGCCTGGGAAGCAAAAGTGTTCACATTGCTTCGCAGAATCGCGTTTGTGCAGAAAACACTAACACTTGTTCAGAAGGAAAGAAAGCACAGAGCCCCAGATTTTAGGTTGCCCTGGAGAGCTTGCAGAGCACTGGGGAAAAGCAGGCAGAGAATTCCCTGCTAGCACCTTCTCTGTGCCTGGGAAGCAAAAGTGTTCACATTGCTTCGCAGAATCGCGTTTGTGCAGAAAACACTAACACTTGTTCAGAAGGAAAGAAAGCACAGACCCCCAGATTTTATGTTGCCCTGGAGAGCTTGCAGAGCACTGGGGAAAGTCAGGCAGAGAATTCCCTGCTAGCACCTTCTCTGTGCCTGGGAAGCAAAAGTGTTCACATTGCTTCGCAGAATCGCGTTTGTGCAGAAAACACTAACACTTGTTCAGAAGGAAAGAAAGCACAGAGCCCCAGATTTTATGTTGCCCTGGAGAGCTTGCAGAGCACTGGGGAAAAGCAGGCAGAGAATTCCCTGCTAGCACCTTCTCTGTGCCTGGGAAGGAGAAGTGTTCACATTGCTTCGCAGAATCGCGTTTGTGCAGAAAACACTAACACTTGTTCAGAAGGAAAGAAAGCACAGAGCCCCAGATTTTATGTTGCCCTGGAGAGCTTGCAGAGCACTGGGGAAAAGCAGGCAGAGAATTCCCTGCTAGCACCTTCTCTGTGCCTGGGAAGCAAAAGTGTTCACATTGCTTCGCAGAATCGCGTTTGTGCAGAAAACACTAACACTTGTTCAGAAGGAAAGAAAGCACAGAGCCCCAGATTTTATGTTGCCCTGGAGAGCTTGCAGAGCACTGGGGAAAAGCAGGCAGAGAATTCCCTGCTAGCACCTTCTCTGTGCCTCGGAAGGAGAAGTGTTCACATTGCTTCGCAGAATCGCGTTTGTGCAGAAAACACTAACACTTGTTCAGAAGGAAAGAAAGCACAGAGCCCCAGATTTTATGTTGCCCTGGAGAGCTTGCAGAGCACTGGGGAAAAGCAGGCAGAGAATTCCCTGCTAGCACCTTCTCTGTGCCTGGGAAGCAAAAGTGTTCACATTGCTTCGCAGAATCGCGTTTGTGCAGAAAACACCGACACTTGTTCAGAAGGAAAGAAAGCACAGAGCCCCAGATTTTATGTTGCCCTGGAGAGCTTGCAGAGCACTGGGGAAAAGCAGGCAGAGAATTCCCTGCTAGCACCTTCTCTGTGCCTGGGAAGCAAAAGTGTTCACATTGCTTCGCAGAATCGCGTTTGTGCAGAAAACACTAACACTTGTTCAGAAGGAAAGAAAGCACAGAGCCCCAGATTTTAGGTTGCCCTGGAGAGCTTGCAGAGCACTGGGGAAAAACAGGCAGAGAATTCCCTGCTAGCACCTTCTCTGTGCCTGGGAAGCAAAAGTGTTCACATTGCTTCGCAGAATCGCGTTTGTGCAGAAAACACTGACACTTGTTCAGAAGGAAAGAAAGCACAGAGCGCCACATTTTAGGTTGCCCTGGAGAGCTTGCAGAGCACTGGGGAAAGGCAGGCAGAGAATTCCCTGCTAGCACCTTCTCTGTGCCTGGGAAGCAAAAGTGTTCACATTGCTTCGCAGAATCGCGTTTGTGCAGAAAACACTAACACTTGTTCAGAAGGAAAGAAAGCACAGAGCCCCAGATTTTATGTTGCCCTGGAGAGCTTGCAGAGCACTGGGGAAAAACAGGCAGAGAATTCCCTGCTAGCACCTTCTCTGTGCCTGGGAAGCAAAAGTGTTCACATTGCTTCGCAGAATCGCGTTTGTGCAGAAAACACTAACACTTGTTCAGAAGGAAAGAAAGCACAGAGCCCCACATTTTATGTTGCACTGGAGAGCTTGCAGAGCACTGGGGAAAGGCAGGCAGAGAATTCCCTGCTAGCACCTTCTCTGTGCCTGGGAAGCAAAAGTGTTCACATTGCTTCGCAGAATCGCGTTTGTGCAGAAAACACTAACACTTGTTCAGAAGGAAAGAAAGCACAGAGCCCCAGATTTTATGTTGCCCTGGAGAGCTTGCAGAGCACTGGGGAAAAGCAGGCAGAGAATTCCCTGCTAGCACCTTCTCTGTGCCTCGGAAGGAGAAGTGTTCACATTGCTTCGCAGAATCGCGTTTGTGCAGAAAACACTAACACTTGTTCAGAAGGAAAGAAAGCACAGAGCCCCAGATTTTATGTTGCCCTGGAGAGCTTGCAGAGCACTGGGGAAAAGCAGGCAGAGAATTCCCTGCTAGCACCTTCTCTGTGCCTGGGAAGCAAAAGTGTTCACATTGCTTCGCAGAATCGCGTTTGTGCAGAAAACACCGACACTTGTTCAGAAGGAAAGAAAGCACAGAGCCCCAGATTTTATGTTGCCCTGGAGAGCTTGCAGAGCACTGGGGAAAAGCAGGCAGAGAATTCCCTGCTAGCACCTTCTCTGTGCCTGGGAAGCAAAAGTGTTCACATTGCTTCGCAGAATCGCGTTTGTGCAGAAAACACTAACACTTGTTCAGAAGGAAAGAAAGCACAGAGCCCCAGATTTTAGGTTGCCCTGGAGAGCTTGCAGAGCACTGGGGAAAAGCAGGCAGAGAATTCCCTGCTAGCACCTTCTCTGTGCCTGGGAAGCAAAAGTGTTCACATTGCTTCGCAGAATCGCGTTTGTGCAGAAAACACCGACACTTGTTCAGAAGGAAAGAAAGCACAGAGCCCCAGATTTTATGTTGCCCTGGAGAGCTTGCAGAGCACTGGGGAAAGGCAGGCAGAGAATTCCCTGCTAGCACCTTCTCTGTGCCTGGGAAGCAAAAGTGTTCACATTGCTTCGCAGAATCGCGTTTGTGCAGAAAACACTGACACTTGTTCAGAAGGAAAGAAAGCACAGAGCCCCAGATTTTCTGTTGCCCTGGAGAGCTTGCAGAGCACTGGGGAAAAGCAGGCAGAGAATTCCCTGCTAGCACCTTCTCTGTGCCTGGGAAGCAAAAGTGTTCACATTGCTTCGCAGAATCGCGTTTGTGCAGAAAACACTAACACTTGTTCAGAAGGAAAGAAAGCACAGAGCCCCAGATTTTAGGTTGCCCTGGAGAGCTTGCAGAGCACTGGGGAAAAGCAGGCAGAGAATTCCCTGCTAGCACCTTCTCTGTGCCTGGGAAGCAAAAGTGTTCACATTGCTTCGCAGAATCGCGTTTGTGCAGAAAACACTAACAGTTGTTCAGAAGGAAAGAAAGCACAGACCCCCAGATTTTATGTTGCCCTGGAGAGCTTGCAGAGCACTGGGGAAAGGCAGGCAGAGAATTCCCTGCTAGCACCTTCTCTGTGCCTGGGAAGCAAAAGTGTTCACATTGCTTCGCAGAATCGCGTTTGTGCAGAAAACACTAACACTTGTTCAGAAGGAAAGAAAGCACAGAGCCCCAGATTTTATGTTGCCCTGGAGAGCTTGCAGAGCACTGGGGAAAAGCAGGCAGAGAATTCCCTGCTAGCACCTTCTCTGTGCCTGGGAAGGAGAAGTGTTCACATTGCTTCGCAGAATCGCGTTTGTGCAGAAAACACTAACACTTGTTCAGAAGGAAAGAAAGCACAGAGCCCCAGATTTTATGTTGCCCTGGAGAGCTTGCAGAGCACTGGGGAAAAGCAGGCAGAGAATTCCCTGCTAGCACCTTCTCTGTGCCTGGGAAGCAAAAGTGTTCACATTGCTTCGCAGAATCGCGTTTGTGCAGAAAACACTGACACTTGTTCAGAAGGAAAGAAAGCACAGAGCCCCAGATTTTATGTTGCCCTGGAGAGCTTGCAGAGCACTGGGGAAAAGCAGGCAGAGAATTCCCTGCTAGCACCTTCTCTGTGCCTGGGAAGCAAAAGTGTTCACATTGCTTCGCAGAATCGCGTTTGTGCAGAAAACACCGACACTTGTTCAGAAGGAAAGAAAGCACAGAGCCCCAGATTTTATGTTGCCCTGGAGAGCTTGCAGAGCACTGGGGAAAAGCAGGCAGAGAATTCCCTGCTAGCACCTTCTCTGTGCCTGGGAAGCAAAAGTGTTCACATTGCTTCGCAGAATCGCGTTTGTGCAGAAAACACCGACACTTGTTCAGAAGGAAAGAAAGCACAGAGCCCCAGCTTTGATGTTGCCCTGGAGAGCTTGCAGAGCACTGGGGAAAGGCAGGCAGAGAATTCCCTGCTAGCACCTTCTCTGTGCCTGGGAAGCAAAAGTGTTCACATTGCTTCGCAGAATCGCGTTTGTGCAGAAAACACTGACACTTGTTCAGAAGGAAAGAAAGCACAGAGCGCCACATTTTAGGTTGCCCTGGAGAGCTTGCAGAGCACTGGGGAAAGGCAGGCAGAGAATTCCCTGCTAGCACCTTCTCTGTGCCTGGGAAGCAAAAGTGTTCACATTGCTTCGCAGAATCGCGTTTGTGCAGAAAACACTAACACTTGTTCAGAAGGAAAGAAAGCACAGAGCCCCAGATTTTATGTTGCCCTGGAGAGCTTGCAGAGCACTGGGGAAAAACAGGCAGAGAATTCCCTGCTAGCACCTTCTCTGTGCCTGGGAAGCAAAAGTGTTCACATTGCTTCGCAGAATCGCGTTTGTGCAGAAAACACTAACACTTGTTCAGAAGGAAAGAAAGCACAGAGCCCCACATTTTATGTTGCACTGGAGAGCTTGCAGAGCACTGGGGAAAGGCAGGCAGAGAATTCCCTGCTAGCACCTTCTCTGTGCCTGGGAAGCAAAAGTGTTCACATTGCTTCGCAGAATCGCGTTTGTGCAGAAAACACTAACACTTGTTCAGAAGGAAAGAAAGCACAGAGCCCCAGATTTTATGTTGCCCTGGAGAGCTTGCAGAGCACTGGGGAAAAGCAGGCAGAGAATTCCCTGCTAGCACCTTCTCTGTGCCTGGGAAGGAGAAGTGTTCACATTGCTTCGCAGAATCGCGTTTGTGCAGAAAACACTAACACTTGTTCAGAAGGAAAGAAAGCACAGAGCCCCAGATTTTATGTTGCCCTGGAGAGCTTGCAGAGCACTGGGGAAAAGCAGGCAGAGATTTCCCTGCTAGCACCTTCTCTGTGCCTGGGAAGCAAAAGTGTTCACATTGCTTCGCAGAATCGCGTTTGTGCAGAAAACACCGACACTTGTTCAGAAGGAAAGAAAGCACAGAGCCCCAGATTTTATGTTGCCCTGGAGAGCTTGCAGAGCACTGGGGAAAAGCAGGCAGAGAATTCCCTGCTAGCACCTTCTCTGTGCCTGGGAAGCAAAAGTGTTCACATTGCTTCGCAGAATCGCGTTTGTGCAGAAAACACTAACACTTGTTCAGAAGGAAAGAAAGCACAGAGCCCCAGATTTTAGGTTGCCCTGGAGAGCTTGCAGAGCACTGGGGAAAAGCAGGCAGAGAATTCCCTGCTAGCACCTTCTCTGTGCCTGGGAAGCAAAAGTGTTCACATTGCTTCGCAGAATCGCGTTTGTGCAGAAAACACTGACACTTGTTCAGAAGGAAAGAAAGCACAGAGCGCCACATTTTAGGTTGCCCTGGAGAGCTTGCAGAGCACTGGGGAAAGGCAGGCAGAGAATTCCCTGCTAGCACCTTCTCTGTGCCTGGGAAGCAAAAGTGTTCACATTGCTTCGCAGAATCGCGTTTGTGCAGAAAACACTAACACTTGTTCAGAAGGAAAGAAAGCACAGAGCCCCAGATTTTATGTTGCCCTGGAGAGCTTGCAGAGCACTGGGGAAAAGCAGGCAGAGAATTCCCTGCTAGCACCTTCTCTGTGCCTGGGAAGCAAAAGTGTTCACATTGCTTCGCAGAATCGCGTTTGTGCAGAAAACACTAACACTTGTTCAGAAGGAAAGAAAGCACAGAGCCCCAGATTTTATGTTGCCCTGGAGAGCTTGCAGAGCACTGGGGAAAAGCAGGCAGAGAATTCCCTGCTACCACCTTCTCTGTGCCTGGGAAGCAAAAGTGTTCACATTGCTTCGCAGAATCGCGTTTGTGCAGAAAACACCGACACTTGTTCAGAAGGAAAGAAAGCACAGAGCCCCAGATTTGATGTTGCCCTGGAGAGCTTGCAGAGCACTGGGGAAAGGCAGGCAGAGAATTCCCTGCTAGCACCTTCTCTGTGCCTGGGAAGCAAAAGTGTTCACATTGCTTCGCAGAATCGCGTTTGTGCAGAAAACACTGACACTTGTTCAGAAGGAAAGAAAGCACAGAGCCCCAGATTTTATGTTGCCCTGGAGAGCTTGCAGAGCACTGGGGAAAAGCAGGCAGAGAATTCCCTGCTAGCACCTTCTCTGTGCCTGGGAAGGAGAAGTGTTCACATTGCTTCGCAGAATCGCGTTTGTGCAGAAAACACTAACACTTGTTCAGAAGGAAAGAAAGCACAGAGCCCCAGATTTTATGTTGCCCTGGAGAGCTTGCAGAGCACTGGGGAAAAGCAGGCAGAGAATTCCCTGCTAGCACCTTCTCTGTGCCTGGGAAGCAAAAGTGTTCACATTGCTTCGCAGAATCGCGTTTGTGCAGAAAACACTGACACTTGTTCAGAAGGAAAGAAAGCACAGAGCGCCACATTTTAGGTTGCCCTGGAGAGCTTGCAGAGCACTGGGGAAAGGCAGGCAGAGAATTCCCTGCTAGCACCTTCTCTGTGCCTGGGAAGCAAAAGTGTTCACATTGCTTCGCAGAATCGCGTTTGTGCAGAAAACACTAACACTTGTTCAGAAGGAAAGAAAGCACAGAGCCCCAGATTTTATGTTGCCCTGGAGAGCTTGCAGAGCACTGGGGAAAAACAGGCAGAGAATTCCCTGCTAGCACCTTCTCTGTGCCTGGGAAGCAAAAGTGTTCACATTGCTTCGCAGAATCGCGTTTGTGCAGAAAACACTAACACTTGTTCAGAAGGAAAGAAAGCACAGAGCCCCACATTTTATGTTGCACTGGAGAGCTTGCAGAGCACTGGGGAAAGGCAGGCAGAGAATTCCCTGCTAGCACCTTCTCTGTGCCTGGGAAGCAAAAGTGTTCACATTGCTTCGCAGAATCGCGTTTGTGCAGAAAACACTAACACTTGTTCAGAAGGAAAGAAAGCACAGAGCCCCAGATTTTAGGTTGCCCTGGAGAGCTTGCAGAGCACTGGGGAAAGGCAGGCAGAGAATTCCCTGCTAGCACCTTCTCTGTGCCTGGGAAGCAAAAGTGTTCACATTGCTTCGCAGAATCGCGTTTGTGCAGAAAACACTAACACTTGTTCAGAAGGAAAGAAAGCACAGAGCCCCAGATTTTATGTTGCCCTGGAGAGCTTGCAGAGCACTGGGGAAAAGCAGGCAGAGAATTCCCTGCTAGCACCTTCTCTGTGCCTGGGAAGCAAAAGTGTTCACATTGCTTCGCAGAATCGCGTTTGTGCAGAAAACACTAACACTTGTTCAGAAGGAAAGAAAGCACAGAGCCCCAGATTTTATGTTGCCCTGGAGAGCTTGCAGAGCACTGGGGAAAAGCAGGCAGAGAATTCCCTGCTACCACCTTCTCTGTGCCTGGGAAGCAAAAGTGTTCACATTGCTTCGCAGAATCGCGTTTGTGCAGAAAACACCGACACTTGTTCAGAAGGAAAGAAAGCACAGAGCCCCAGATTTTATGTTGCCCTGGAGAGCTTGCAGAGCACTGGGGAAAGGCAGGCAGAGAATTCCCTGCTAGCACCTTCTCTGTGCCTGGGAAGCAAAAGTGTTCACATTGCTTCGCAGAATCGCGTTTGTGCAGAAAACACTGACACTTGTTCAGAAGGAAAGAAAGCACAGAGCCCCAGATTTTATGTTGCCCTGGAGAGCTTGCAGAGCACTGGGGAAAAGCAGGCAGAGAATTCCCTGCTAGCACCTTCTCTGTGCCTGGGAAGCAAAAGTGTTCACATTGCTTCGCAGAATCGCGTTTGTGCAGAAAACACTAACACTTGTTCAGAAGGAAAGAAAGCACAGAGCCCCAGATTTTATGTTGCCCTGGAGAGCTTGCAGAGCACTGGGGAAAAGCAGGCAGAGAATTCCCTGCTAGCACCTTCTCTGTGCCTCGGAAGGAGAAGTGTTCACATTGCTTCGCAGAATCGCGTTTGTGCAGAAAACACTAACACTTGTTCAGAAGGAAAGAAAGCACAGAGCCCCAGATTTTATGTTGCCCTGGAGAGCTTGCAGAGCACTGGGGAAAAGCAGGCAGAGATTTCCCTGCTAGCACCTTCTCTGTGCCTGGGAAGCAAAAGTGTTCACATTGCTTCGCAGAATCGCGTTTGTGCAGAAAACACTGACACTTGTTCAGAAGGAAAGAAAGCACAGAGCCCCAGATTTTATGTTGCCCTGGAGAGCTTGCAGAGCACTGGGGAAAAGCAGGCAGAGAATTCCCTGCTAGCACCTTCTCTGTGCCTGGGAAGCAAAAGTGTTCACATTGCTTCGCAGAATCGCGTTTGTGCAGAAAACACTAACACTTGTTCAGAAGGAAAGAAAGCACAGAGCCCCAGATTTTAGGTTGCCCTGGAGAGCTTGCAGAGCACTGGGGAAAAGCAGGCAGAGAATTCCCTGCTAGCACCTTCTCTGTGCCTGGGAAGCAAAAGTGTTCACATTGCTTCGCAGAATCGCGTTTGTGCAGAAAACACTGACACTTGTTCAGAAGGAAAGAAAGCACAGAGCGCCACATTTTAGGTTGCCCTGGAGAGCTTGCAGAGCACTGGGGAAAGGCAGGCAGAGAATTCCCTGCTAGCACCTTCTCTGTGCCTGGGAAGCAAAAGTGTTCACATTGCTTCGCAGAATCGCGTTTGTGCAGAAAACACTAACACTTGTTCAGAAGGAAAGAAAGCACAGAGCCCCAGATTTTATGTTGCCCTGGAGAGCTTGCAGAGCACTGGGGAAAAACAGGCAGAGAATTCCCTGCTAGCACCTTCTCTGTGCCTGGAAGCAAAAGTGTTCACATTGCTTCGCAGAATCGCGTTTGTGCAGAAAACACTAACACTTGTTCAGAAGGAAAGAAAGCACAGAGCCCCACATTTTATGTTGCACTGGAGAGCTTGCAGAGCACTGGGGAAAGGCAGGCAGAGAATTCCCTGCTAGCACCTTCTCTGTGCCTGGGAAGCAAAAGTGTTCACATTGCTTCGCAGAATCGCGTTTGTGCAGAAAACACTAACACTTGTTCAGAAGGAAAGAAAGCACAGAGCCCCAGATTTTAGGTTGCCCTGGGAGCTTGCAGAGCACTGGGGAAAGGCAGGCAGAGAATTCCCTGCTAGCACCTTCTCTGTGCCTGGGAAGCAAAAGTGTTCACATTGCTTCGCAGAATCGCGTTTGTGCAGAAAACACTACAACACTTGTTCAGAAGGAAAGAAAGCACAGAGCCCCAGATTTTATGTTGCCCTGGAGAGCTTGCAGAGCACTGGGGAAAAGCAGGCAGAGAATTCCCTGCTAGCACCTTCTCTGTGCCTGGGTAAGCAAAAGTGTTCACATTGCTTCGCAGAATCGCGTTTGTGCAGAAAACACTAACACTTGTTCAGAAGGAAAGAAAGCACAGAGCCCCAGATTTTATGTTGCCCTGGAGAGCTTGCAGAGCACTGGGGAAAAGCAGGCAGAGAATTCCCTGCTAGCACCTTCTCTGTGCCTGGGAAGCAAAAGTGTTCACATTGCTTCGCAGAATCGCGTTTGTGCAGAAAACACCGACACTTGTTCAGAAGGAAAGAAAGCACAGAGCCCCAGATTTGATGTTGCCCTGGAGAGCTTGCAGAGCACTGGGGAAAGGCAGGCAGAGAATTCCCTGCTAGCACCTTCTCTGTGCCTGGGAAGCAAAAGTGTTCACATTGCTTCGCAGATCGCGTTTGTGCAGAAAACACTGACACTTGTTCAGAAGGAAAGAAAGCACAGAGCCCCAGATTTTATGTTGCCCTGGAGAGCTTGCAGAGCACTGGGGAAAAGCAGGCAGAGAATTCCCTGCTAGCACCTTCTCTGTGCCTGGAAGCAAAAGTGTTCACCATTGCCTTCGCAGAAATCGCGTTTGTGCAGAAAACACTAACACTTGTTCAGAAGGAAGAAAGCACAGAGCCCAGATTTTATGTTGCCCTGGAGAGCTTGCAGAGCACTGGGGAAAAAGCAGGCAGAGAATTCCCTGCTAGCACCTTCTCTGTGCCTGGGAAGCAAAAGTGTTCACATTGCTTCGCAGAATCGCGTTTGTGCAGAAAACACTGACACTTGTTCAGAAGGAAAGAAAGCAACAGAGCGCCACATTTTAGGTTGCCCTGGAGAGGCTTGCAGAGCACTGGGGAAAGGCAGGCAGAGAATTCCCTGCTAGCACCTTCTCTGTGCCTGGGAAGCAAAAGTGTTCACATTGCTTCGCAGAATCGCGTTTGTGCAGAAAACACTAACACTTGTTCAGAAGGAAAGAAAGCACAGAGCCCCAGATTTTATGTTGCCCTGGAGAGCTTGCAGAGCACTGGGGAAAAACAGGCAGAGAATTCCCCTGCTAGCACCTTCTCTGTGCCTGGAAGCAAAGTGTTCACATTGCTTCGCAGAATCGCGTTTGTGCAGAAACACCTAACACACTTGTTCAGAGGAAAGAAAGCACAGAGCCCCACATTTTATGTTGCACTGGAGAGCTTGCAGAGCACTGAAAGGCAGGCAGAGAATTCCCTGCTAGCACCTTCTCTGTGCCTGGGAAGCAAAAGTGTTCACATTGCTTCGCAGAATCGCGTTTGTGCAGAAAACACTAACACTTGTTCAGAAGGAAAGAAAGCACAGAGCCCCAGATTTTATGTTGCCCTGGAGAGCTTGCAGAGCACTGGGGAAAAGCAGGCAGAGAATTCCCTGCTAGCACCTTCTCTGTGCCTGGGAAGCAAAAGTGTTCACATTGCTTCGCAGAATCGCGTTTGTGCAGAAAACACTAACACTTGTTCAGAAGGAAAGAAAGCACAGAGCCCCAGATTTTATGTTGCCCTGGAGAGCTTGCAGAGCACTGGGGAAAAAGCAGGCAGAGAATTCCCTGCTACCACCTTCTCTGTGCCTGGGAAGCAAAAGTGTTCACATTGCTTCGCAGAATCGCGTTTGTGCAGAAAACACCGACACTTGTTCAGAAGGAAAGAAAGCACAGAGCCCCAGATTTGATGTTGCCCTGGAGAGCTTGCAGAGCACTGGGGAAAGGCAGGCAGAGAATTCCCTGCTAGCACCTTCTCTGTGCCTGGGAAGCAAAAGTGTTCACATTGCTTCGCAGAATCGCGTTTGTGCAGAAAACACTGACACTTGTTCAGAAGGAAAGAAAGCACAGAGCCCCAGATTTTATGTTGCCCTGGAGAGCTTGCAGAGCACTGGGGAAAAGCAGGCAGAGAATTCCCTGCTAGCACCTTCTCTGTGCCTGGGAAGCAAAAGTGTTCACATTGCTTCGCAGAATCGCGTTTGTGCAGAAAACACTAACACTTGTTCAGAAGGAAAGAAAGCACAGAGCCCCAGATTTTAGGTTGCCCTGGAGAGCTTGCAGAGCACTGGGGAAAAGCAGGCAGAGAATTCCCTGCTAGCACCTTCTCTGTGCCTGGGAAGCAAAAGTGTTCACATTGCTTCGCAGAATCGCGTTTGTGCAGAAAACACTGACACTTGTTCAGAAGGAAAGAAAGCACAGAGCGCCACATTTTAGGTTGCCCTGGAGAGCTTGCAGAGCACTGGGGAAAGGCAGGCAGAGAATTCCCTGCTAGCACCTTCTCTGTGCCTGGGAAGCAAAAGTGTTCACATTGCTTCGCAGAATCGCGTTTGTGCAGAAAACACTAACACTTGTTCAGAAGGAAAGAAAGCACAGAGCCCCAGATTTTATGTTGCCCTGGAGAGCTTGCAGAGCACTGGGGAAAAACAGGCAGAGAATTCCCTGCTAGCACCTTCTCTGTGCCTGGGAAGCAAAAGTGTTCACATTGCTTCGCAGAATCGCGTTTGTGCAGAAAACACTAACACTTGTTCAGAAGGAAAGAAAGCACAGAGCCCCACATTTTATGTTGCACTGGAGAGCTTGCAGAGCACTGGGGAAAGGCAGGCAGAGAATTCCCTGCTAGCACCTTCTCTGTGCCTGGGAAGCAAAAGTGTTCACATTGCTTCGCAGAATCGCGTTTGTGCAGAAAACACTAACACTTGTTCAGAAGGAAAGAAAGCACAGAGCCCCAGATTTTAGGTTGCCCTGGAGAGCTTGCAGAGCACTGGGGAAAGGCAGGCAGAGAATTCCCTGCTAGCACCTTCTCTGTGCCTGGGAAGCAAAAGTGTTCACATTGCTTCGCAGAATCGCGTTTGTGCAGAAAACACTAACACTTGTTCAGAAGGAAAGAAAGCACAGAGCCCCAGATTTTATGTTGCCCTGGAGAGCTTGCAGAGCACTGGGGAAAAGCAGGCAGAGAATTCCCTGCTAGCACCTTCTCTGTGCCTGGGAAGCAAAAGTGTTCACATTGCTTCGCAGAATCGCGTTTGTGCAGAAAACACTAACACTTGTTCAGAAGGAAAGAAAGCACAGAGCCCCAGATTTTATGTTGCCCTGGAGAGCTTGCAGAGCACTGGGGAAAAGCAGGCAGAGAATTCCCTGCTACCACCTTCTCTGTGCCTGGGAAGCAAAAGTGTTCACATTGCTTCGCAGAATCGCGTTTGTGCAGAAAACACCGACACTTGTTCAGAAGGAAAGAAAGCACAGAGCCCCAGATTTTATGTTGCCCTGGAGAGCTTGCAGAGCACTGGGGAAAGGCAGGCAGAGAATTCCCTGCTAGCACCTTCTCTGTGCCTGGGAAGCAAAAGTGTTCACATTGCTTCGCAGAATCGCGTTTGTGCAGAAAACACTGACACTTGTTCAGAAGGAAAGAAAGCACAGAGCCCCAGATTTTATGTTGCCCTGGAGAGCTTGCAGAGCACTGGGGAAAAGCAGGCAGAGAATTCCCTGCTAGCACCTTCTCTGTGCCTGGGAAGCAAAAGTGTTCACATTGCTTCGCAGAATCGCGTTTGTGCAGAAAACACTAACACTTGTTCAGAAGGAAAGAAAGCACAGAGCCCCAGATTTTATGTTGCCCTGGAGAGCTTGCAGAGCACTGGGGAAAAGCAGGCAGAGAATTCCCTGCTAGCACCTTCTCTGTGCCTCGGAAGGAGAAGTGTTCACATTGCTTCGCAGAATCGCGTTTGTGCAGAAAACACTAACACTTGTTCAGAAGGAAAGAAAGCACAGAGCCCCAGATTTTATGTTGCCCTGGAGAGCTTGCAGAGCACTGGGGAAAAGCAGGCAGAGATTTCCCTGCTAGCACCTTCTCTGTGCCTGGGAAGCAAAAGTGTTCACATTGCTTCGCAGAATCGCGTTTGTGCAGAAAACACTGACACTTGTTCAGAAGGAAAGAAAGCACAGAGCCCCAGATTTTATGTTGCCCTGGAGAGCTTGCAGAGCACTGGGGAAAAGCAGGCAGAGAATTCCCTGCTAGCACCTTCTCTGTGCCTGGGAAGCAAAAGTGTTCACATTGCTTCGCAGAATCGCGTTTGTGCAGAAAACACTAACACTTGTTCAGAAGGAAAGAAAGCACAGAGCCCCAGATTTTATGTTGCCCTGGAGAGCTTGCAGAGCACTGGGGAAAAGCAGGCAGAGAATTCCCTGCTAGCACCTTCTCTGTGCCTGGGAAGCAAAAGTGTTCACATTGCTTCGCAGAATTGCGTTTGTGCAGAAAACACTGACACTTGTTCAGAAGGAAAGAAAGCACAGAGCGCCACATTTTAGGTTGCCCTGGAGAGCTTGCAGAGCACTGGGGAAAGGCAGGCAGAGAATTCCCTGCTAGCACCTTCTCTGTGCCTGGGAAGCAAAAGTGTTCACATTGCTTCGCAGAATCGCGTTTGTGCAGAAAACACTAACACTTGTTCAGAAGGAAAGAAAGCACAGAGCCCCAGATTTTATGTTGCCCTGGAGAGCTTGCAGAGCACTGGGGAAAAACAGGCAGAGAATTCCCTGCTAGCACCTTCTCTGTGCCTGGGAAGCAAAAGTGTTCACATTGCTTCGCAGAATCGCGTTTGTGCAGAAAACACTAACACTTGTTCAGAAGGAAAGAAAGCACAGAGCCCCACATTTTATGTTGCACTGGAGAGCTTGCAGAGCACTGGGGAAAGGCAGGCAGAGAATTCCCTGCTAGCACCTTCTCTGTGCCTGGGAAGCAAAAGTGTTCACATTGCTTCGCAGAATCGCGTTTGTGCAGAAAACACTAACACTTGTTCAGAAGGAAAGAAAGCACAGAGCCCCAGATTTTATGTTGCCCTGGAGAGCTTGCAGAGCACTGGGGAAAAGCAGGCAGAGAATTCCCTGCTAGCACCTTCTCTGTGCCTGGGAAGCAAAAGTGTTCACATTGCTTCGCAGAATCGCGTTTGTGCAGAAAACACTAACACTTGTTCAGAAGGAAAGAAAGCACAGAGCCCCAGATTTTATGTTGCCCTGGAGAGCTTGCAGAGCACTGGGGAAAAGCAGGCAGAGAATTCCCTGCTAGCACCTTCTCTGTGCCTGGGAAGCAAAAGTGTTCACATTGCTTCGCAGAATCGCGTTTGTGCAGAAAACACCGACACTTGTTCAGAAGGAAAGAAAGCACAGAGCCCCAGATTTGATGTTGCCCTGGAGAGCTTGCAGAGCACTGGGGAAAGGCAGGCAGAGAATTCCCTGCTAGCACCTTCTCTGTGCCTGGGAAGCAAAAGTGTTCACATTGCTTCGCAGAATCGCGTTTGTGCAGAAAACACTGACACTTGTTCAGAAGGAAAGAAAGCACAGAGCCCCAGATTTTATGTTGCCCTGGAGAGCTTGCAGAGCACTGGGGAAAAGCAGGCAGAGAATTCCCTGCTAGCACCTTCTCTGTGCCTGGGAAGCAAAAGTGTTCACATTGCTTCGCAGAATCGCGTTTGTGCAGAAAACACTAACACTTGTTCAGAAGGAAAGAAAGCACAGAGCCCCAGATTTTATGTTGCCCTGGAGAGCTTGCAGAGCACTGGGGAAAAGCAGGCAGAGAATTCCCTGCTAGCACCTTCTCTGTGCCTGGGAAGCAAAAGTGTTCACATTGCTTCGCAGAATCGCGTTTGTGCAGAAAACACTGACACTTGTTCAGAAGGAAAGAAAGCACAGAGCGCCACATTTTAGGTTGCCCTGGAGAGCTTGCAGAGCACTGGGGAAAGGCAGGCAGAGAATTCCCTGCTAGCACCTTCTCTGTGCCTGGGAAGCAAAAGTGTTCACATTGCTTCGCAGAATCGCGTTTGTGCAGAAAACACTAACACTTGTTCAGAAGGAAAGAAAGCACAGAGCCCCAGATTTTATGTTGCCCTGGAGAGCTTGCAGAGCACTGGGGAAAAACAGGCAGAGAATTCCCTGCTAGCACCTTCTCTGTGCCTGGGAAGCAAAAGTGTTCACATTGCTTCGCAGAATCGCGTTTGTGCAGAAAACACTAACACTTGTTCAGAAGGAAAGAAAGCACAGAGCCCCACATTTTATGTTGCACTGGAGAGCTTGCAGAGCACTGGGGAAAGGCAGGCAGAGAATTCCCTGCTAGCACCTTCTCTGTGCCTGGGAAGCAAAAGTGTTCACATTGCTTCGCAGAATCGCGTTTGTGCAGAAAACACTAACACTTGTTCAGAAGGAAAGAAAGCACAGAGCCCCAGATTTTAGGTTGCCCTGGAGAGCTTGCAGAGCACTGGGGAAAGGCAGGCAGAGAATTCCCTGCTAGCACCTTCTCTGTGCCTGGGAAGCAAAAGTGTTCACATTGCTTCGCAGAATCGCGTTTGTGCAGAAAACACTAACACTTGTTCAGAAGGAAAGAAAGCACAGAGCCCCAGATTTTATGTTGCCCTGGAGAGCTTGCAGAGCACTGGGGAAAAGCAGGCAGAGAATTCCCTGCTAGCACCTTCTCTGTGCCTGGGAAGCAAAAGTGTTCACATTGCTTCGCAGAATCGCGTTTGTGCAGAAAACACTAACACTTGTTCAGAAGGAAAGAAAGCACAGAGCCCCAGATTTTATGTTGCCCTGGAGAGCTTGCAGAGCACTGGGGAAAAGCAGGCAGAGAATTCCCTGCTACCACCTTCTCTGTGCCTGGGAAGCAAAAGTGTTCACATTGCTTCGCAGAATCGCGTTTGTGCAGAAAACACCGACACTTGTTCAGAAGGAAAGAAAGCACAGAGCCCCAGATTTGATGTTGCCCTGGAGAGCTTGCAGAGCACTGGGGAAAGGCAGGCAGAGAATTCCCTGCTAGCACCTTCTCTGTGCCTGGGAAGCAAAAGTGTTCACATTGCTTCGCAGAATCGCGTTTGTGCAGAAAACACTGACACTTGTTCAGAAGGAAAGAAAGCACAGAGCCCCAGATTTTATGTTGCCCTGGAGAGCTTGCAGAGCACTGGGGAAAAGCAGGCAGAGAATTCCCTGCTAGCACCTTCTCTGTGCCTGGGAAGCAAAAGTGTTCACATTGCTTCGCAGAATCGCGTTTGTGCAGAAAACACTAACACTTGTTCAGAAGGAAAGAAAGCACAGAGCCCCAGATTTTAGGTTGCCCTGGAGAGCTTGCAGAGCACTGGGGAAAAGCAGGCAGAGAATTCCCTGCTAGCACCTTCTCTGTGCCTGGGAAGCAAAAGTGTTCACATTGCTTCGCAGAATCGCGTTTGTGCAGAAAACACTGACACTTGTTCAGAAGGAAAGAAAGCACAGAGCGCCACATTTTAGGTTGCCCTGGAGAGCTTGCAGAGCACTGGGGAAAGGCAGGCAGAGAATTCCCTGCTAGCACCTTCTCTGTGCCTGGGAAGCAAAAGTGTTCACATTGCTTCGCAGAATCGCGTTTGTGCAGAAAACACTAACACTTGTTCAGAAGGAAAGAAAGCACAGAGCCCCAGATTTTATGTTGCCCTGGAGAGCTTGCAGAGCACTGGGGAAAAACAGGCAGAGAATTCCCTGCTAGCACCTTCTCTGTGCCTGGGAAGCAAAAGTGTTCACATTGCTTCGCAGAATCGCGTTTGTGCAGAAAACACTAACACTTGTTCAGAAGGAAAGAAAGCACAGAGCCCCAGATTTTATGTTGCACTGGAGAGCTTGCAGAGCACTGGGGAAAGGCAGGCAGAGAATTCCCTGCTAGCACCTTCTCTGTGCCTGGGAAGCAAAAGTGTTCACATTGCTTCGCAGAATCGCGTTTGTGCAGAAAACACTAACACTTGTTCAGAAGGAAAGAAAGCACAGAGCCCCAGATTTTATGTTGCCCTGGAGAGCTTGCAGAGCACTGGGGAAAGGCAGGCAGAGAATTCCCTGCTAGCACCTTCTCTGTGCCTGGGAAGCAAAAGTGTTCACATTGCTTCGCAGAATCGCGTTTGTGCAGAAAACACTAACACTTGTTCAGAAGGAAAGAAAGCACAGAGCCCCAGATTTTATGTTGCCCTGGAGAGCTTGCAGAGCACTGGGGAAAAGCAGGCAGAGAATTCCCTGCTAGCACCTTCTCTGTGCCTGGGAAGCAAAAGTGTTCACATTGCTTCGCAGAATCGCGTTTGTGCAGAAAACACTAACACTTGTTCAGAAGGAAAGAAAGCACAGAGCCCCAGATTTTATGTTGCCCTGGAGAGCTTGCAGAGCACTGGGGAAAAGCAGGCAGAGAATTCCCTGCTAGCACCTTCTCTGTGCCTGGGAAGCAAAAGTGTTCACATTGCTTCGCAGAATCGCGTTTGTGCAGAAAACACCGACACTTGTTCAGAAGGAAAGAAAGCACAGAGCCCCAGATTTTATGTTGCCCTGGAGAGCTTGCAGAGCACTGGGGAAAGGCAGGCAGAGAATTCCCTGCTAGCACCTTCTCTGTGCCTGGGAAGCAAAAGTGTTCACATTGCTTCGCAGAATCGCGTTTGTGCAGAAAACACTGACACTTTTTCAGAAGGAAAGAAAGCACAGAGCCCCAGATTTTATGTTGCCCTGGAGAGCTTGCAGAGCACTGGGGAAAAGCAGGCAGAGAATTCCCTGCTAGCACCTTCTCTGTGCCTGGGAAGCAAAAGTGTTCACATTGCTTCGCAGAATCGCGTTTGTGCAGAAAACACTAACACTTGTTCAGAAGGAAAGAAAGCACAGAGCCCCAGATTTTAGGTTGCCCTGGAGAGCTTGCAGAGCACTGGGGAAAAGCAGGCAGAGAATTCCCTGCTAGCACCTTCTCTGTGCCTGGGAAGGAGAAGTGTTCACATTGCTTCGCAGAATCGCGTTTGTGCAGAAAACACTGACACTTGTTCAGAAGGAAAGAAAGCACAGAGCGCCACATTTTAGGTTGCCCTGGAGAGCTTGCAGAGCACTGGGGAAAGGCAGGCAGAGAATTCCCTGCTAGCACCTTCTCTGTGCCTGGGAAGCAAAAGTGTTCACATTGCTTCGCAGAATCGCGTTTGTGCAGAAAACACTAACACTTGTTCAGAAGGAAAGAAAGCACAGAGCCCCAGATTTTATGTTGCCCTGGAGAGCTTGCAGAGCACTGGGGAAAAGCAGGCAGAGAATTCCCTGCTAGCACCTTCTCTGTGCCTGGGAAGCAAAAGTGTTCACATTGCTTCGCAGAATCGCGTTTGTGCAGAAAACACTAACACTTGTTCAGAAGGAAAGAAAGCACAGAGCCCCAGATTTTATGTTGCCCTGGAGAGCTTGCAGAGCACTGGGGAAAAGCAGGCAGAGAATTCCCTGCTAGCACCTTCTCTGTGCCTGGGAAGCAAAAGTGTTCACATTGCTTCGCAGAATCGCGTTTGTGCAGAAAACACTAACACTTGTTCAGAAGGAAAGAAAGCACAGAGCCCCAGATTTTATGTTGCCCTGGAGAGCTTGCAGAGCACTGGGGAAAAGCAGGCAGAGAATTCCCTGCTAGCACCTTCTCTGTGCCTGGGAAGCAAAAGTGTTCACATTGCTTCGCAGAATCTCGTTTGTGCTGAAACACCGACACTTGTTCAGAAGGAAAGAAAGCACAGAGCCCCAGATTTTATGTTGCCCTGGAGAGCTTGCAGAGCACTGGGGAAAAGCAGGCAGAGAATTCCCTGCTAGCACCTTCTCTGTGCCTGGGAAGCAAAAGTGTTCACATTGCTTCGCAGAATCGCGTTTGTGCAGAAAACACTAACACTTGTTCAGAAGGAAAGAAAGCACAGAGCCCCAGATTTTATGTTGCCCTGGAGAGCTTGCAGAGCACTGGGGAAAGGCAGGCAGAGAATTCCCTGCTAGCACCTTCTCTGTGCCTCGGAAGGAGAAGTGTTCACATTGCTTCGCAGAATCGCGTTTGTGCAGAAAACAGTAACACTTGTTCAGAAGGAAAGAAAGCACAGAGCCCCAGATTTTATGTTGCCCTGGAGAGCTTGCAGAGCACTGGGGAAAAGCAGGCAGAGAATTCCCTGCTAGCACCTTCTCTGTGCCTGGGAAGCAAAAGTGTTCACATTGCTTCGCAGAATCGCGTTTGTGCAGAAAACACTGACACTTGTTCAGAAGGAAAGAAAGCACAGAGCCCCAGATTTTATGTGGCCCTGGAGAGCTTGCAGAGCACTGGGGAAAGGCAGGCAGAGAATTCCCTGCTAGCACCTTCTCTGTGCCTGGGAAGCAAAAGTGTTCACATTGCTTCGCAGAATCGCGTTTGTGCAGAAAACACTAACACTTGTTCAGAAGGAAAGAAAGCACAGAGCCCCAGATTTTATGTTGCCCTGGAGAGCTTGCAGAGCACTGGGGAAAAGCAGGCAGAGAATTCCCTGCTAGCACCTTCTCTGTGCCTCGGAAGGAGAAGTGTTCACATTGCTTCGCAGAATCGCGTTTGTGCAGAAAACACTAACACTTGTTCAGAAGGAAAGAAAGCACAGAGCCCCAGATTTGATGTTGCCCTGGAGAGCTTGCAGAGCACTGGGGAAAGGCAGGCAGAGAATTCCCTGCTAGCACCTTCTCTGTGCCTGGGAAGCAAAAGTGTTCACATTGCTTCGCAGAATCGCGTTTGTGCAGAAAACACTGACACTTGTTCAGAAGGAAAGAAAGCACAGAGCCCCAGATTTTATGTTGCCCTGGAGAGCTTGCAGAGCACTGGGGAAAGGCAGGCAGAGAATTCCCTGCTAGCACCTTCTCTGTGCCTGGGAAGCAAAAGTGTTCACATTGCTTCGCAGAATCGCGTTTGTGCAGAAAACACTGACACTTGTTCAGAAGGAAAGAAAGCACAGAGCCCCAGATTTTATGTTGCCCTGGAGAGCTTGCAGAGCACTGGGGAAAAGCAGGCAGAGAATTCCCTGCTAGCACCTTCTCTGTGCCTGGGAAGCAAAAGTGTTCACATTGCTTCGCAGAATCGCGTTTGTGCAGAAAACACTAACACTTGTTCAGAAGGAAAGAAAGCACAGAGCCCCAGATTTTATGTTGCCCTGGAGAGCTTGCAGAGCACTGGGGAAAAGCAGGCAGAGAATTCCCTGCTAGCACCTTCTCTGTGCCTGGGAAGCAAAAGTGTTCACATTGCTTCGCAGAATCGCGTTTGTGCAGAAAACACTAACACTTGTTCAGAAGGAAAGAAAGCACAGAGCCCCAGATTTTATGTTGCCCTGGAGAGCTTGCAGAGCACTGGGGAAAGGCAGGCAGAGAATTCCCTGCTAGCACCTTCTCTGTGCCTCGGAAGGAGAAGTGTTCACATTGCTTCGCAGAATCGCGTTTGTGCAGAAAACACTAACACTTGTTCAGAAGGAAAGAAAGCACAGAGCCCCAGATTTTATGTTGCCCTGGAGAGCTTGCAGAGCACTGGGGAAAAGCAGGCAGAGAATTCCCTGCTAGCACCTTCTCTGTGCCTGGGAAGCAAAAGTGTTCACATTGCTTCGCAGAATCGCGTTTGTGCAGAAAACACTAACACTTGTTCAGAAGGAAAGAAAGCACAGAGCCCCAGATTTTATGTTGCCCTGGAGAGCTTGCAGAGCACTGGGGAAAAGCAGGCAGAGAATTCCCTGCTAGCACCTTCTCTGTGCCTGGGAAGCAAAAGTGTTCACATTGCTTCGCAGAATCGCGTTTGTGCAGAAAACACCGACACTTGTTCAGAAGGAAAGAAAGCACAGAGCCCCAGATTTTATGTTGCCCTGGAGAGCTTGCAGAGCACTGGGGAAAGGCAGGCAGAGAATTCCCTGCTAGCACCTTCTCTGTGCCTGGGAAGCAAAAGTGTTCACATTGCTTCGCAGAATCGCGTTTGTGCAGAAAACACTGACACTTGTTCAGAAGGAAAGAAAGCACAGAGCCCCAGATTTTATGTTGCCCTGGAGAGCTTGCAGAGCACTGGGGAAAAGCAGGCAGAGAATTCCCTGCTAGCACCTTCTCTGTGCCTGGGAAGCAAAAGTGTTCACATTGCTTCGCAGAATCGCGTTTGTGCAGAAAACACTGACACTTGTTCAGAAGGAAAGAAAGCACAGAGCCCCAGATTTTAGGTTGCCCTGGAGAGCTTGCAGAGCACTGGGGAAAAGCAGGCAGAGAATTCCCTGCTAGCACCTTCTCTGTGCCTGGGAAGGAGAAGTGTTCACATTGCTTCGCAGAATCGCGTTTGTGCAGAAAACACTGACACTTGTTCAGAAGGAAAGAAAGCACAGAGCGCCACATTTTAGGTTGCCCTGGAGAGCTTGCAGAGCACTGGGGAAAGGCAGGCAGAGAATTCCCTGCTAGCACCTTCTCTGTGCCTGGGAAGCAAAAGTGTTCACATTGCTTCGCAGAATCGCGTTTGTGCAGAAAACACTAACACTTGTTCAGAAGGAAAGAAAGCACAGAGCCCCAGATTTTATGTTGCCCTGGAGAGCTTGCAGAGCACTGGGGAAAAGCAGGCAGAGAATTCCCTGCTAGCTCCTTCTCTGTGCCTGGGAAGCAAAAGTGTTCACATTGCTTCGCAGAATCGCGTTTGTGCAGAAAACACTAACACTTGTTCAGAAGGAAAGAAAGCACAGAGCCCCAGATTTTATGTTGCCCTGGAGAGCTTACAGAGCACTGGGGAAAAGCAGGCAGAGAATTCCCTGCTAGCACCTTCTCTGTGCCTGGGAAGCAAAAGTGTTCACATTGCTTCGCAGAATCGCGTTTGTGCAGAAAACACTAACACTTGTTCAGAAGGAAAGAAAGCACAGAGCCCCAGATTTTATGTTGCCCTGGAGAGCTTGCAGAGCACTGGGGAAAAGCAGGCAGAGAATTCCCTGCTAGCACCTTCTCTGTGCCTGGGAAGCAAAAGTGTTCACATTGCTTCGCAGAATCTCGTTTGTGCTGAAACACCGACACTTGTTCAGAAGGAAAGAAAGCACAGAGCCCCAGATTTTATGTTGCCCTGGAGAGCTTGCAGAGCACTGGGGAAAAGCAGGCAGAGAATTCCCTGCTAGCACCTTCTCTGTGCCTGGGAAGCAAAAGTGTTCACATTGCTTCGCAGAATCGCGTTTGTGCAGAAAACACTAACACTTGTTCAGAAGGAAAGAAAGCACAGAGCCCCAGATTTTATGTTGCCCTGGAGAGCTTGCAGAGCACTGGGGAAAGGCAGGCAGAGAATTCCCTGCTAGCACCTTCTCTGTGCCTGGGAAGGAGAAGTGTTCACATTGCTTCGCAGAATCGCGTTTGTGCAGAAAACAGTAACACTTGTTCAGAAGGAAAGAAAGCACAGAGCCCCAGATTTTATGTTGCCCTGGAGAGCTTGCAGAGCACTGGGGAAAAGCAGGCAGAGAATTCCCTGCTAGCACCTTCTCTGTGCCTCGGAAGGAGAAGTGTTCACATTGCTTCGCAGAATCGCGTTTGTGCAGAAAACACTGACACTTGTTCAGAAGGAAAGAAAGCACAGAGCCCCAGATTTTATGTGGCCCTGGAGAGCTTGCAGAGCACTGGGGAAAGGCAGGCAGAGAATTCCCTGCTAGCACCTTCTCTGTGCCTGGGAAGCAAAAGTGTTCACATTGCTTCGCAGAATCGCGTTTGTGCAGAAAACACTAACACTTGTTCAGAAGGAAAGAAAGCACAGAGCCCCAGATTTTATGTTGCCCTGGAGAGCTTGCAGAGCACTGGGGAAAAGCAGGCAGAGAATTCCCTGCTAGCACCTTCTCTGTGCCTCGGAAGGAGAAGTGTTCACATTGCTTCGCAGAATCGCGTTTGTGCAGAAAACACTAACACTTGTTCAGAAGGAAAGAAAGCACAGAGCCCCAGATTTGATGTTGCCCTGGAGAGCTTGCAGAGCACTGGGGAAAGGCAGGCAGAGAATTCCCTGCTAGCACCTTCTCTGTGCCTGGGAAGCAAAAGTGTTCACATTGCTTCGCAGAATCGCGTTTGTGCAGAAAACACTGACACTTGTTCAGAAGGAAAGAAAGCACAGAGCCCCAGATTTTATGTTGCCCTGGAGAGCTTGCAGAGCACTGGGGAAAGGCAGGCAGAGAATTCCCTGCTAGCACCTTCTCTGTGCCTGGGAAGCAAAAGTGTTCACATTGCTTCGCAGAATCGCGTTTGTGCAGAAAACACTGACACTTGTTCAGAAGGAAAGAAAGCACAGAGCCCCAGATTTTATGTTGCCCTGGAGAGCTTGCAGAGCACTGGGGAAAAGCAGGCAGAGAATTCCCTGCTAGCACCTTCTCTGTGCCTGGGAAGCAAAAGTGTTCACATTGCTTCGCAGAATCGCGTTTGTGCAGAAAACACTAACACTTGTTCAGAAGGAAAGAAAGCACAGAGCCCCAGATTTTAGGTTGCCCTGGAGAGCTTGCAGAGCACTGGGGAAAAGCAGGCAGAGAATTCCCTGCTAGCACCTTCTCTGTGCCTGGGAAGCAAAAGTGTTCACATTGCTTCGCAGAATCGCGTTTGTGCAGAAAACACTAACACTTGTTCAGAAGGAAAGAAAGCACAGAGCCCCAGATTTTATGTTGCCCTGGAGAGCTTGCAGAGCACTGGGGAAAGGCAGGCAGAGAATTCCCTGCTAGCACCTTCTCTGTGCCTCGGAAGGAGAAGTGTTCACATTGCTTCGCAGAATCGCGTTTGTGCAGAAAACACTAACACTTGTTCAGAAGGAAAGAAAGCACAGAGCCCCAGATTTTATGTTGCCCTGGAGAGCTTGCAGAGCACTGGGGAAAAGCAGGCAGAGAATTCCCTGCTAGCTCCTTCTCTGTGCCTGGGAAGCAAAAGTGTTCACATTGCTTCGCAGAATCGCGTTTGTGCAGAAAACACTAACACTTGTTCAGAAGGAAAGAAAGCACAGAGCCCCAGATTTTAGGTTGCCCTGGAGAGCTTGCAGAGCACTGGGGAAAAGCAGGCAGAGAATTCCCTGCTAGCACCTTCTCTGTGCCTGGGAAGCAAAAGTGTTCACATTGCTTCGCAGAATCGCGTTTGTGCAGAAAACACTAACACTTGTTCAGAAGGAAAGAAAGCACAGAGCCCCAGATTTTATGTTGCCCTGGAGAGCTTGCAGAGCACTGGGGAAAGGCAGGCAGAGAATTCCCTGCTAGCACCTTCTCTGTGCCTGGGAAGCAAAAGTGTTCACATTGCTTCGCAGAATCGCGTTTGTGCAGAAAACACTAACAGTTGTTCAGAAGGAAAGAAAGCACAGAGCCCCAGATTTGATGTTGCCCTGGAGAGCTTGCAGAGCACTGGGGAAAAGCAGGCAGAGAATTCCCTGCTAGCACCTTCTCTGTGCCTGGGAAGGAGAAGTATTCACATTGCTTCGCAGAATCGCGTTTGTGCAGAAAACACTAACACTTGTTCAGAAGGAAAGAAAGCACAGAGCCCCAGATTTTATGTTGCCGTGGAGAGCTTGCAGAGCACTGGGGAAAGGCAGGCAGAGAATTCCCTGCTAGCACCTTCTCTGTGCCTGGGAAGCAAAAGTGTTCACATTGCTTCGCAGAATCGCGTTTGTGCAGAAAACACTAACACTTGTTCAGAAGGAAAGAAAGCACAGAGCCCCAGATTTTATGTTGCCCTGGAGAGCTTGCAGAGCACTGGGGAAAAGCAGGCAGAGAATTCCCTGCTAGCACCTTCTCTGTGCCTCGGAAGGAGAAGTGTTCACATTGCTTCGCAGAATCGCGTTTGTGCAGAAAACACTAACACTTGTTCAGAAGGAAAGAAAGCACAGAGCCCCAGATTTTATGTTGCCCTGGAGAGCTTGCAGAGCACTGGGGAAAAGCAGGCAGAGAATTCCCTGCTAGCACCTTCTCTGTGCCTGGGAAGCAAAAGTGTTCACATTGCTTCGCAGAATCGCGTTTGTGCAGAAAACACCGACACTTGTTCAGAAGGAAAGAAAGCACAGAGCCCCAGATTTTATGTTGCCCTGGAGAGCTTGCAGAGCACTGGGGAAAGGCAGGCAGAGAATTCCCTGCTAGCACCTTCTCTGTGCCTGGGAAGCAAAAGTGTTCACATTGCTTCGCAGAATCGCGTTTGTGCAGAAAACACTGACACTTGTTCAGAAGGAAAGAAAGCACAGAGCCCCAGATTTTATGTTGCCCTGGAGAGCTTGCAGAGCACTGGGGAAAAGCAGGCAGAGAATTCCCTGCTAGCACCTTCTCTGTGCCTGGGAAGCACAAGTGTTCACATTGCTTCGCAGAATCGCGTTTGTGCAGAAAACACTGACACTTGTTCAGAAGGAAAGAAAGCACAGAGCCCCAGATTTTAGGTTGCCCTGGAGAGCTTGCAGAGCACTGGGGAAAAGCAGGCAGAGAATTCCCTGCTAGCACCTTCTCTGTGCCTGGGAAGCAAAAGTGTTCACATTGCTTCGCAGAATCGCGTTTGTGCAGAAAACACTGACACTTGTTCAGAAGGAAAGAAAGCACAGAGCGCCACATTTTAGGTTGCCCTGGAGAGCTTGCAGAGCACTGGGGAAAGGCAGGCAGAGAATTCCCTGCTAGCACCTTCTCTGTGCCTGGGAAGCAAAAGTGTTCACATTGCTTCGCAGAATCGCGTTCGTGCAGAAAACACTAACACTTGTTCAGAAGGAAAGAAAGCACAGAGCCCCAGATTTTATGTTGCCCTGGAGAGCTTGCAGAGCACTGGGGAAAAACAGGCAGAGAATTCCCTGCTAGCACCTTCTCTGTGCCTGGGAAGCAAAAGTGTTCACATTGCTTCGCAGAATCGCGTTTGTGCAGAAAACACTAACACTTGTTCAGAAGGAAAGAAAGCACAGAGCCCCAGATTTTATGTTGCCCTGGAGAGCTTGCAGAGCACTGGGGAAAGGCAGGCAGAGAATTCCCTGCTAGCACCTTCTCTGTGCCTGGGAAGCAAAAGTGTTCACATTGCTTCGCAGAATCGCGTTTGTGCAGAAAACACTAACACTTGTTCAGAAGGAAAGAAAGCACAGAGCCCCAGATTTTATGTTGCCCTGGAGAGCTTGCAGAGCACTGGGGAAAGGCAGGCAGAGAATTCCCTGCTAGCACCTTCTCTGTGCCTGGGAAGCAAAAGTGTTCACATTGCTTCGCAGAATCGCGTTTGTGCAGAAAACACTAACAGTTGTTCAGAAGGAAAGAAAGCACAGAGCCCCAGATTTTATGTTGCCCTGGAGAGCTTGCAGAGCACTGGGGAAAAGCAGGCAGAGAATTCCCTGCTAGCACCTTCTCTGTGCCTGGGAAGCAAAAGTGTTCACATTGCTTCGCAGAATCGCGTTTGTGCAGAAAACACTAACACTTGTTCAGAAGGAAAGAAAGCACAGAGCCCCAGATTTTATGTTGCCCTGGAGAGCTTGCAGAGCACTGGGGAAAAGCAGGCAGAGAATTCCCTGCTAGCACCTTCTCTGTGCCTGGGAAGCAAAAGTGTTCACATTGCTTCGCAGAATCGCGTTTGTGCAGAAAACACCGACACTTGTTCAGAAGGAAAGAAAGCACAGAGCCCCAGATTTGATGTTGCCCTGGAGAGCTTGCAGAGCACTGGGGAAAGGCAGGCAGAGAATTCCCTGCTAGCACCTTCTCTGTGCCTGGGAAGCAAAAGTGTTCACATTGCTTCGCAGAATCGCGTTTGTGCAGAAAACACTGACACTTGTTCAGAAGGAAAGAAAGCACAGAGCCCCAGATTTTATGTTGCCCTGGAGAGCTTGCAGAGCACTGGGGAAAAGCAGGCAGAGAATTCCCTGCTAGCACCTTCTCTGTGCCTGGGAAGCAAAAGTGTTCACATTGCTTCGCAGAATCGCGTTTGTGCAGAAAACACTAACACTTGTTCAGAAGGAAAGAAAGCACAGAGCCCCAGATTTTAGGTTGCCCTGGAGAGCTTGCAGAGCACTGGGGAAAAGCAGGCAGAGAATTCCCTGCTAGCACCTTCTCTGTGCCTGGGAAGCAAAAGTGTTCACATTGCTTCGCAGAATCGCGTTTGTGCAGAAAACACTAACACTTGTTCAGAAGGAAAGAAAGCACAGACCCCCAGATTTTATGTTGCCCTGGAGAGCTTGCAGAGCACTGGGGAAAGTCAGGCAGAGAATTCCCTGCTAGCACCTTCTCTGTGCCTGGGAAGCAAAAGTGTTCACATTGCTTCGCAGAATCGCGTTTGTGCAGAAAACACTAACACTTGTTCAGAAGGAAAGAAAGCACAGAGCCCCAGATTTTATGTTGCCCTGGAGAGCTTGCAGAGCACTGGGGAAAAGCAGGCAGAGAATTCCCTGCTAGCACCTTCTCTGTGCCTGGGAAGGAGAAGTGTTCACATTGCTTCGCAGAATCGCGTTTGTGCAGAAAACACTAACACTTGTTCAGAAGGAAAGAAAGCACAGAGCCCCAGATTTTATGTTGCCCTGGAGAGCTTGCAGAGCACTGGGGAAAAGCAGGCAGAGAATTCCCTGCTAGCACCTTCTCTGTGCCTGGGAAGCAAAAGTGTTCACATTGCTTCGCAGAATCGCGTTTGTGCAGAAAACACTAACACTTGTTCAGAAGGAAAGAAAGCACAGAGCCCCAGATTTTATGTTGCCCTGGAGAGCTTGCAGAGCACTGGGGAAAAGCAGGCAGAGAATTCCCTGCTAGCACCTTCTCTGTGCCTCGGAAGGAGAAGTGTTCACATTGCTTCGCAGAATCGCGTTTGTGCAGAAAACACTAACACTTGTTCAGAAGGAAAGAAAGCACAGAGCCCCAGATTTTATGTTGCCCTGGAGAGCTTGCAGAGCACTGGGGAAAAGCAGGCAGAGAATTCCCTGCTAGCACCTTCTCTGTGCCTGGGAAGCAAAAGTGTTCACATTGCTTCGCAGAATCGCGTTTGTGCAGAAAACACCGACACTTGTTCAGAAGGAAAGAAAGCACAGAGCCCCAGATTTTATGTTGCCCTGGAGAGCTTGCAGAGCACTGGGGAAAAGCAGGCAGAGAATTCCCTGCTAGCACCTTCTCTGTGCCTGGGAAGCAAAAGTGTTCACATTGCTTCGCAGAATCGCGTTTGTGCAGAAAACACTAACACTTGTTCAGAAGGAAAGAAAGCACAGAGCCCCAGATTTTAGGTTGCCCTGGAGAGCTTGCAGAGCACTGGGGAAAAACAGGCAGAGAATTCCCTGCTAGCACCTTCTCTGTGCCTGGGAAGCAAAAGTGTTCACATTGCTTCGCAGAATCGCGTTTGTGCAGAAAACACTGACACTTGTTCAGAAGGAAAGAAAGCACAGAGCGCCACATTTTAGGTTGCCCTGGAGAGCTTGCAGAGCACTGGGGAAAGGCAGGCAGAGAATTCCCTGCTAGCACCTTCTCTGTGCCTGGGAAGCAAAAGTGTTCACATTGCTTCGCAGAATCGCGTTTGTGCAGAAAACACTAACACTTGTTCAGAAGGAAAGAAAGCACAGAGCCCCAGATTTTATGTTGCCCTGGAGAGCTTGCAGAGCACTGGGGAAAAACAGGCAGAGAATTCCCTGCTAGCACCTTCTCTGTGCCTGGGAAGCAAAAGTGTTCACATTGCTTCGCAGAATCGCGTTTGTGCAGAAAACACTAACACTTGTTCAGAAGGAAAGAAAGCACAGAGCCCCACATTTTATGTTGCACTGGAGAGCTTGCAGAGCACTGGGGAAAGGCAGGCAGAGAATTCCCTGCTAGCACCTTCTCTGTGCCTGGGAAGCAAAAGTGTTCACATTGCTTCGCAGAATCGCGTTTGTGCAGAAAACACTAACACTTGTTCAGAAGGAAAGAAAGCACAGAGCCCCAGATTTTATGTTGCCCTGGAGAGCTTGCAGAGCACTGGGGAAAAGCAGGCAGAGAATTCCCTGCTAGCACCTTCTCTGTGCCTCGGAAGGAGAAGTGTTCACATTGCTTCGCAGAATCGCGTTTGTGCAGAAAACACTAACACTTGTTCAGAAGGAAAGAAAGCACAGAGCCCCAGATTTTATGTTGCCCTGGAGAGCTTGCAGAGCACTGGGGAAAAGCAGGCAGAGAATTCCCTGCTAGCACCTTCTCTGTGCCTGGGAAGCAAAAGTGTTCACATTGCTTCGCAGAATCGCGTTTGTGCAGAAAACACCGACACTTGTTCAGAAGGAAAGAAAGCACAGAGCCCCAGATTTTATGTTGCCCTGGAGAGCTTGCAGAGCACTGGGGAAAAGCAGGCAGAGAATTCCCTGCTAGCACCTTCTCTGTGCCTGGGAAGCAAAAGTGTTCACATTGCTTCGCAGAATCGCGTTTGTGCAGAAAACACTAACACTTGTTCAGAAGGAAAGAAAGCACAGAGCCCCAGATTTTAGGTTGCCCTGGAGAGCTTGCAGAGCACTGGGGAAAAGCAGGCAGAGAATTCCCTGCTAGCACCTTCTCTGTGCCTGGGAAGCAAAAGTGTTCACATTGCTTCGCAGAATCGCGTTTGTGCAGAAAACACCGACACTTGTTCAGAAGGAAAGAAAGCACAGAGCCCCAGATTTGATGTTGCCCTGGAGAGCTTGCAGAGCACTGGGGAAAGGCAGGCAGAGAATTCCCTGCTAGCACCTTCTCTGTGCCTGGGAAGCAAAAGTGTTCACATTGCTTCGCAGAATCGCGTTTGTGCAGAAAACACTGACACTTGTTCAGAAGGAAAGAAAGCACAGAGCCCCAGATTTTCTGTTGCCCTGGAGAGCTTGCAGAGCACTGGGGAAAAGCAGGCAGAGAATTCCCTGCTAGCACCTTCTCTGTGCCTGGGAAGCAAAAGTGTTCACATTGCTTCGCAGAATCGCGTTTGTGCAGAAAACACTAACACTTGTTCAGAAGGAAAGAAAGCACAGAGCCCCAGATTTTAGGTTGCCCTGGAGAGCTTGCAGAGCACTGGGGAAAAGCAGGCAGAGAATTCCCTGCTAGCACCTTCTCTGTGCCTGGGAAGCAAAAGTGTTCACATTGCTTCGCAGAATCGCGTTTGTGCAGAAAACACTAACAGTTGTTCAGAAGGAAAGAAAGCACAGACCCCCAGATTTTATGTTGCCCTGGAGAGCTTGCAGAGCACTGGGGAAAGGCAGGCAGAGAATTCCCTGCTAGCACCTTCTCTGTGCCTGGGAAGCAAAAGTGTTCACATTGCTTCGCAGAATCGCGTTTGTGCAGAAAACACTAACACTTGTTCAGAAGGAAAGAAAGCACAGAGCCCCAGATTTTATGTTGCCCTGGAGAGCTTGCAGAGCACTGGGGAAAAGCAGGCAGAGAATTCCCTGCTAGCACCTTCTCTGTGCCTGGGAAGGAGAAGTGTTCACATTGCTTCGCAGAATCGCGTTTGTGCAGAAAACACTAACACTTGTTCAGAAGGAAAGAAAGCACAGAGCCCCAGATTTTATGTTGCCCTGGAGAGCTTGCAGAGCACTGGGGAAAAGCAGGCAGAGAATTCCCTGCTAGCACCTTCTCTGTGCCTGGGAAGCAAAAGTGTTCACATTGCTTCGCAGAATCGCGTTTGTGCAGAAAACACTAACACTTGTTCAGAAGGAAAGAAAGCACAGAGCCCCAGATTTTATGTTGCCCTGGAGAGCTTACAGAGCACTGGGGAAAAGCAGGCAGAGAATTCCCTGCTAGCACCTTCTCTGTGCCTGGGAAGCAAAAGTGTTCACATTGCTTCGCAGAATCGCGTTTGTGCAGAAAACACTAACACTTGTTCAGAAGGAAAGAAAGCACAGAGCCCCAGATTTTATGTTGCCCTGGAGAGCTTGCAGAGCACTGGGGAAAAGCAGGCAGAGAATTCCCTGCTAGCACCTTCTCTGTGCCTGGGAAGCAAAAGTGTTCACATTGCTTCGCAGAATCGCGTTTGTGCAGAAAACACCGACACTTGTTCAGAAGGAAAGAAAGCACAGAGCCCCAGCTTTGATGTTGCCCTGGAGAGCTTGCAGAGCACTGGGGAAAGGCAGGCAGAGAATTCCCTGCTAGCACCTTCTCTGTGCCTGGGAAGCAAAAGTGTTCACATTGCTTCGCAGAATCGCGTTTGTGCAGAAAACACTGACACTTGTTCAGAAGGAAAGAAAGCACAGAGCGCCACATTTTAGGTTGCCCTGGAGAGCTTGCAGAGCACTGGGGAAAGGCAGGCAGAGAATTCCCTGCTAGCACCTTCTCTGTGCCTGGGAAGCAAAAGTGTTCACATTGCTTCGCAGAATCGCGTTTGTGCAGAAAACACTAACACTTGTTCAGAAGGAAAGAAAGCACAGAGCCCCAGATTTTATGTTGCCCTGGAGAGCTTGCAGAGCACTGGGGAAAAACAGGCAGAGAATTCCCTGCTAGCACCTTCTCTGTGCCTGGGAAGCAAAAGTGTTCACATTGCTTCGCAGAATCGCGTTTGTGCAGAAAACACTAACACTTGTTCAGAAGGAAAGAAAGCACAGAGCCCCACATTTTATGTTGCACTGGAGAGCTTGCAGAGCACTGGGGAAAGGCAGGCAGAGAATTCCCTGCTAGCACCTTCTCTGTGCCTGGGAAGCAAAAGTGTTCACATTGCTTCGCAGAATCGCGTTTGTGCAGAAAACACTAACACTTGTTCAGAAGGAAAGAAAGCACAGAGCCCCAGATTTTATGTTGCCCTGGAGAGCTTGCAGAGCACTGGGGAAAAGCAGGCAGAGAATTCCCTGCTAGCACCTTCTCTGTGCCTGGGAAGGAGAAGTGTTCACATTGCTTCGCAGAATCGCGTTTGTGCAGAAAACACTAACACTTGTTCAGAAGGAAAGAAAGCACAGAGCCCCAGATTTTATGTTGCCCTGGAGAGCTTGCAGAGCACTGGGGAAAAGCAGGCAGAGATTTCCCTGCTAGCACCTTCTCTGTGCCTGGGAAGCAAAAGTGTTCACATTGCTTCGCAGAATCGCGTTTGTGCAGAAAACACCGACACTTGTTCAGAAGGAAAGAAAGCACAGAGCCCCAGATTTTATGTTGCCCTGGAGAGCTTGCAGAGCACTGGGGAAAAGCAGGCAGAGAATTCCCTGCTAGCACCTTCTCTGTGCCTGGGAAGCAAAAGTGTTCACATTGCTTCGCAGAATCACGTTTGTGCAGAAAACACTAACACTTGTTCAGAAGGAAAGAAAGCACAGAGCCCCAGATTTTAGGTTGCCCTGGAGAGCTTGCAGAGCACTGGGGAAAAGCAGGCAGAGAATTCCCTGCTAGCACCTTCTCTGTGCCTGGGAAGCAAAAGTGTTCACATTGCTTCGCAGAATCGCGTTTGTGCAGAAAACACTGACACTTGTTCAGAAGGAAAGAAAGCACAGAGCGCCACATTTTAGGTTGCCCTGGAGAGCTTGCAGAGCACTGGGGAAAGGCAGGCAGAGAATTCCCTGCTAGCACCTTCTCTGTGCCTGGGAAGCAAAAGTGTTCACATTGCTTCGCAGAATCGCGTTTGTGCAGAAAACACTAACACTTGTTCAGAAGGAAAGAAAGCACAGAGCCCCAGATTTTAGGTTGCCCTGGAGAGCTTGCAGAGCACTGGGGAAAGGCAGGCAGAGAATTCCCTGCTAGCACCTTCTCTGTGCCTGGGAAGCAAAAGTGTTCACATTGCTTCGCAGAATCGCGTTTGTGCAGAAAACACTAACACTTGTTCAGAAGGAAAGAAAGCACAGAGCCCCAGATTTTATGTTGCCCTGGAGAGCTTGCAGAGCACTGGGGAAAAGCAGGCAGAGAATTCCCTGCTAGCACCTTCTCTGTGCCTGGGAAGCAAAAGTGTTCACATTGCTTCGCAGAATCGCGTTTGTGC